>MU270091.1:0-304894 GCA_021432635.1 Thozetella sp. PMI_491
TATTGTCTTGCTGCAAGGTTTGCGGGGGGGGGAGATCGAAGGCTTCGTCGACGGCCGTTTCGGTATCGGAGAAGGGGGTCGCCATGGCGCGCCCTGGCATACGGGCAACGGTATCTGGGAATAGCTTCAGTTGTGGGTGGTGCCAGTCGTTGCTTGACTGGCTTGCTTACTGGCTGAGGGCGAGCGATGTCGGCGCCGGCGATTTTTGGCTGTGGCTGGCACCGCCACTCCCAAATGGGTAGTTACCGGATGTGGTTAGATACGGTAAAATCCATACGGTCGATTTAACGGGGTCGAGATGATGGTGAGCACGTTCCGTCAAGTGGGGCTCTCATGTGTTCAGCAGCTAGACGTCGTCTCTTGCCTCCCGTCATCCCTAAACTCTCCCTGGGGTAGCGGACTGCTCGTATTGCTTGTTCAAGCCCCCCTGCGGACCTGCGGATATGACAGGCCAGTTCGCCTTCGTATTCGTCGAGAGCGACAGCGGCAAGCTCAACTTGGCGGACCGGCAGCTGGTCCGCAGCCGCTGCATGCAGGGGAAGAACAAGAAGTCAAATTCCCGGCGGTCCCTTTTGGCAGCTGGACGAGCGACGCGACTTCCGCAGAGGAACCGAGCACCCAGAGAGGGAAACTTTGAGTATCGGAGCAAGGAGGATGATCTCACACCGATATCGGCTGGAAGCTCGAGCCCAGAGAACTTGTCTGTCAATCGAGCAAGTGCAACTGGACCGCCTGCGACGCCTAAGGCTGAGGCAATAACACGCTTCATCCAACAGCACTCCCGCTCGCAGTTAGACTGGGAGCTTGGTCGGTTTACTCATGAGGACACACAGACCTACCCCCGAGAACTTTTGTCCCTCAGTAAGTGCCCCCGACGCCCGAGCAGGCTCGTGCAGGCCAGCGACATTGACATGGGCGACCCCAACCAGACCATACTTTCCAGCTTGTAAAGACAAAAATATATCCGGCCTATGGCCATGTATATTTCGATGACATGAGGAACGACAAGACGGTGATCCAGCTACTCACTGAAGACGCGGCATTCCGGCACGCCGTAATTGTAACCGTCACCGCCCACAAAGAACGCATGCAACAGCAGCCTTTCAGCCCAGACACCTATAGACACCATAGCACGGCGGTGGCTCTACTTAATACACGAGTCTCTGATGAGCCTGAAAATTTGCTCATCGACACGACCATCTATGCCATCATAAATCTTGCCCATCTGGCCGTGTGGCTAGCGCGATATGACGAAATCGCCGGCCATGTTGTTGCGCTGAAACACATTATCCGCCGCCGCGGCGGGCAAAAGTTCCTACTCCAGCGACCTTTTATGAAATACCAGCTTCGTTGGTGAGTCTTTCTGCACGTGTGTAGTGCGCTTCTTAGTGCGACCTTTGTCTGTCCTAACGGTCCTCTGCGCTCCAGCCTTGAACTTGTCAGTACCATGGGCAACGGGGCCGTCTCAGATACATATGGCTTTGGCGACGTCCCACGGATATGTAAAGTTGATGCTCAAAACGACCGAGACTCTAGTCCGCCTCGGCCACCATCACAAAACTTCTTTCCGGAGTCGATCGTCGGCCTAGTTGACCCCAAACTCGTGTCAATCTTTACGGACCTCCAAGAGACCGTGCATCGGCTCAACAGGCACTGGTCACAATATGAGCTCTTGCAGTCCTCGGCGTACCAGCCCTTGCATGGTTCCCTGATGACCCGGCTCTTGGATCTCAAAGGCCTCTTCGAAGACATTCCCTCTGAGTGTTTGAGGCTTGGGTTGCTTGCATTTTTGACAATCACCACGATCCGCATACCCAATATCACTGACAGACCCGACAAGTCTATTATTTATCCCTATCTTGCCGACAGCTTTCGGGCAATGTGTCGGTCTGTCGAGTCATCCACGCCACGGCTGGATGTCGTCGTCTTCTGGCTACTCACAGTAGGCGCAATGTCAGTTTTTGACGTAGACCGGGAAGATTGGTTGGTTCAGAAGTGGAACGAGATCATCAAACGGCTCCCAGGAGTGCGATTAACATGGGAGGAGGCGGAAATGCAGCTAGGAAGAGTACTCTGGATCGCACGTGTGCACAGTGACCTGGGAAGGGAGGCATATGCAAAATTGGTAGCAAAAGGATAATAACCGCAATACCTACACTACTTGACGGTCCAAGTATTTCACCGTATCCCGTAATCTGAATCATGGCCACGTACAGGGGAAGGATCCTGAATCTGGTTTAGTCCTAGATCCAGATTGATACATGAGTCTTCTCCGGAGTCTTCTCCCGGATGAAACCCGCCAAGCGCCTAATTAAGGGAGCACAGGACAAACGTCAAACCATGATTACCCTTTCAATGTGGCTCCTACGAGACCTAGTGCAATGTTGCCCCAAAAGGTGCTAGCAGAAAAGGTGGCTTAAGTCCGCCGACCACTGCCATTGGTTCGCGCTCCAGGGGTACCTGGGTCTCCACGACGGAAAGACCAACCTCTGGCGGCATGGTGGCCTTATCTAGGCAAAGAACACTCGTAATACTATATCTACCGGGGCTCATTTGTAATGAGTGCCGTTTTAGTATGAGTAAACTTGCCCCAGAGATCACATTATCAAGCTAATTTATGTCGCTGGAATGAAACGCCATTGGACGGAGTTAAGTGATGGAGAAGCAGGGTTCCCAGGAAGGGATACGGTTATGGATGGGAGGTGGGGCCTCATCCCGGAAGTGTACGTCTATTGATAAGTTCTCGGTCCCATTTCTCTCCGCCTTGTAAATCCTGGGCTGCGTTCGGATATTTAGGCCGATTAAATTTCTTCGTCCTACTTCTTGCACTTTTCCACTGAAGTAGCTACCTTGATACGCCTTCAACCATTAATACCGCATACTTTCCATCACAATGGAGACGGCAAATCTGTTTAGAGTTGACGGCATGGTGGCCGTCGTAACTGGGGGTGGTACGGGTAAGAATGTCCAGAACGCTCACTAGAGGCTCTTGTTCAATTTTTTGCTGAGCTTTACTAGGCATCGGCCTGATGATTTCAAAGGCTCTAGCGGCAGCTGGGGCCAAAAAGGTATACATCCTTGGAAGACGCAAGGCCGTTTTAGAAGAAGCATCAGCCAAAAACAGCGGTCTCGTTCCGGTCGAATGCGATATTTCTTCTAAGCCCTCTCTTCAATCCGCTGTTGATACCATAACCAAGGATGTAGGCTACATCAATCTTCTTGTGGCCAACTCTGGTATCATTGGACCCCTCAAAACTACGCTTCCTGGCATGAGCATCCAGGAAGTGCGCAAGAGCCTTTTTGAGGAAGTAGATATGGCCGACTTTACAGATACATTCCACGTCAATGTCACCGCGACTTACTTCACTATGCTTGCGTTTCTCGAACTCCTCGACCAAGGGAACAAGAATGCACTGAAAGGCGGGTTTGGTGCTCCAAGCAGCAAAGATAGCGACGTTCCTATGATTCCTAGTCAAGTCATTGTGACAAGCAGCGTCGGTGCCTTTCTGCGAGACTGGACTACCCCGCCGGCATATGGCGGAAGCAAATCGGCGCTTATCCACCTGGTGAAACAAGCGAGCACCCATTTTGCCAGATTCGAGATTAGAGTCAATGTGTTAGTTCCTGGCTGTAAGTCCGAGCATCGACCTAGTTTATTTAACCCTCTTGAAAGTATAGAATGCTGATACAGGCTCTGCTGTAGTTTTCCCGTCGGAGATGGCCGCAGGTCTAATCGCCGGAAGGGATCCAAGCACGGAAGGGGCTGATCACGATCTTTTCATTCCATCTCGGCGCTTTGGTACCGAAGAGGAAATGGGCGGTACTGTTCTTTACCTTGCGAGTAGAGCAGGTTCTTTTTGCAACGGTCTCGTCCTTGTGAACGACGGAGGACGGCTAGCCGTTACGCGCTCGGACTATTGAGCCGACATAACAGGGTCTCTTGGGCGGCGACATAGAATGAAGACCACGCAGTGTTGAGCTAGCAGTATTCCGCACATAAATCGGCTTGATCTGAGTACTGTTTCTCCTATATTGCCGGTTGACGAATAAACCCGTTCTCATGGCAGCTCTACTACCATCAACTTCTCGACTGCACTTCCACACTGCCAAATCTTCGTAATAGTCAGGCCGGCACTCTCCACAACTGCCTTCCACTCTCTCTCGCGTCTCTCATACGCGGCATGACAAGTCATCATGAGCATGTCGACGCTCGTTTCAAACGATCCAGCCCCCGTTTCTGGGATGGTGATCTCGTTGATTAATATTTTGCTTTGCCCAGGAACGAGAGCGGGCTTAAGGTTCTCCAAGATCTGTGTGCACTGCGCATCCGGCCAATCGTGGAGCACCATCTTCATGTAGTATCCCCGCGCTCCTTTTAGCGGCTGTGGGGTAAAGAAGTTGTGTCCCATCGGCTCGATAGGGGCTAACGCAGAAGCATCGAGACTAGGGATGGACTCTGGTCTGTCTTGGAGTATCAACCTCCCAGGAAGATCTGGGAATGCCTTGTGAAAGGCCTGGAGGTCGTGCCCAGCCGCACCGCCGACATCGACTAGCAGAACCTCATCCGCTTTTGCAGGGCCCAGGATGTCTTCCACAGGGACGGTCTGAAACCACTTCGGTCCCATTGTCTTCATCCTCATACTACTCATGCCGCGGTGTTAGTAATGTCTGAGAATGGGTGTTTCTGCAGCTACCCGGAGCATGTCTCAAGAGCGGGAGCTCAAATGCTCCCGAAAATGGACAAAAATGGCAAAAGAAGCACGGGGAGACGGACTGTTGCTGAAAAGCTTGCGCCTGCTCCTCGTTGCCGGGTTGGTAGACCCAGTCGAAGTAGTGCATATCGGTGTTGAAGGCAAATTTGAACAAGGATTTATCCTTATCGATTGGATTCATAAAACCGCTGGGCTGTCTAAAATA
Organism: Thozetella sp. PMI_491; assembly: GCA_021432635.1. Lineage (NCBI taxonomy): Eukaryota > Fungi > Ascomycota > Sordariomycetes > Chaetosphaeriales > Chaetosphaeriaceae > Thozetella > Thozetella sp. PMI_491. Next base: position 4,918 of record MU270091.1, read on the forward strand.
TTCGACTGCTTTAGCATTGATGGGAGCGAGACCGTCGAAGCAGTTGGTGAAAGCCCCTTGGGCATCAGCCCTCGCAAGAGTCCGCGTCATCTCGTTCGGTGTATAAGTGTCTGGACCAACTTCATCCACGTAATGGGCGGTCGAAATATGCTTTAGCAACCGCTCTTCATATTCTGCTTTAGCATCATACTTGCGTGGTGGATACTTCTCGGGTTCTTACCTACGAGCTTGGGCTCTGCGCCCACACTTATAGCTAGGTCATTGGCTAGTTTTGGCGAGCCATCTGCGGCTATCTTTTGAAACAATTTCATATCAATCAAGACACGAATGGCAAATGCCATAGTTGGCTTGACACTGTTAGCGCAACCATACCCATGCAAGCTCCACGGTCCACGCACCTCATACCAGCTCAACTTGCCAACCCTCTCGATAGGACTTTCAAGGGCATTGGCAAGATTCTGAGCTGCTTCGCGCAGCGCATTCTGCGATAAGGCATCGTCTTGTTTCAACAGATACCCCTTCTCTTGGACCTCACGTAACAATGCTGTCACATTTTTGTTCTCCATGGTAAATATTGGTGGTGGAATGGATCTGAGAGATGTCAATTTGATGGGCAAACATCGAGTAATTGCTGCCAAGAAGGATAATATAAACCCTGCTCGCTTATCTCTAGAACAACGTGTCTGGTGTCTGCACTCCTAGGCAAGGTCACACGTCAGCTACCGCTGAATCAGAATGACATCATAGTGATCATCTCGTATATATGCATCTAGTCTCGTATTGTGGGATATTTAGTATCGACGTATAACTTTCCTGATTGGAACGGAATGGGACGGCCGAGATTTAGTTGGGGGCTATCAGATGGGCCGGCAGCCCGGTGGTGCCTCTCAGCCGCATACTGTACAAAACACTGTGAGACACTAGCACTGAGCTTATTATCGGACCCAACAACAGGTTAAAGGTGCCGAGAAAGATCCCGAGCCCATCTTTTGGAGCGATTACGCTGACACCCCTCTCTAGGCATAAAGTCCCCGCATCAGTAGCTGCAGAAATGGTAGACTATATTTGTCACTGCATATAATCAAAACCAAGTCTTGACAAGAGTGTGGGTGTCAAGCTAAAGCCCCTAGTGAGAAACCCGGTTTCTTAAAAGCGCGATAATGCCCTTATGGCTCGCCCAGAATACTTCAAGACAGCGTCGTTGTGTAGGTGCCCATGTCTCGGTACCTCTACTTGGGATTATTATGGAGTGCTTACTCTAGGCGACGAGACTAACTTATTCTAGGATATGAGAACAAGTTGTACATGTTATAATTTCCCTAGAATAGCGAAAAATGTGACCGGGAAATAATAAATCGAGCCATTACATCCCTCTTATTTTTTCATCTAAGTAAGGTAGTGGCTAATTATGCAACATATTCGAATTCTTGTATTATCATAGCTTCGCCAGTCGTACCGATTAGTTCTCCAGAATTGTCTTTCTTTTTTGGTAAGTTAATAGCCACTAGTTCCTGCGGAGAGCCTGCGTCAATCGTGCAGCTGTAATAAGGCAGAAGCTCTCGAGCTATACGGCAATGAAATAATCGACCGGGCCGGTCCTGCGGTGGATGGCATAGGAAAGCCCGGGATACCTTATTTCTTAAACGAGCTGCGATATTAAGCGGTCCTCGGCCTCCCACTAGAGTGTTCTCCTCGTCAGATGAGTGAGCAGAGCGTGACTGTCCCCGATATTAGATGGATTGGGGATGGGGATCGCAGTAGAGTGATTAGAGAGAAGGAATCCAAGATTTGCCTATTTATGAGTGGATATTGGCTTCGATAGTTAGTAGATTCCACTGCAGTTTCTTACGAATCTCTTTGGGTCATCCGGATAGTCCTCATAGCAGCGATAATACTCGCCTATCTAACTGTACTAGATGGTTTCCTCGCTCACTGCCGGTGGGAACTTTTCGCCAAGATCCTAAACCCTTCGATCCCTTATAAGATGATCGAGCCGAAGCGGACGACATGGTTTTATGGGACAAGTAGAGACAACCAAAAAGAGCTTTGGGAAGTAACTGGAACCGCCTGATGATTATGAGAAACACGTCGATCCAAACAGTGTCTTTAAGTTTGCGCAGCTGCGGCTCGTTATCGAATAAGGCTAGAGTGGACGGTTGAGAATCTGTCCTACGTAGCCAAACATGAGATTTGTTTTCGTTAATTGGTAATGATAAAACAAATCGTGGAGGATTCAATAGAGACACTGCCTACTTCGGGATGTTCAAGATATTTTCAGTCTTAGAAGCCGGCCGATACGGCCACGACTAGCCTACTTTTATTGAAGATCGGAGTAAGGGTTGGGTGACTCTTTACTAATATCACGTTATCATGGCTATTTCAATATGCACTGTGGTTGTGCGTGCAGAAATCTAGCTGCTTGTTGCTCGTAAAGAGCTCCTTGCAGAGAGGGGTGTCTAGTCCCAAGGCTTTATATGATACTCCCTAGTCGCCATGCCCATACTTCTGGTAACTATATATGCCCAACTGAGCTAGGGCTGTTAATGTACAAAGTCTTTCCCTTTGACTGACTTCCACTCGACGGCTATCGCCGGGATGATGGCAGCACAAGCAGCGGCTAGGCCGATGTAGAAATAGCTTCTCAGAGCCGCATTATACTGAACGAGAACTGCCCCAAGATCATCGGGAGGGATCACATTGCGGAGCTCTGTTGCACCGGTAGCTACGATTGTGTTGATATCCAGACCTTCCAGCTGGCTGAGTTTCGATATTAGGGCATTCTGGAAGACGGCCTGGCCGATGCTGACGAAGATCGCACCACCGAGTGACTGAGCAAAGAACATCAACGATATCCCTGTAGGCACGTCCTTCTGTCCCAGTGCCACCTGGGCACCCAAGCTGGCGAGCTGCATCCCTTGGCCGATTCCGAGTCCGAGAATGATCTGATAGCCGATCCACGTCCCCGTAGGCGTGCTAATATCGAAGGTGGTAACCAAGCCGTAGCCGATGGACATGAAGATGACTGACGTGTAGAAAACTGGGTTGAACCAGCCAGTGCCGTTGATAATGGCCCCAGAAACAATGGCGCCAAATACCAAGGCCAACACAAGTGGTAGCGTGTCAATACCCGACGTGACAGCGTCCGTACCGCGGACACCCTGGAACCAGATTGGGAGAGAAATCAGGGAGGTGATGAGAACAGCACCAATACAAGCGGCAAAAATAGTACCAAGCCAGACATTTCGGACCGCAAAAAGTCGAGGTGGCACAGTGGCGTTTTCCTGCTGCCAAATCTGGACACCGACAAATGCGATAAGAAGTACGCCGGAAAGAGCTAGGAGGGCGATGACCTTGGCGTCATTCCAGGGGTACGTCTGTCCGCCCCATTGTAAGGCCAATAGTAACACTACCACTCCAGGCATAAATAGGAGATTGCCGAGGGGATCAAGCTGCTTGATCTGCTTATAAATGGGCGTCGACTCCTTTGGCTTGAATGGTGGGAGCATAAAGAGGAGTGCAGCAACAGCAGCACCACCGACTGGAAGACTAGAGGGCGTGGTAGCAAGATTAGCAAAAAGAACTGACTAAGACAATTACGCAGTACATATCCACTCAGAGTACTGGAATGGGCAGACCAGAGGCGGAACAGGAAGTGGTCTGTTCATGACAACATGAGGCATACTCACTTCAAGTAAAAACACCACCGCCAGGTGACACGGTCGGTGAAAGCTCCACCAATGAGGGGCGCGACAACAGAGGATATTCCGAAAACGGCACCCATCATGCCAACATATCCCGCACGCTTGGAGAGAGGCGTAACCTCGGTAATGAGTATAGTTGAGCCCGAAGAGATGCCCGCAGATCCCATACCAGCAATAGCCCGACCGAATATGAAGGCAACCGAGTTCGGCGCGACGCCGCAGATGAGAGAGCCAACCTCGAACAAAAAGATGGCGCTGAGGTAGACAGGTTTAGTCGAGTAGAAAGTGAAAATGCGACCCCAGACTAACTGGGTCATGCAGCTGGTGATGAGGTAGGCGCCGGCGTACCAGCCGATATCGTTGATGGCGTGGAAATCGTCGGTAATACGTGGCACTGCCGTGGCAATGATGGTACGGTCAAGGGCCACGAGGAACATGGCAACCATGTTAGACAAGATGATGACGGCGAGGTTGAAGCCCTGGGGATACTGCGACAGGTTCTCGTCTCGTTGCACCTCCCCTGATTCGCGCCAGACTTCAACATCCCTCGGCGCCGGCTGCATAACTGAACCATCTGCAGTATCTCCATTTAGGGATCGGCTCTTCTCCTGGTTGTTGGGCATGTTTGCTGAATGTCCGGTAAACAAAATGGCGCGATCAAATCAGGACGAGAAGTATAGAGGAATCAAGACAGGGCGAAGAATAGAATTTCGTGCCACTGATTGGCATCATTCCGACTCTATAAAAGGGTTTTGCGAGCATGATCTTGCACCTGGAGACTAATTTACAAGTTGACGACGGACCAAGCGGACAAAAAGCCTCTGAAAGGCGGTCCCGTTTCTTGATGCTACCGCGGTGCGGTATTGCGCGCTGCCGACAGCCTTACTATTTGGCAACGCGAAATTCTGACAGAGCGGTTCCGCGGTACGGGTCGCTGAAGGTGACCACCGTGTTAAACCGGGCGGCGCCGACCAGCGATTCGGGATCGAAGGAATGTCAAGTATCCGACTGAGCCCCACAGCGGTCCCGCCCTCGGCGATTCGGCACTTTCGACAGGGGGGTCGAAGGGGCGACTGCCCGCACTCCCCGCAGGTGAGATTCATAATTGGAGGTCCATGGCAAGCGTTTAAAGTCAAGCCAATCTGACCGTCTGTGAATTTTCCTTGAAGGTTAAGACAACATTAACTGGTCGTGTTTCGTAGCACTGAACGGTAACAGCAACTACAAGATGGAGGGCAACCAAGAGCATCATATGCACAGCACATGCCAGTCTGCCTTCCCTGTGTAGTCAGCACTGCTTATAGGGGGAAGTAGCAGGCCATTGTCAAGCCACATTTAGCTATATCGCAAGATGTCCTTAATAAGTATTGGTTGGGTTATTGCTTAGGGCATTTCGGTTGCGCGAATCCTCCCCCCACGTGCGGACGAAAGTCCCACCGCCGCCGACCAGGGGAAGCAGAAGATTTATAGAACTTTTGAAGACTCGCCTCATCATCTCCTCGGCAAGCTCGCAAAGTCCGGGCAAGGCTGCCATTGCGAGAAGCTGCTTCCAGTCGCTCGTTATGGCCGACATGGCCGACGTCAGGATTACTAGAGGACACTCGTGTGTGCCGTGCCAACACCGCAAGATCAGATGCAACGGACAGACGCCATGCGCCTACTGCATCAAAATGGGGAAGGACTGTGTGCGGGTGCATCGCCGTGCAACACCGTTGGCGGGCAATCGGGAAGTCTTAGGATCCCAGGAGCAGTCTGCTGCATCCAGGACGCCAGCGTGGACTAGCTCCCCAGATCAAAGTGGGCGGGTCGTCGTGAACGGAGACCAACGTCGATATATAGAAGAGTACGTCCCTCACACTCTGGTCCGCCAATCCCCCATGTATTTTTTGACATTGACACATGGTGTCGGTTAAGCAACAAACTGTGGGCCAGCATTGGCGACGAGGTAACGTAGTTTTAGTCGTTTTCTCGGTTGCATATTGTCAGTGACTTGGACTAAGCTGACTTGGGATATCCGCCACTACAGCTACAGGCAAACGAGAACCATCCCAGTTATGGATGCGGCCAACTAGGAGAATCCCCTTTCCGGTCAGGGGTGGAATTTGGCTTGTTCCGTCGAAGAGTGGACTCTCTAGACATTTTACATCCCTCAATAGCCCAAGCACTCGCCCTGTGGCAAGTCTTTCTCAATAATGTTCACCCTCTGACGAAGCTGCTCCATGGACCCTTGGTGCAGGAGAGGCTCGTAAGCGCCCTCTCCGGAGCCTCTACTACTTTACCTCGTTCTACCGAAGCCCTGATGTTTGCGATATATCTCATGGCAGTGGTGTCCTTGGATGACCAAGAGTGCCAAAATCTCCTAGGGGAGCCAAGACAGAAGCATCTCATCAAATATTGTCAGGCGATCGAGGAAGCCTTAAACCGGGCGGAGTTTCTCGGATCCATGGATCTGGAAGTACTTCAAGCTTTCACGCTCTATCTAGTGCGTTGCGTTCGATTTTCCCTCGGCCCTCGTCGCATGCTGACATTGAGCAGATGGCAGTTCGCCATCTTTCTGACCAGAATGTTTTGTGGCTGCTGACGGGGCTCGCAAGCCGTATGGGCCAGCGAATGGGCCTGCACCGCGAGAGATCGTTGAGAGATCTGTCTCTCTTTGACGCTGAAATACGTCGTCGACTATGGTGGCAAATTATGATCTTAGATGGCCGAGCCGCTCAGCTTACCGGCGCATCAATGGATTTCGACAACCATCTCGTCGGAGACTGCAAGAAGCCCGCCAATGTCAGCGATGCAGATCTTTCTCCGTCTATGGGAACACCCATCCCCACCTTATCGGGTAGCACAGACATGGTTTTCTGCTCTGCTCGGTACGAAATTGGCGAGTGGTTAGTGAAGCACAGAAGCGTCTTGGCAGTTTCACCTCCAGAGGATACGAAAAAGAGGCTCCTCTCATCAATCGACGACCTGGAACAGTGCCTCGAGGAAAGATATCTCCGGGGTATCGATACAGCGATTCCGTTAAATCTCTTAACGAACTATCTAGCCCGGTCTGCGGTCTGCCAAATGCGACTCTCCGCTCATAATCCTATTCGTCGCCCTCGAAGGGGGCTAGATCTTGACCACGAGCAGATGAAGCTACTCTTTGATCATAGTCTTGATGTCATTCGGTACGACATTCTGTGCCACTCTACCGAGGCACTGCACGGGTTTTTGTGGCATGTGGACAAATTCTTTCCATTTGATGCATTTGTTATACTCGTCACCATGACACCGATTTGCACAACACTCCAGACCCTCCATGACGCCTGGGATATCATTGAGCAGGTATATCAGAGTCATCCCTGTTTTTTTGAGGACACAGCCGATCCCCTGTATGCCGCGATTGGGAGTCTCACGCTGAAGTCTTGGAATAAGGCCCTCTCGGCATTCAACAGGAGCGACCAGGAAGTCCTTATCGAGCCTCTCTGTGTAACAAAGATTCGCAAACAAAACATTTCACATAAGCCGGCAATCCCGATGGAGTCAACACCACCCCCAAGTACTGGCTCCACGCCTCGTGAGATATATCAGAAGGAAGCCCAGAGATTAGGTCAAACAGACCAGGGGAGTCCCGACTCAGTCTCAGGCAACCTACCTCGAGTCGTAGATGGATACAGGCTGGCGGAAGGCGAGGCAACACGGGAAGCTACGGGTTGGATCCATAATGAAGATATGGACTGGAACTTCTGGGGAGAACTTCTAAAAGGCAATGGAGATGAAGGCAAAGAATCTCATGACGGATATGCATTTCCCCTCTTTGCAGATCCAGATACCAGGCCACAAGATTGAGATGTCGATGACTATTAGAACCCCTAAATAATCTGTTCCATTCCTTCAATTAGATGAGCACAGCCCATGTTATATGGAATCCTTGTCTTTAATATCCGATGACACCGTCATAATCTCAGTACCTACACCGTCTATAATGGCAGAACTCGTTACATAGTTGCTCTCTTCGTACAAGGCCATAGCCCTAGAAGGAGTAGTTGACTGAATAAATTCCTTCTGTCTTTTGACGGGCGAAACAATATCTAAGACGATGGTAACAATAAATCCTTTGTATTTTTTTGTCAGCTTTATATCACTAATCTCGTTGGAGCGGAAAAGCGCGATAGCATAGCATACCGATGAAGAAACCAGTAAATGGGCTCAAATAATAGAGCTCCACGGCACCAGCTGGAACTATTAGACTACTGTTGACGACGCTTATGAAGCCTGGGACATGAGGAGCCATCCCAACAGCCCACTAGTAAACAGGTATTAGTCGTTGAGGATTGCTCGAGGGTAAAGAAACGAGAATGGTGATGTAAAGTTAGATATGATGGATTGGAGACATACCGCCACCACCGCCCGCCAGTTGACGCCATAGTCATACCAGTATATAGATTCTGGACCAAATATATAAAGGTCTGACACGCGCAGCCGCTTCTTCTGCACTACAAAGTATTGGGCGACGAGGATGCCGAGTAAAGGCTGGAGGAAAACTGTATATGACGACATAACGCTTAGGAACACAGTAGCGTTGCTGAGAAGGTACCACGGATTGATAACGAGGCCTAAAAGGGCGGTAATAATCTGGCCGCGACGGATGTTGATCCACCGCGGAACCAAGGCGGACATGTCGGTTCCGCCCGAGAACGAGTTTCCAAGAATGTTGAGACTCAGCTGCGATAGGGCCATGGCGAAGCCAGCAAAGAAAACCGCCGCGCGGGTCCCTGAGGTCGGGTTGGCATCCTGCACAACAATCAGCAAGCCGGCGGCGTTCCAGAGCTGAGTGCCAAAACGGTTCTGCGTGGCGGCTACCGTCAGCACGCCAAACACGTTGGACAGCCACATGGGTACCCAGCCGGCTAGCTGCGACCACGTGCCGGCAGAAACGCTCTTAGAGAACCGCGCGTAGTCGCAAATGCTGAGTGTGCCGCTGGTCACGCTTGAGACGGTAAGCGAGATGGCGTACACTGACATCCACGCTAGGCGGCTTCCAGACAACTCGACTTCGCCGGACAGCACTGTGCCGAACCCGGCTTCCCCCATCGTGCCGCATGCCCAAGCGAGCAGGACCAACTGGACCAAGAAACCTGCGACAGATCCGACGAGAAGAAGATAGCGCACTGTGATTGGAGACAGGAGGAAGAGCGGGAACTGGATGATGTAGAAGACAATGAATCCGACAAACTGAGGCAGTGTCATGCCCGTGCTTATGGGAATGGTGTTGGGGATCTCGTCAATGCTAGGCCAGATGGCACGAATGCAGACGTAGGTGACCAGTCCGCCAAGCCAAGACTGCACGCCGGTCCAGAGAACTGAGAGGAAGATGCGGTTGATCACGACGAAGACCGAGCCGAGGAATCCTGCATCGACGGCCACGGTTGTTAGCAAACCTGACCAAATTATCACCAGAACCAGGCAAAGCAGGTCCCTAACACACGGGGCAAGATGAATGAAGTGGTCTAACTTGCCCCAGCCGATACGCGATACAACCGGGAACGATATATAGTATTGTAGCCCCGGTTGGGAGACAATGACGACTAGGATGGCCCCGAAGATATGTCCGAATAGAGTCGTTACTATCGTTTGCCACCAGTTGAGCCCCAACGAGAGCATACTCGAGCCCTAATGCGATACCGGCACGGTTAGAGCTTGTGCATATCTGGGTGGTCCAATGAGGAGACATTGATTACCAATTGAAAGTTGGACATGTTGAAGGCGGTGACGGTCCACAGGCCAAAAAAACTTGCCGTGCCTTTCGCCATCGAGGTATAGTTAGCCAAGGTGTGCTAAAAAGCATGTCAGGTATCCAAAGGAAGCGTCGGCTTACCCCAAAGACGGCGCTCCTTCTCGATCGGCTTTGTGTCGTGGCTGATCAGGGCGGTGGGCCGCGGCTCACCACGCGGGTGCGGCACCTCCAGTCGCTCGATGATTCCAGCAGCCATAGCTGCAAATAGTTCTGCACTGTCAAAGAGTCGATTGTTGGGATTTCGCTTAGCTGTCAAGGCCGACCCTGTGCCACGGCGTCGGGTGCGGGACCGGGAATGTTATAGTTTGGCCTAGGTGACAATCGCTCGACTGCTTCACGCTCCTGATAAGAATCACCCGACCCGCTGATAGCAAAATCACAATGCACCTGTTGGGCTCGAAATCTAGAAGTAGTGCTGCGAAGACCGACAAAGGAGGGAGAAAGAGAAGGGACCAAGGGGTAGATCCAGTGGAATGGGCCGGGAATCTTCTCCACCAATCGCAGGCCAAACACTCCGAATAATCCTAGATCCACCGCCCCACAGTCCGGCCGGCGGCGACCCTAGAGCCTCCGGATGCCAAGGCCCGAACAATAAGTCGATGTGAAGAGAGTGGCAGACGCATACATATAGCACTAGAAAGTAAACGTGGAGATATAGCAGCAGCAACAGGACAGTGAAGCGGTCTGGTTCTAGTAGCTCTGGATTGCATCCATTCCAATTTAGCTCAACCAAATCTAGAAGCCATGGGCGACATGGCTGTGACTGTTCCCACAACCCGGTTCCGTATCGGTGTTGATGTCGGTACGTGCCATATTCTTTCTTTTCACTTAAGAGTCCCTAGGGCCAAGACCGCACATATCTCTATACCATTCGTTCGTTGCAATTCGGGTGGATGAGGTAAACAAGGGGGAGCGGGCGATGGTGTGGTGTAAGCCGCTATTCTGGTGCCGCAAAATGGGCCAAATTTCTCTCAGTTTGCGAGAGTGGTCCGTTCTCTGAGCAGATGGCTCTTATGGATACTGGAGAGATGTTCAAAGCCTCTTTGCCGCTCCTACTGCCCCCACACCCCCTTTACAGCAAGAGCTGCATGCATGGAAGGGCTAGCCTGCTAACATGTCGCAGGTGGGACCAATACTGACGCAGCACTTGTCGCGTGCCAGGCGGACACATCACCGCAAGGTCCTAAATCTATCCTGGCGAGGACTCTGGAGGTAGTGGCTAGCAGTAAGGCCGAGACCACAGCTGACGTGACCACGGGCATTTCCAACGCGATCCGCAACGTTCTCGGCCAGTATCCGGTGCCAACAACCGATATACTCTCGATCAACATCGGCACCACTCACTTCATCAATGCTGTCACGCAGCGCGACGCGTCCAAGCTACGACGTGTAGCCGTGCTGCGGCTGTGTGGCCCCTTTGGCCGGGAAGTCCCCCCTTTTGCGGACTGGCCTGCCGACTTGGCCGCCGTTCTGAAGGGACCAATCGGATATCTCTCCGGCGGCCTTGAGTGTATGTGTAGCCCATCCAGCCCCCAAATATCTGCATTGCAAAACTTGAGAACGTGTCCGTTCTTATATTTTGTACAACACATGTTTAACCTATGCCTACAATAAACAGTGGATGGGCGCCTAATTGGAGAGGTATCCAAGGACGAGGTGCTCCAGCATGCCGAGAACATCATGAAAGCCGGTATCACGGCAGTCGTGGTTATTGGCGTGTTTTCAAGCCTCGACTCTGAGTCGCCTACGCAAGAAGAATACGTCCGAAAACTACTTCAGGATCGGATTCCCGGGATAGATGTTGTATGCTCGCGAGACGTGGGCAATGCACCTTTCGTGGAGCGTGAAAATGCTGCCATTCTCAATGCCAGCATTCTTGACTTCGGGCGCCGCACCATTCGTAGCTTTGAGAGCGCCTTCCAATCTCTTGATCTTGATTGCGCCTTGTATCTCACGCAGAACGATGGTACCGTTATGGATACAGAGGCGGCCGTACGCGTCCCCATCAAGACGTTTACATCCGGTGCCACGGTAGGTCTCCTATGGCTTAGCTTTGTTTCTGTTCCCGAATGACGAAGGAATGGTAACTAACTAAGTGGCTGTTCCTGATGGAATAATATAGAACTCTCTGACTGGCGCTATGTTCCTTGCGGGGCTCCATAATGGCAGCGAGGCCGTCGTTGACCCGAAAACATCACAAGTAATCATGGTCGACATCGGCGGTACCACCTCGGACTTTGCAGCCCTGTCACCAACTGGTTATCCGCGCCAATCTCCTGGGACCGTCAAGGTAGGTGGCGTCCGGACGGCTTTCCAATTGCCTGAGCTTGTCAGTATCGGCCTCGGCGGTGGCTCGCGCGTCGTCGTCACGCATGAGTCTGGCAGCGACAGCAGTGTCACCTCCACAAGCAACAGTCGTGTGACGGTAGGCCCCACGTCGGTTGGCTACCAGCTTTCAGTACTAGCACAGTGCTTCGGGGGCGAGGTGCTCACGGCGACTGACATCGCGGTAGCCAGCGGCGTGGTGGCCGAAGGAACAGTTGGTACGCAGAAGGTAGACTTGGATGCCGACGTGGTCACCAAGGCGCGGCGCAATATCAGACGGCAGCTGGAATACAATATCGAGAACATGCGTGTGTCGGATCAGGAGGTAGTCCTGCTACTCGTAGGAGGTGGTTCCATCATCCAAATGGACGATATTAGGAACGTGAAGGCGTGCATACGGCCGCCGTTCTACAACGTGGCTAATGCCGTGGGTGCCGCCATTGCAAAGGCGCGTCTGTCCCTTGACCCCCATATGCAGAGCTCTTTTTTATCATTACGTACCTAGAAGATAAGCTAACTCTAGTTTCTCATATAGATCTCTGGGGATGTAGATCAAATCGAAATTCCGGGCGATCGCAATCCCGACGACATCGTCGAGGAAATGAAGAACAAGGCCATCGAGGCAGCCTGCCAGAACGGGGCTATTCGCGAATCAGTTCGCATCGTCGAAGTTGAACGCATCCCTCTGCAATATGCGCATAACGCGGCATTCCGTGTTGTGGTTCGCGCGGTAAGACGGGTTTCGCCTTACTCCTTCCTCCCCTATACGATATTTGTCGCTAAGCATGTGGTATATGAAGTGTGGTGACTTGAGCTGGGACTCGGGAGAAACAAAAAAGAGGTGCAAGGCAGAAGCGACTACTGGCCCAGAACCTGCTGTGAGGCCTGTCGAGGTAGCAACTAAGCTGGTCGGCCTAGATATCACGCCAAATGACGTCCACTTAGCCTCCTATGAGCCAGAAGTTTCCAAGGCCACGGGAGAGTGGTTCATCTCGGAGATCGACTTGGCATTCATCGCCGAGGGATGTGGCGTTTTAGGTACTGGTCAGTATAATGACGCCTCTTTGTCGAGTCCGAAGCTAATGAGGACACGAAACTAGGCGGAGGAGGCAGTTCATATGCCGCCTATCTCAATTCGATCGCCGTGCTACGAAAGTCTCCTAGAGGAAGCATGAGAGTCATAGACCCCAGTACAATCGACGCTTCATCTCGCGTTGTACGTTCATTCCTCAAGACCTAACTACACCTTGCATATCATCATCGGCCCATTACTAACCCGATCCTATGTAGGGAATCGTGGCTGGCGTTGGGTAAGTTGATAGACTGAGGTCTGTAACTGCGTGTAGTGATGCTTATGAGGTTTACTCTAGGGCGCCTAGTGTTTCTAACGAACGGCTAGCCGGGGAAAACGAGTTCCAATACGCTTGCCAGAAATTGCTTCGCTACCTACAGTTGGATTCATTCTCAGCTCTCGCCTCTGGGGAAATCGGTGCGCCCTCTATGTTTCCCTGTTTTTCACGTTACATTTGAGTTTGCTAAGATAGTTTGACCACAGGGGGCGGTAATGGCATGGCTCCATTTCCAGTCGCAGCGACCATGGGGCTGCCAGTGCTCGACGGCGATACACTTGGCCGGGCGTTCCCCAAGATTGACATGTGCTTACCTTTTGTGTATGACACAGAAAAGCCTTACCCCGGAGTCCTCTCGGACCCTCGGGGTAACTCTCAGATTGTAGCCGAGGTAGATACGGCAAACCGACTGGAGCGCCTGCTCCGCTGTATCTGCATCGAAATGGGTCTCTCGTGTGCGTATGCTTTCAGCATTGGCGCCGAGAACTTTCAAAAGTACGCCTGCAGTCAGACAGTTTCTGAGGCCTGGTACATTGGAAGGGCTATATCTATTGCAAGGCAGCAGAAGACGGACATCTTGCAATCTCTGGTAAGACTCTACAATAAGCTTCGGCTTAAGTGTGGACATTACATTTTCTACTACTTAACTAACTTACTATATGTAGGTTAATATCATCCCAGGGTGCAAGAAAATCTACAGCGGCCGCATAACAGATGTATCCCGAGATGTCAAGGGCGGTTGGACTGTGGGCACGGTCACCATCAAGCGAGCCAGTGAAGACGGCGACGACGATGATGGCAGCCACACCCAGGCTCAAATGAATGATAATCCCATGATAATCCAATATCAGGTATGCGCTAGGCCATTATAGTGTATCTTACGCCTCATTCCTCGTGTATTGGCGCTAATTACGTGTCCTGCATAGAACGAGTTCCTATATGCTGCTTTGATGCGGCCCGATGGTTCACAAGAAGCTATCTGCACCACACCCGATCTAATCACGGTCCTGGATGCGGCGGGTGCTGCGTTAGGTACACACGAGATGCGTTATGGGCTGATGGTCCATGTCATCGCTATGCCCGCCAATCCACTATGGACTACGCCGACGGGAATGAAGGCATCCGACCCAGCATCATTCGGACTGGCAATGGAGTACACAGCTCTTGGCTCCGAGTGGCATAAGCCGCGCTCTGTCATCGAGGAGTTCGGTAAATAAGTAGGAGAATGTGCAAAGTAAGTATATGCCTAGACTAGGAAGAAAAGGGAATTTCATATAAGACATGTAGTTTATAAAGAAGAGTAGAATTAAATTAGCTCTCTATCATATTTCAAGCTCGACCTCAGCTGTAGCCGGATGAGCTGTGCAAATAAGAACTCTGCCGTCTAATTCAAGTCCTCCCGAGACTGATCCAGCGACAAGTTTGGCGGCACAACTCCCGCAGGAACCTGCTCGACAGCCAAAATTCGGTGCTAGACCTAGTGACTCGGCGAGCTCTAGCAATGTTTGCGGCTTTTCCCTCTCCCATTTGCCCACGACCTTGGATTTAGTAAACCGTACAGAGGCTACTTCCAAACAGGTGTCGGCCGCCACCCCTCCGTTGCCTGTGAAAGATTCACTATGAATGAGCGGAGCGGGAACACCAATGTTAAGGAGATTAGACCTCATGTCTTCTTCAAACGATCTTGGGCCACATATATATATGCAGGAATTTGGGCCGGGAACCTCAATCTCAGAGATCCCAAGCGGGTTGAACAAGTACGGACCAGCCAGTAAGTCTTTTAGGACATCCATTGTCGGTCTCCCCATATGATCAAAGTGTTCACCAAGGACATCTGTTTCCAGTGGTCTGGTGAAGAAAAGCGCTCTACTGATGAGTCCGTTCGCAATATCGATGCCCTCTTGTCGGAGTGGAAAGGAGTGAGAGTTGGAGGTGACGTGGATCCACAAGCCTGGTGTGACGTCCATGTTGGGGTGCGCCTTGTGTGCCTTCATCATAGCTAGTATAGGGGTGATGCCTATACCCGCCGACACGTAGACCTGTCGCGGCGGCACTAAATGTGACCAGTCCAGTACGAACTGTCCTGCCGGCGAGCGCACCTTGAGTACCGTATCGGGCGTGCACTCGTCGCACATCCACCGTGACGCATTCTCGGCCCGTTTGATGGTAAGCCGATATTGCGCCACGCCGTCGTCGCTTCCAGGGCGAGCCCAATCTGAGATGCTCCAGCTTCGTATCTCGTTAGTGTCTGGCAATTGCACTGTCAGGAACTGCCCGGGGCAATAGTGGGCTAAGGGCTGGCGGTCGATGGCCACAAGATAGAACGACTTAACCCCATCACCCTCATCAACGATGCGGCGCGGTCGGAAACGGCGCCAACCTTCCCACACGTTGCGGCTGAGAGCTAGCTGGTCGTCCATCATGTTGAGGCGGCGGGCGATCCCCCAGCGGTTTAGTCGCAGGAGCAGCGGGTGGTTGGCCAGAAGGTCGAGCGTGTCACGAGTGGATAGGGAGGTATCGAAAGCCATGCGGCTAACGAGGCCGACGTCGACGTGGTCGCCCGAGCGCTGTACGACAACAGCCCGATCGCCGGGGCGCACGCGGCCGCGGCGTACGATACGGAAGTAGGCACCGACGAAGCCCGACTCTGCCAGCGGCTTGAGCCAGCTGTCGCGCTGGCCGCAGCGCCACGACAGCTTGAAGCAGGGCACACGCGCCCCGCACACCTGCAGTCGTACTGAGTCCCCTACAGCCCATATATCGCCGAGGTGCATGTCGTGCTCGGTCATGTTGGCTCCCGTTGGATTATCGGCGCCATCGCCAGTTGAGCGAAAGGTAATGTTTTCTCCCCAGTGGCACCAATCCCACGCGGTTCGGTCGACGCCGAGCTTCTCGCACCAGTAGTCATAGTGCTCGGCAAAAAAGCCATAGACCGGTCCATCATGAACCGCTGTCTTGTTTCCGGAGATGCCCGACTCATGCAACTCAATATAATCTTCGGGTCCGGTCAAGGGGTTATGGATGATGGATGTTAATATTCTTTGGCCGTTGATATCGAGCCACTGGGGCAACGAACGGCTGACGGCAACGACTTCCATGGTCAAAGAATGAAGCATGCTCAATCGACTGGGGTATTGCTTAAGCCATATACTCTGACTTCGAAGGATGTATCTTGACTTAGTAGCGCTTTGAGATACGGGCCTTAGCCACATTTACCAAGATGTCTTAATTTAGTAGTTTCGCCTGACCTTGATCATCTAGGACCTTCAACCAAGTCTCGAGGCACAGTGTGGACCACTTCCTTAATTAATTCATCCTCCGGTCTTACATACCTAACTCGTCAATCTCTACGATTTGAGCCTTGATATTGCCCCTGATGGCCGTTCACTGACGTCTACCAGATACGCGAGTTGGCCAGAAGACAGTTGTGTCAGTACCTAGCAAATTGGTTTGTATCCATCCCTGCTAGATGGCTCCGAGGAAACCACTGGGAGCAAAGAAAGCCCGAAAGTGGAGGGCGTATAAGCCGCTAACCCCATGATAGAGGCGAGAACCCACCACTCAGGATGGAGAGACACCGAAATGTGGGGGTCCGAACCAGCCGCTTCTAGTAGGCGTCCGACGCTAATAGTACATCATGTGCCTCCTTCATCTGGGTAGCTTATCTCACTGAGTTGGGTTATCTATGGGGTCCTCGGTTTCGGCAAGGCCGGCTCGCTTTGATTTGTAGATCGGGCCTTGGATCGTTTCGGCCTCCCTTGTGCCGGCCGAGGGAGCGGAAGTCGACCGCGCGCGCCCTTGCGTCCGAACGCACATCTAGCTACGCTCTATCTACTCTCGCTCTAGTTGAACAGGATGAATAGGACTAGGAACGAGGGATCCAAAGGAACGTCTACGCTGTCCAACGAGAGGGCGAGGCAACGCTCCCGGAAGGAATAGTTCCAGTGCCCAGTCATGACCTCCAAGGTGCCCCCTCGGCGGCACCATGAACGGCGTCAATTAAGTTGCCTCCCCTGCCGTCGGCACAAGCTGCGGTGCGATCGCAAAGTGCCATGTCAGAGCTGTATACGATACCGCCGGATAAAGGAGTGTGGGCAGAATCCAGCGCCGGAAGCCACGCTATGGACGACACGGTCGACCCTACCTAGCCTCGCGCAAGCAAGCCCTGATTCCGATGAGTCTCACTCTGCACCAGGCGAGGATGGCTACCATCATTCACCAGAAGACAATTCATCCACGAGTACTGTAGAGGTTACTCGGTATGAGGCAATGCAGTGGCTTCCGCGAGCGGCTCCCGCCTCTCCGGCTGATGCTTGCGCCGCGGCACCTGCGATTACTCAAGTCACTACCATGCTCGATCTAGACAGTGTCGGTCACTCCTCTCCAGCACCCTTCCCTGTATTCGTCTCAGCACCGACCATCTCCTCCATCCTCTCGACAACGGCCCCCCAGCCGCATGCCAGCCTGTTAGGCATAGACATGGAGTCGTTTTGGAAGGCCCAACTAGTGGCACTGCTTCCAAGTCGCAACCAGTGTGACGTGCTAGTCGCCTTCTACCTGGAAAACATAAACTACATCTACGGGGTGGTCCACGAGCCGTCATTCCGGCGGCAGTACTATCACTTCTGGGATCGCACCCCAGACCAGGTCGACCTGATCTGGCTGGCACTACTTTTTACCATGATCTCGCTAAGCGCGCTGTATATATCACCCGAGGCCGGCGAGTCCGTCTCGCTGGACCCGGCGGCGTTGTCTAAGCTTGCGCAGACATGGCACGGGGCCTCGCGGCAGGCACTGTACAGCGGCGGGTTCGAGTCACGGCCACGGTTGCTGCAGCTCGCCGTCTTCGCCGCTACGCAAATATACTGGCTGTCGATGCGTGACGGTGAGGCGCTCAACTCTTGTCTCGGCCAAGCGGTGCGCAACGCGCAGGCTCTACGCCTAGATCGTGACACGCACCCCGCCGGTGCTACCTTGTTCGAGACCGAGATGCGCCGTCGCCTGTGGTGGGAGCTGTGTTGCTGCGATACCTTTCAATCCCTGTGCTATGGCCGCACACCGCTAATCCAGGTGGGTTCGGACCGCGTACCTATGCCCGCTAATAGCAACGATGAAGATCTTACCGAGACATCGGTGACCCCGCGTCCTGCCGGCGAGCCAAGTGACCTCAGCGCTAGCATTGCGCGTGCGAAAGCCTTCCGACTGCTTCGGGCCCTGTATGTCGACGACGGCGCCCACATGAGCTCCTGGGAGTTCGTGCGTGCTCTCGACCGCCGCATACAGGCCTTCGTGGACGGCCTACCGTGGTTCTTCTGCCAGCGCGCATGGGAGGAGAGGTTGCTACAGCGCGATCGGCTGCCACCGGCACTAGTCTGGCAGCACCACCTGCTGCACATCTCGCTTCGCATGCAGCGGCTGCGTGTGCTCCGGCCCTTCACCGCGTTGCAGCCCGAGGCGTATACTTGGTGCGTACAAGCCGTGGGCGAAATACTCGACAGCTACAAGTTTCTGCGCCAGCAGCCCGCCCTGCGTCGCAGCCCAAAATTCCACATACAGTGGTACCAGTCGTACAGCGCCGCCGTCCAGGCTGGGGCCTTCCTACTAGTGGAGCGTGACGCGCCAGCATCACTTCGTCACGACATCGAGATGGTTATTGACGACATGGCCTCCGCTCCGCGGCCGCTGCCTCTGACCGCCCAAGCGCACCTCGTTCTGCGCAAGATGCTGCGCATATACGACCGTATTCAACGCCATGATTTCAGGTCCCGGGGCGGCCGCAACGCTGTTGATGCGATATGGGGCGGTGGAGGTGACAGTGGTGGCGGGGCTGCCGCGCTGGAATCGCTCGCTCCGGACATAGCACCCGTCTTCGGGGGCGGAGAGAGCACGGCGCGACGATATCTACGCCGATGTGACATCGGTTACTTGCTGAACAGTAGCAGAGAGGCGGTTGCTGCCGATTACACGGTCCCAAACAACAGTATGAACAAACTGGGTGACATCGGTTCTAGACAAAGTGAAGATTCGCGAACAGAAGGCAGTACTAGTCTACTCGAATTCGAAGCCTCATTAGATGTACTTAGCTTAGAGCAGTGGGACTCTCTTCTCCAAGAGGTGGCATTGAATCATGGTGGTATAGAGCCATAGTGATACTAGCCTTCTTGAGATGATTGTTTCGAAAATGGCGGGTGGGCAGGATTTCTACTTACCGTCGCCCGTCTTCTGTAAATAATGCGTCAGGGTCAGCTACTATCCCTGAGTCTTCCTCAGTAGCTTCGAAACCCGTCTCTCCAGCGAATAATGTTAAATTTGCCGATTAACGGCCGTCCCGATCCCACTGTCAGATCTCATCCGTGGACATAGATAACCAAGGAAAAGTTGGCATGGTCACGTCATTAATTATCTCGTCTATTCACTGGCTTGCAGACAAAGGAATGTATTGCAAGTTGGTTGCTAGCTTCCGTGGCGCAGCGTATAGCCTTCAGCTCAGGTCCCATGTTTCTGGGTCGCTTATCTGGCAGGATCAACCTGTTTCTCTTTTGAAATGCTCAATAGGAAGCGTTTCGCTGCCAAGTCTATGTCTACTCTCGGATGAAAGAATATTAAGATGATGTGGAGACTAGAATGTCAAGGTCGGATTCTTGAACGGGATCAGAGCCAGAATGACAGCCTGCTCATAAAACGTCGATCTGTCGACCGCATCATCTGTCAGAATACCTGTCGACCCATTCACCTGCTTCGAGTTAGACCGGCCAAACACCACGTCGTCGGCGTGCCCGAGCTCCATGCCCCCGCGAACTAGCTTAGACACTTCCTCAGGAAGATAGTAGGTGGCAGAGCGCGCTTTGCCCTTGCGCCCGGCCTTGTCTTCCACCGCAATCCAGGCAAATGACTGGAAGCAGCTTCCCTCGGTGTGGAGGCCCCCTTCGAGACCGATGTAGAAGTCCGCACCCGGTTTGGCCTCGCGAGCGTTGCGGATGCGGTTTAAAGCCCCCTGGAGTGTCTCGTCGTCGGACATTGGCTGGTCTGGGACACCGGATGGCACACTCACTCCAACCGTCGTATATGTGGAGCCTGGAAACATGCTCGTAAACCCCTTAAGCGCGGCTTTGATCTTGACGGGATTTTGTGAAGCCACAACGACCACCTGTGGATGCGCCTGTTCTTCGTTTCCTGTGTCGGTTGGGGCCATGTCTAGCGATTAATTTTGGAAACGAACTGAATATTCACAAAGTTTGAGTGCAGATATATAGATGGAAGGAAAGACGAAGCAGTAGACTTGTATCGCAGCTATCGCAGTAGCAAGACAAAGGGCGTAGGTTGCATTTGCGGGGTCAAGTCGGTGGTCCCCGGCAGAAAATACGAGGTTTGCATGTAGGCACTTGCTTTACAACACACCCCTATGCTTGGCAAGCCTGTTGTTGTAGATGCCGCTGAAGAGGAAGCCAAGACGTTGTATAGTGGAAAGGCCGGATGATAAATGCCCCGGCTGACGATGCGTGTAAACGTCTACAGGAAAGCAACACCTGGTTTTGGGTATGCGAAGACAGCCTGCCACTTAAAAGTGGAGTCAAATCTAGTGTTAGGTCGCATAGTAGCTATGATCGGGGCTATATATATCCATATATGACGTGACAGGCGACTTACATAGTTATCTGTGTACTTGTTTGCATTTGATGCGCTACATTGTTAGCCATCTGGTGGGGCACCAGTTTCATCGAAGCTCAGTGGAGCACTGGAGCACCTGGCTTCCTGGCCGGATTTGCACCAACTCGGTGGATCCTCATCGCACTACATCTGAGGTACTAATCCTAATCCACGACTAGCGGCTTATCTACCTCCAAGCGGAGTGCTCGCCGTGAAGGGTCACGGGGTCATACATCTCCAACACTTCGTCCGCGCGGGATATGCTTCTGGTATAGACGGCCTCGATCTTGGCGCGCTTTAGGAAATGGAGCAGGTCGCCACCTCCTCCCGGCCGTACAAGTCTCGCAAGACGCGCCCATGTGATTTTTGCCGCCGCCGGCGCGTCACCTGCGACATGCCCACGGGGCCGCCCTGCCACCGGTGCGCGGGCAAAAGCCAGCCTTGCACCTTTGAGCAGGGGCCAAGTCGCCGGAGGGGACCAGCGCCGGAGGTGGCCTCTGAGCCGTACGTGCAGCGACAGAAATCTAGAGAGCAAGATAGCCCCGGCCTCTGGCGAGGACCGCAGCATTCGCCTCTGCATCCCCAAAGCTCGCCAGCAGGAGCCATGGACATTGCCATGTTCCTTGGCGGCGTCGACGCGATGGATTGGGTCGATGTCTTTAATGCCCCAGGAACCGAACCTGTCCTCCCCGAAGCTGCACCCGGAACGGGCTACTCTCCACGGGTAGCATTACCAAGTCCGCGAGGTTTTCATCATGAAGAGGCTGCGCAGCCACCCACACTAGGAACCTACACATCCACCACCGTCGGGAAAGACCCGGCCAACACTGATGGGTCGCTTGAGTATCTTCCTGGGGCATTTAGTTTCTATATTGGCCCAACCGGAGCCGCAGACGTGCATCTTCTCGCCCGCCAACCCTACGATGCTTCAAATCTGACCCGGCCCCGGGTGTCTGGCCTCAGGTATCGGCGTATGGCAGATGCAGAAGCGTCACGCTCCCGTCCGCCTATCCTCTTTGGAATTACAGACCGAGTTCTATTGGAAAAGGCGGAGCCCCGGCCTACTGTTGAAGCTGGCGAGCCGCCCTGGGCTCGGTTCTGGAAGATCGTGGACAATTTCCAGGCCGGGCGTCTAGTGCAGCTGTATCTGCGCTTTGTCGACCCTTATTTTCCTGTCCTTTCTAGACATCAAGTCCCCGCAGATCCGGGCTCATTAAAAGAGATGCCGCTCGCTCTCTTGACCGCAATATGTGCGCTGGCTCTTCCTTTCGTTGTCTACGATGAAGCCCTAGTCCCATTACTCCTCCACCCTCCATCGTGCGAGCAGCTGTACCGGCTTTGTTGGTTCAGTATATGCGAGGAGCTTCACGCCCCGTCCCTGGCGACCGTTCAAGCATGCCTCTTATTACAGCAGCGGCTGCCCACCAATCCGTATCTCTCTGATACTGCCTTCACGTGGAGCCTAATGTCGACTGCTGTGGCTGGGGCTCAGACTATTGGTCTTCACAGAGATCCTTCCTCCTGGTTGTCGGTTCCTCACTGGGAGCGGGCACTCCGCCGACGCCTGTGGTGGTCAGTTTGGTCGATGGAGAAGTGGGTTGCGCTGGCGCGAGGGATGCCGAGCCACATCGCCGAAGATGACCATGATGTCGAGCCATTGGTGAGCGATGATATGGAGGGTAGTACTCCTCCCTCAAGCGCCGGGCAAGCCCACCTGCCTTACTTGGTATCACTCACAACCATTCTATCCGACATACAATATACCTACTATACGGTCAAGGCCTCTCGACGAACCTCCAATGACCTTCAATATTCGCTCGATGTCGCACGATTGCTTCGTCAGCGGCTCAAGGATTGGAAGGATAACCTTCCCCTTAGCATTAGATTTGGAGCTAGGGCGGCCGCCATGAGCCCCCACACCGAGAGCCCAGGATCCGATCTCCGTTCTAGCGAGGACGATTTAGATGGAAACGGCTCCTTGCATTTGTCCTATATTGTGACGCACATGAATCTCTTCCGAGCGTTGCTACGGCCCCTAGAGAAGTGGCAGGAATCTGCTCAGCTGAATGAGGCTCTACATGATGGTGCCAAGGCCGTTGTGACAGGAGCTTTACTCTGCGTCAAAGAGTTTGTGGAGTTCATTGAGGCTCTAGTTCCTATGAGCTGGAACGCATTTTGGCACAGCTGGAGCCGTGCCAACTTTGCCATGGCGGGCATCTTCATGGTCCACCTACTACACGTCGTCACCCTAGCCAGCAATGCCGTGCCAAGGGTTGATACCGAGCAGGAACACAGAGAATTGCAGGACTTGATAAAGCGCTGGCGGTCGGCTAGCAGATCTGCAAATGGTGCATCGGGGATGAAAGGCCTCGTAAATCTAGGTCTTCTACGCGTGGAAACGATGCTTGGCGCCATTGGCCCTTCCTCAGGGGAGTAACCAGCCGTCTTTTGTCTTACTAAAAAGTATATATATATAGCCAGCTGCCCGGTGCGATCAACAGAGGTTCAGCATGACCCTAGCCACGTCCCTCGCACACTCGCCGTCGTCCTCTTCAACCTTGCTCGGGATCGGCACATTCGCCAGCGGCGTTAGCCGGAACGCGTGCCTCCTCTCCCCAGCGCCATAGTCCAGCGTCTGTGAATGCTGTGTGACGCGCTGGTCCCAGATGACAACAGTGCCTGCTTCGTAGCGCACGCGGCAGCAGAAGTCATGACCGCGGTTGATGTGGTCGAAGAGGAACTTCAGGAGGTAATCGCTCTCCTCGTCGTCCCAGCCCATGATGCGCTGCGTGTATGACGAGTTGACAAATAGGGCCTTCTTCTTGGTCACCGGGTGCACTGCCACGACGGGGTGCACTGACTTAGTGATGGGGCGCCGTAGCACAGCTAGGTTGCCATTATCGCGGATCTCCCGAGCGATGGGGTTGGCTGTCGTGTGCAGCGCCATGAGGCCTTCGAGACGCTTGCGGAAGGATGGCGACAGGCGCTCGTAGGCTCGTGTCATCTGGTACCCCGTTAGTCATGTTTGTAATTCTCCAGGGCCAGGGGGCCAAGTCTAGCGTACGCTCGATATGATGGTATCCCCACCAGCTCCAGGAGGCGACTCCAGCATGCAGAAGAAGGTGGCTCCCGGCGGCTGCGCCTCGGGAGATTGGTCGACATGGAACTGGATGGGGCTCATCCGCGCCCACGACTTTCGGATTCGGAGATCACTAAAGGAGATGAGCATTTTATCTCCACAGGGGATAGCGTCGCAGGCACTACTTACTCTACGGAGTCATAGACGATGACGAACTCTTCTGGGCCGTTCTTGGGGTGTGGCATCCAGCCGTGCTTGTGAAGGGGACCGAAGTGAGACGCAATTTCTTTCTGTTTTTCAAAACCCAAACGTGTGAAATCCTGGTCTCGGAAGACCAGGCACCCACGATCGGCACAGAGATATGCTAGCTCGTCGAGGCCGGCTTTGGACAGTTGGGACTAGGCAGAATTAGCGATGTTCGGGTCTGCAACCTCTCAAAAGTCAGCGCCTACAATCTGGACACCCTGAATCTCCGTCCCGCAGTGAGGGCTGAGCTCGAAGACTTTGGTCGCGTCTTTTAGCAAGTTCGGAAGCTTGTGGTCTGCCCGGAGGCCCGGTTCGTCGTGCTCGAACCGCCCCACCGGCTCGACCGATTCGAGAGGATCATAATGCGCTACATAGGATACTGTTAGCAAGGCAGTCTATCGCATTGGGCCTCTACGACCAGAACGTGGTGTCGGGCGCATACGTAGATAGTCTGGAAATAGGGGGCCCGGCTTCGGGGCTTCGGGGTTCAGTTCCTCCTTCATATTGCGATGTGGATAGCGTCTATCGTGCTCACCTACCAAGCAATCGAGTGCTAGATCCAAGCCTAAATACGACTTTTATATATGTCAAGCTATTGAACTTAAGGCAACCCACTCTGGTCGCCTTCCCCGCGATGTGGCTAGCCCGTCCGGTCCTTGCCCGTACCATCTGTATTTGCCCGTCACCACACTTCACGACGCGCATTAGTGGGCCGGGGAGCGGAGCGGGCAACGCTTTGCCCGCTTTCTACTTATTTCGCCCCACGCGGGCAACTACCGGATGCATTTCCGAACGGGGACCATAGCCTTATCAGCAAATCCGGCGCTTGCGATTGGGCGACGACGTTGCGCACTCCTGCTACCTATCTCGGCGCCCCGGAATCTGACGTATGGCGTCTCCTTGCCCCGTACTGTTTGGGTATCTCCCCGTAAGTATAATGGGATATCTCTACCGCCTCATTGGCGAGATAACATTGGTACGCGATAACGTCTCCTCTTAGTGGCTGTTGGGGATGGCTTGGCTCGAGATCCACGGCCCGAGTAACTATTAAGACCTCACGCCCGCCTACCAAACTCGTGAACCTAGGTCATACGATCAGAGTCCTTCAGCCTCCAATTGCCATGGGACGTGCAGAGGAGATTTTGCCCGCCGCTACTGCGGCAGCCCCTGCCCATGGGGATGCCATCGCCACAGAGCAGGCCGTGAAGGCCGTGAAGGCGGGCAACGCCAACGAGGTAGACATTGCCGCGCAGATCATCGCGAATTATGTCGAGGATATGGGTGATGGTAGTTGGACCCCGGAGGAAGAGAAGAAGCTCATGCGCAAGGTGGACTGGTGGCTCATCCCAATCGTATGCGGCCCCTTCCCCGGCTTTGCATGAGGACCAGACTCACAACTCGCTTCCCAGCTATTTGTTTGTGCCACGCTGTCAGGTCTGGACAAGACGGCTATCTCGGCTGCTGCCATCTACGACATCAAAAAGGATCTCGGCCTCAGCGGCCCACAGTACTCGTGGGTCGGTTCGGCACCCTTCTTCGGAGGCTTAGCTTTCATGGGACCGTCTGCGTACTGCTTGCAGAAGCTACCGGCGGTCAAATTCTTTGCTTTCAACGTGCTCTGCTGGGGAATTCTCGAGTGCTGCATGGCTGCATGCACCGATTTCGCCAGCCTCTTTGTGTGCCGCTTCCTACTCGGCGGCTTTGAAGCGCTGCTAATCCCTGCCGTCACTTTGGTCGTATCCATGTGGTACCGCCCCGAGGAGCAGCCGCGCCGTAACAGCATCATTCTCAACGTCATTGCGCCGATTTTGAATGGATTCATCGCCTGGGCTGTCGGCTACCACAAAGGGTCGTTTGCCACATGGAAGATTATCTTCATCCTACTCGGCTGCGTCACGATCCTGTGGTCGATTGTCGTGTACTTCTTTCTCCCAGACAATCCGCTCGAGACAAAGCGGTTGACGCCCCGCGAGAAGTACATCATCATCCAACGCAAGGCGGCCGACAACACGGGCGTCGAGGCCAAGACCATCAAGAAGGAACAGATCTGGGAGGCGTTCCTAGACCTTAAGACGTGGCTCATCTGGATTGCCATCGTTGCGCTACAGGTGCCCAACGGCGGCTTAACTACATTCAACACGCTCATCATTTCCGGCCTAGGTTTCAGCCCCTTGCAAACTGCACTTCTCGCGATGCCTCCTGGTGCCATGAGCACCCTGTCCGGCTTGGCCTTGTCGTATCTCGCGTCCACTACCCGAAAGTGGCGTACTCTGATGATTGCCGTGTCCATCCTACTACCACTCCTCGGCGCAATTCTTTGCTATTCCCTGCCAAGAACGAACCTGGCCGGCCAGCTCATCGGTCTTTAGTAAGCCATTTATTACCCAACCTTGAACATTGCACATGGCTAACCATTTAACAGCATTCTGTATACATACTGGGCCCCTTATGTGACTTTGGTGTCTGTTTACCAAGCCAACGTAGCCGGTCACACGAAGAAAGTTGTCTTATACGCATGGTTCTACATTGCCTGGGCTGTTGGTAATATCATTGGGCCGCAGACGTTCCGGGAAGAACAGGCTCCTGCATATA
Organism: Thozetella sp. PMI_491; assembly: GCA_021432635.1. Lineage (NCBI taxonomy): Eukaryota > Fungi > Ascomycota > Sordariomycetes > Chaetosphaeriales > Chaetosphaeriaceae > Thozetella > Thozetella sp. PMI_491. The sequence continues at coordinate 31,633 of MU270091.1, forward strand.
CAGGCGGCACCGTGGCCATGATCGTCACTTACGTGGTGGCCATTGTAGCGATCCTGGCGTACGGAGCCCTTTGCCACTTTAGCAATCAAAAGCGAAAGGAGGTGATTGAGAGCAGTGTTGCCGGTGAGCAGGACTGGCTTGACCTGACGGATAAGGAAAACAGGGCTTTCAAGTACACTACCTGAGCAGACTATGTCAACAAAGCTTGTCAAAGTTGCAACGTTTCAGAAGCCGCAACGCTTTTTATCTATAGTATGCCCCGTGACGACAACGAATGTTGAAGATATAGAGTCGAGACGGTAACTATGCCATGTTCCAAAGTAACTAGGGGTAAAGCTTGCTAAATCAGGCAGCTGCTTATATTTAATATCCCTATTGCTACATCGTGTTAGCGTTTTTTATGTAGCCTCAGCAAGTCACAATCTTTAAAAAATGAAGTAGTGAAATAGTTGTGTTGTGAATCGTTCTACTAAGCTACAATTTACCTATACGATCCAGACGCTCGTTTCTTCCTGTCAAGTTTTAACATAAACTCGAAAACCAAGTGTCCAGTTGGGCCCGAGTACCACAATATCCCATGTCGCTTTTAAACCGTACCGAATTCTCTCTCCGCCCTTAATTAAACCCAAGCCACCCTCTAATTCGCCTGAGCTGCTACTGGGTAGGCTGAGCCATAGATAGACAATGGATGAGCTAAACTAAGCTAATAGTAAATGGATTTAACAGCCTTATTCTCGGGAAACTTGATCGAAGGAACTCGTGACCCTGAAAGTACGCCGAGCCATCTGTTAACCACGCTACTAACTTCGCAAGCAATATGGTCTCGGCTCACTATCTTCGAAAATAAACTGAGCTGCTGTGGGCGAGCTTCATCAGATGCTACCTAGAAACTCTAGACGTCTTCAGCTAAGCGAGGCGCCAAAGAGAGTCATTGCCCCTCAGATCTTAGACTCACCTATAATTTATGGCCGAAAATGCAGGAACATGACCTAGCCAGATCTTTATAAGGGGTCCTTGCATGATATTCTGACTCCTGCGGGAATCAACTAACCCTAGCTTACACCTGGCAAGTTTATTTCTGGCTATTAATAAGTGTGGAAAGCCACGTGGGAGAAGGATGGCTGACTACCATATGATAAGAGCACCACTCAATATCTAAGGTAATTAAAGGCACACTTTTCAACAAATATTATAAAAACAATCTTAAGCGCTTATTGCGATTAGCATACACAAAACACCGACACAACTTGATTGCCATTGCAAGGATCTCATCGGCTCTTAGATTAGGCCCGGGGCACCTGTCTCTGAAGTTCGCGTATCTTACGATATATCGGCTCAGCCTCTTTATACTTGCCCAGTTTATTAAGACAATAGGCAAGGTTATTCATGGTTATAAGTGTGTATGGATGCTTGTCGCCAAGCACCTGTCTGTGGAGTTCAAGTGTCTTGCGATGTAGCGGCTCAGCCTCTTCATACTCACCCTTGTTATCAAGGCAATAAGCAAGGTTTGCCATGGTGTTGAGTGTGTGTAGATGCTTATCGCCAAGTACCTGTCTCTGGTGTTCGAGCGTCTTGCGAAACATCGGCTCGGCCTCTTCATATTTGCCTTGTTTATCAAGACAATAGGCAAGGTTGACTATAGTGTTAAGTGTTTGTAGATGCTCGTTTCCACGTACCTGTCTCTGGAGTTCGAGCGTCTTGCGATATATCGGCTCAGCCTCTTCATACTTGCCCCGGCTACTAAGACTTGAGGCAAGGTTATACATAGTGGCAAGAGAGTGTCGATACTCGTCGCTAGGTATCTGTCTCCATAGTTCGAGCGTCTTGTGATACATCCTCTCAGCCTCTTCATATTTGCCTTGTTTATCGAGACAATAGGCAAAGTTATTCATGGTGATAAGTGTGTATGGATGCTTGTCGCTAAGCACATGTCTGTGGAATTCGAGTGTTTTGCGATATATAGGCTCAGCCTCTTCATACTTGCCCTGGCTATTGAGACCAGAGGCAAGTTTGTACATGGTGGTAAGTGCGTGTGGATGCTCATTGCCGCTGACATCTTGGCCAGGATAATCTGATCGTGCTGTCACAGCCGGAGCCTCAGCCTCGTCGAACTGGTCCTGTGGCTTTAATCGTGGCTGCACATTATTTTCTACCGTACTTGCCAATAGTACAGCCTTGTGATGCCGGAGATTTAGTCCCGCCAGGTCTGCGACTGCCTTGAACCTGGCATTAATCTCGACGGTTCTGTCATCGAATTCATCGAATGTCTGAAGTGCCAATTCCAAAACACTCTCTAGAGCTTCCGCTGCCTTCTCTGTATCCCTTCCTTTGTGGTACGTGATTGCCAACCCGTAAAGCAAACGCAAGGCAGCTTCGCCGCTAGGCCACATGTCACCTTGCTGCAGCTGTTGACACTCAACTGCTTGCTGGAAGTGTGTCCTTGCAGCGTTGGGCTGACTGGCCTGCAGGCTAGAAAACGCAAGACTGCTTTCTAGGTCACCATAAAGGAGCGTATAATGACCCTCTAGTGCCGCCAACTCGTCTAGGTTGGTGTAGTCGCGGACAAGCGACGCACAGCGAATTAAGGGAGCTAGTTGATAATAGGTGGCCTCCTGGCTGGTCAATCTAGGAAAGAGTATCCTACGAGGACTTAGTCAGAAAGGGATGTTGAGTCTGACAGGTCAGAAGTAGGCCATACTTTTCCTGGAAGGTCAGAGAGAAGGTACTAAGTGTCAAGGCTGCGGCAAGAGCCCATTGGCCTTTCTCAGCCGTAGTTTCAAAGACCCATTGACAGATAATGTTGTGGGCGGATACAGACTCAGGAGAAGCTCGATTACTAGTGCTCTTGACCATGCATGCATCGGAAAGGTGGCTAAGTGCAAGAGATAGCGCGATGTCATCTGTCAGAATGGCCTTAAGGTGAAGGTTATCAAGACGCATCACAACGGCATCAAGAATCAGGTAATGATCGCTGTGAAAAGATGGTCGAAACATATCCAAGGGAAACCGCCATGGGCCAAGGAATGCGAGTAGAGTCAATAGGGCAGCAGCCTCGGGGGATTCCTCCTGGATTGTGGAGTGAAGCATTTCGATCAGGGTAAAGAGACAAAGACTTTTCTCGTAAGTAAGAAGTCCCCTTGGTAACTTCTCATTAGCGAGACGATGATAATGCTGCCGATACCCCAATAAGAAGGTGTCCAGTGTGAACCGATTCAGTCGCACAAGCGCTGCGGCGTGTTCGATGGCCAGGGGCAGATGATCCAGCTCTTTCGCAATCGCTCTAGCAGCGTTCTCATCTGGCATGGTTAGAGTTGTATGCGAGTAGCCGGTTGACTGCATGCCATCTCTTGAACCAGAAAGCGCCGAAGACATGGGAATTTTCGTGTTCTGAAGTCTCGCAAGGAGAAGCTGTTGGCCATTCTTGGGATCCAAGCTGCTAATCTCCATACTTTCCATACCGAACAGTTCGATAGCTTCTCTTCTTGTACTTGTGACAAGAATAGACCCGTAATTGCAGTCCGGTACGAATTGCCTAAAATCTTGCCCATGTATGTCGTCCGCGCTATCGATGATGAGCAGCCAGTCTCGGTGTAGCGTAGATCGGAGTCTTGAGACGACTCTTTGCCTGTCATCTTGACCTGTATATGGATTTGGCAAATCCATAGGCCAAACAGAAGATATTAGCGCCGCGGCTTCTGAGAAAGAAGTGGATGTCGCCTCTGGGCTAGATGCGGTGATCCAAAAGATGGAGGTAAACGAATTGCGATTCCTCTCGACATATTGGAGTGCAAGTTGCGTCTTGCCTGTACCTGGCATTCCGTACAGAACCATTCGCTTCTGGCCCGAACCTTTCGTTTGTGGCGTAAGGACATCTATCATAACACTTAATTCTGGCTCGCGCCCAAAGAAGGTATTGGTGGCAATGGGGAGAAGTTCCAAGCATCGCATCCCCATGGTCTGGCTCTGAACCTCTGTGATACAGCCGTCAGTGATAGGACATGCCGAACAATGCACCTAAATCGACAATCCATCCTAACCTTCTGTTGAGGGCAGAATAAGTTCAGCTAACTCGATTGCGGCATCTCCTACAGGAGAGAAGCGCTGATCCTCGTTCGCGCGAAACTTGCAAATATTTCGATGATTAGATCCATCCAACGGAATAACTTGCTCGGTCCTGATATGCATCGCCGCGGAGCCCTCGTCAACAACCTGGACATGTATAAGCGATTTGGAAAGCCGAATTTATAGGAGATTTGTGTAGACGGCCGGCACAGAGTCACCTTACTTACAATCAGATTACCATATTTTTCGGTCTCGAAGAAGCTTCGGAAATAGAGCTTCTCCGCCCTCTCGACGAAGTTATCAGACAGCCTAACCCAGTCCTTTGAGCTACTTTTTAAGATTCCAACGAAGTTACTGTTGCCAGTAAATCCCATGGATAACGTCTTCAAGAAACTGATAGGCACTGTAGCCCAGTCTGCAAGGCCCGAGCCACGATGAGGAACGCCTAGGAAGAGACAGGCCTTGGCCATATCTAGGATGTCTTGGTTGTACGAAGAGCGATTCCAGGCCTGGACTAGGGCCTGGCAGGCCATAAGTCGTTAGGAATGGCGCTAAGGTTGGGGTCGATGTCTTACCTCCTTCACAACCAACCCGCCAAGACTATGGCAGACGAAGATGATGGGATATGTCCTCTGCTGCTGCGTTTTCCTGAAGCCGCGAAGTCTCACTAGCAGTGTCTTGGCCGCCGTCTGCAGATCTGTGATGGAGTGGCTAAACACAGTCGCGGAATCATAGCCGAACGAGCGAACCCGAGCCACAATGTTGGATTCAGCAAGGATGCCCGGCAGGCGATCTCTCAGCCAGATGGCGCCATCCTCGCCGGTCCATGTCAGCTGCCAGTGGCCACCGAGTCCATGAACTGCGATGATGCTGCTATATCTCAGCAAAATACACATGCAAGATCTGGCTTCGCAGTCCTCACTCGACATAACGGGCATTGTGCAACGGGGAAGGAAGCGCTTGGCCTGCTAATGATTCCCTCTCCGGAAACTCAAAAAGCCCAAAATTCTCAACTGACAGAGAGGCTCCCTGCGCAGAAGGACCTGCCTGAACTCGTGGGGTTGTATTCGTTAATCCAGGAGCAGGGTCATCGGAAGGTATTGACGGAAGAAGCGTCTCGTCGTGGTCAGTAGGTGACTGTTGCTCTCCTTCATTTGTGGCGGAAGTAGGACACGTGGTCGAGGGGTTGGATGATGCCCCGCTGGCGGCGTGCTCAGAGGCCACCGGTTGCTTCTCTTTTCCTTTGCTCAAGACTCTTCTGAGAAATCCTTTCGAGATGCTCATCTTCCGCGGCTCCATGGTCTAGCGATCCGTCCTGATGGACTTAGTCGTAGCTGCCGAAGAAAGTGGAGCTAATTATCAGCGCCAAGACCAAGTTAAGAAAGCGAGGAAGATGGAAAGTGGAGCGGGGTATTGTCCTATGCGGCTGAGGCCGTAACGCCACTTTTTTTCTCCGCCATCACAAGGTTCTGCCGTGGCTGTCCGCCTTCGACGGGGCGCTAGGGCTTCCATATCACAGCACTGCTTAACGAGCACTGCTTAACGGAGTCGTGCTGGCGCTATCGCTGTCGGCGCTGCCCCGCAATGCAGCTGGCGGCGCGTTGGGACGAGCGATGCTAAGGCGACTGGCACCCGATATCGACTAGATCGGTGCGCTGCTCATCAGCACCTGGGCTTGCTTTGCTGTCATGCGGGCTCGCCGTCGTCACTGGTGCAAATGCGAAGCGACAAGCGAACCACTTAATCTCGTCTTGCTTTGTACGGCATTGGTTCTTTTGCCTGCATCCAGCCTGCGGATGCACCGATAAACACGCATTAACCGCCCGGCGCTCATTCCCAACAAGCTATGGGCAAATGATCCGTTTACCACTATTTGTATGACTGTGTTCCTCGTATGGGCGCGCTTAACGCCGGCGAGCAGCTCCACTGTCATGGTCTGACTTTTTGTTGCAGACAGAAAGAGAAAGAGTCCCCTTTTGGCCTATCCTAAGTCTAACAGTTTTTAACAGCAAGCGAGAGTAGGTACTGTACAGGGGTAGGTAGTTGGCTGAGTAACTTGAGGTGGTTCGAGCTGTGCACAGCTCACAGCCCCGTATTTACAGGAGTCCGTGGCAAGTAGGCTCTCACATCTTCGCTATATTTCCTTCTGACACCGCTATGTGGCACGCTAATTAATATTGCTATCGCCATCTCATTCCCATATCTGCGATCTTGGCTCGCTGTGCCGGCACGCTATTTCATAGGTGGCGCTGCGCCGTTGCTGTGGGCAACTCTGTGCTCTGTTGACGGGCCGAGTTATTGGGGTGCCGTCTTTCAGGCGATGATACTCAACCCGCTAGGTGCAGGTCTAATCTATACCATCGTAAACCTGGTAGTTACGGACGTATTTTCAATGCCGACGAAAGCGCAGGCTCTGGCGAGCAGCGCCTTTAGCATGTTGGCTCAGATTGAACAGAGCGTTGGCATTGCGACCACAGCCGGGTTTGCTAGATAGATTACAGCGCAGGTGGAGGGGCCCAGCCCCAAAGAGGCGTTGCTGCAGGGTTATAATGCAGCTTGGAGGTACACTTGTGCGTTTGGTTTCGCCTCGGTGGCTGTGAGCTCCTGGGGCTTGAGGAGCGTCACGAGGCCGGGGGGAAAGCGAGAGTAATATTTTATTCTTGCTGTAGGTACTTCAATCATAATATCCGCCCCCGTAAGCATTGCCCCCGATCCATGCGAATCTATTTTGAGCATTGCATATCAATGTTTGCTTCATGCATTCACGGTCAACTTATCGAATACCGTCTCCCTTTACGCGCATCTCGGTAAAAATATGAGCGCAGAAAAACTGCCCCAAAACCCAGCTTCTTACCTCGAGAAAAGGAAGATGGGCGCCCGCTTCACTAGCACCGGTGGCTAGAATGTATTTTGAATGAAGTTATTGACTGCATGCAACAATATGGACCACGGAGATGCTCAAGTACGGATAATCGGCCCCAATTAGTCTAGCTGTCGTATACACCTGGCATATCAGGGGCGTTAGAGAAGCTGACCCAGCTGATATCGTTGACTAGGCGTGATGACTCCGTGATTAGCGTGCTAGTTCGCCTCTTTCGGCGGAACCGATCGCCTCCGCAGCTAGGTATACGAAAGCTAGGGTAGTGGGGGTTCAGCCCAGCCCTACCTTCAGTGTCAGGTGCTGTGCTGGATTGCCAGCCTATTTCTGTCGTGGCGACTCATTGGCTCGGGTTCGGCCAGACGAGGTCAACTGCAGAGCGGCAGAAGCGCCCGCTCGGTACCACCCTCATTGCGTCTCCTGACACACCTCCTCCCTCCCGCTTTCCCAGATTTAGTCCCGGTGACGGGCCCTGCTGGTCTGGTCTGCCTTCTCTGCAACCCCTGTGATCTGTGGGTCATCGATGCTGCAGATTTCATAGTCGCCCTGGCTCTTTAGACAATGCTAACTTGTACTCCTCATCTCGCATAACCGCCAATTTCGGGTTTACGCCACTTCTGCAACGACACCGTTACGCCGAAACATAAAATTGGCCTAGAGTTTCAACCAACCCATTCGTCCGCCCCGAAGCATACTTAGCTGGTGTCAAGCCCTGTCGACAGAAGTCCCGAAGGGCCATTATCCGGCCGCCTGGCACAACATAATGTCAGCTTACCGCTACGACTAACAACGTGCTGACTGTGGCGTAAAAAAGAGAAATCGCGTCTCAGCCGTACGGGCTACCATCATACTGGATCGAGTTCAAGGATCCGAGACGAGCGCATCGTCTCAAGCGCTGTTTTTCTGCCCACATTCAGGCTACATAACCTTTCCACTCTGCACCTTTCCGCAGGAGAGTGACAAGCGCAAATTGTCCCTGAAATCAATTTCACGACATGCCTCGGCTCAGGGCGACTCGGATTGTAACGATTCTGCGAGCTCTTGACGGCGATACACGCGCGGCAGACGTCCTCGATCTAGCGCACGACCACGAGAGTTATATTCGCCTGCAGCCGCTAGTGATCGAAGTTGCCAGGCTCAATCACGACCTAGTGGCTCCTCCAATACCGCGTTCCGAGAAGGATATCGATTTCTTCGATGACGGACTAGGGCCTAACGTGCACCGTGCCCGGTGGAACACCTACAGATTCACAGAAAAGATTCGTTGGTACGGCCCTACGACCTGCGATCTGTGGATTCAAGACACGCCAGACGGGATTAACTCCTACGTGTGCGCTCCAGGCGGAATTCATCTACAGGTCAGGTTCAGAGTGCTCCATACAGAGCAAGGAACGCAGATTATGGAGCAGGCGTCACTGCAGGGCAACTGGTTCCTGATGCCATTTGTTGTCACTACGTTTACTACGGCCCACGAGGAGATGATGGAAGCTCTTCTCAGTGAGGTCGCGAGAAGGAAAGGGCTGAGTTGGGCAGAATGGGGCGTGCATAATAATCCGATTCAGTAGTCATCTCTGACTTAGAATAACGCACATGAGAACAGGATGGGCGGTTAAAAGGCGCGGGGGGTGACGTTGTTGCCAAGAGAATAAATACCCCATCTGGTTATAACGGGTAGAGCCGTCTGTATAGTCGTCCTGAGTAGCACACAAACTAGGGCTCGCCAAGCCTAAGCTGACTTCTACATATGTGCCTCGGAACCTGCGATAGCCAAAGCCTGCTCAGTCCCTCGCCCCATTTCCCCTAGTTCAGGGGAGGAGCGGGGCTTACCCCGCCTGCTAGACACCCAAAAGTCAGCTCTCCAAACGTCAACTCCTTGCGCTAACATAGCACTCCTCGCTGGGCTAGGTACATGCTGTCTTCTATTTTCTTATTGCCGTAGCTACCGTAGATAAGTTAAACCCATTATCTCGACCGAGCAATGCCGAAGGAGAAAGCAGGTCAATCGACCGCACAAGTGACGCGAGCAAACTCGTTATCCAAGCTGCTTGTCGAGCTGCACACACTGAGCGTCGACCACACCGTCACCAGATCCCACAATCAGCTATCCGTTTACAGGCTCGCGGCCGCCATGCTTGAAGAAAGAGGCGCATGTCAAGTTAGGCCAGCTCGCTCACAGTAAGTTTGGTAATTAGAATAGAATACTGTCCGATTCACCATTAGATCTAGGGATATCGAGCACCCTTTACCCTGCGGAAGAGCAGAGGAGGAATAGCATAATAACAATCAGTTACTAAGAAATGACTCTTCTTTGTCTTGGTATCTATGGTGGCATTACCGCTCTATGTCAACCGAGAAAGTCTTGAGGTACTTCATGCCAGTGTCGACCATAATCGTTACAATCGACGCATCCGGCCCTAAACGTTCCGCTACGCGGAGCGCTACCACGACATTAGCCCCGGTAGACGTGCCGCAGAACATCCCTTCTTCCCTAGCAAGACGATATGCCATCGCTTTGGAGTCCTCGGTAGAAACAGTCTCGATCTCATCAGCTAGTCCATCATACCACATAGGCATGACATAGCCGGGTCCGATTCCGTCAATTCCGTGCGCCCCAGAAGGCCCGCCGGAGAGGACAGCAGACTCGGCAGGCTCGACAGCGACAAACCGAATACGATCGTTTCGTGGACGCAAGGTTTCCGAGACACCCCGGAGCGATCCCGCCGTCCCGACGCTCTGCACGAATGCGTCGATGCGGCCCCCTGTCTGCTCCCAGATTTCGTCGGCAAGCTTCACATACGCCTGAAGCTCGTCGGTATTCTCCATCTGGTTGGTGATGTACGCCCCCGTTTTCTCTTTAATTATGTTGGCCTCGTGGATCATGCTTTTAATAAGCTTCTCCGTCACCTTGCCGTTCTCGCTCGGAATAATCGTCAGTTTGGCGCCGAGAAGCCGCATATGGTCAAGCTTTTCCTGGGAAAAGGCGTCCGAAGAAACAAGATAGAGCGGGTGTTTCTTAACCGCGCAAATAAGCGCCACCGAAACACCGGTGCTGCCACCTGTATATTCCACCACCGCTCCGCCAGGCTTCAGTCGGCCGTCTGCCTCGGCTGCCTCAATCATCGCAAGCGCCATACGATCCTTCATGCTTCCCGTCGGATTCTGGCATTCCACTTTTAAGAAAATCCGGGCTCCGTTCGTAGGGATGACATGGTGTAGCTCTACGAGAGGGGTATTCCCAATCGTATTCAGAATATTCGTTGAAGTCATCTCGTAGGTATGTGCTCTTGTGCAGAAATGTTGGCGGGGTAGTTGATGGTTTGATAGGGTCCAGCAACCTCAGAGAGCTCGGAAGTCACCGAAGAGGAGGGTGAACAAGATTCGCACTCGAGAGTATGGTCACATTATCACAAGGAATCCTTATCTATTAAGCACGGGTATGATACGATGCGCCCTTGCTTAGACACTCCGGACAAATGGTTTTGAGAAGAAGCCGTCAACCGCAGCCGATGAGCCTGAGTCAGCAGAGGAGAGCCACAATAGTTTCCTAAAGCAGCGTAGTACAAGCATCTGCAATCCTTGATCCAACAGCAGATGCCGCAAGTCTGGTGCCTGAATAGTGATCACCTGCAGCTGGCTCGTGGGCAAAACGGTCCACCTTTGCGAACCGACCGAAAGGCTTGGCGTTCGCAACTACACATTTTGATTATTTATGACTCTGTGGAATTGTTCATAACTGATATACCTATAGCTTTCCGCCCATCCGTCTTGTGCTCGGGGTCCTCAGGAAGTTCGAGTCGTCCCCATTTCCGCATTCTCTCCCGAAACACCTCATAGTTGACACCAAATCTCAAGACTTTCATGGTTGTGAGGTCAAATATAGTCCCAGCTCTGCCGTATAGGTGCCACTTCTGGAGCCCATAGTCGACAATCAAATCTGCAGCTTCTAGGACCTCCGGCTCTATGTCCTCCACCCGACACTTTTGCCCTTGTCCCGACAAATTTGCGCTGGATCCAACCATGAGCTGGCCATCCTCGTCATTTAACCTGCCTAGTTCCGTCAGGAATGGGCTTTCGGGTACTGCGATACCTAGGGTGTCGCCCTTTGTAGCGCGGTCCATCGTCTGAGGACTGAATTGTTGCAGACGCGGGTGGCTTGGGTGGTATCGCGCTACGAAGGCTACGGTACCGCCAACCTCCACCGTGACTGCGCGTGTCAGCGCGAAGAGCCGCTCATTCTCGGCCGGGTTGTCGCTTAGTATGTGCAGCTCTGCGTGTTGCCGGTAGGTACCGATGATGCCCAATGCGTGGCCGGGTCGGCGTTTCTTGGCTGCAAAAGCCCTCTCGATTCCCTCCGCGCTGCTAGACATGATGCCATAGCCCACATCTGTCGGCACGACGATGACACCACCGGCTTTGAGGACCCGAAACGCCTCCATAGCATCTCGCTCTACCTTTGGCACGGTACCAGGAGCAGGGATGATGCGCGTTTGATGTGTCTGTGTCTGGCCCGTCTCCATGATGGCTACTGAAATAATGGACGGAAGGAAAGTCGAGCATGATGGAGAGAGTCACTGCGGGTTCTGTAGTTCTAAAATGACGCAAGGGTAAGACGGGCAGAACCTCGGCATGTCAGTATCCATGCGATAGCCGTTCGACATTAAGCCTCTTAGCTTCAATTATGGAGGCCTAAGGATCCATCAGCGTCGAACAGTTTGCTGGACATGACGAACTTCTTTGGCTAATTGGTCCTAAAAGGGTACCAATCCCTGGCGCGGTGGTCCTGCCTACCTACCTTATTTCGGTGACTAATTTACACGCTTTTCGGGTACCCCAGCCGGAGGCTAGCAATGCATCGTACAGTAGCCCATAAAGGTCAATTACCGAGATCCGCGGAGCGACGGTCCGAAGGTGAACCGGGACATAAGAACGGACCCGCACTACAAGAAGGTTGGCCAAATCAGGTTACATTCTATATTTTATAATGACCACTTGTTCTGATGGCAGATGTTTCTAACCCCGGGAGTCGAGATTATACCTCGGCACCTTTACATCTAGTAGTACGCTTCACCTAAATGTTCAAAGAGTCCTTGTATAACTTACTTCTACCCTCGGCTTTCCAACTCTCAAGCTTGTGTAAACCGAATGATACCATCATGACTGCGTGGCCAAATTCGTCGACGCTATCCGGCTCGGCCTTGGTGAACAACTCGCCAATCCTAAGGCTTTGGATGAAACGGGTATCCCTCGCGTGGGTGGCTTTCGTTTCCCACTGCTGCGCTGTTTTGGCATCCCATAGGTCATTCCCGAACGTACAATACAGCCCCCCAGGGCACGCTGAATAACCATCTCTGATGGTCATATACACCCCGTGCAAGATGGCACAGGTAAGCCATGTCCGCCTAGCGCTTTCCAAGAAAATCCACACCCTCCATGTGCTAAGGGAGTCATCGCTTCCTGTTGTAGGGGCTACCAAGGTGAAAGGGTCACCCGCTATGCTTTGTTCCGTGATCCTCTGCCACATCTGATCACTCCATGATAAGAGAGTAGGGAATTGCCGCTCGGCGCACCCGCGCAGACGGATATCACCGTCGAAGAGGCAAATGATATGGTAGATGAAGAGTGCTTGTACACGAGCAACGTGGTCGAGGGGCGTAAGGGCTACGAAGCTCAGCGTATCCTCGAAGATGCTGTCCTGGATCAACCGGTCTAGGCGGTCCTCGATGATGCGGCACACGGTCGCGGCGGTGGCCGGCGTCCTTCCTAGATAGGTCGCTAGCGCGGTGTATGCATCCTGCATGCAACGTGGCATGTGTATGCGGTAGAGATATCTGTGGATTAGGGCAGAATGGTCTTTCGTGACCCATTCTTTAAGCCATGTCTCCAGGATAGCTACGTATGCTTTGAGAGTTTCTTCGTGGAAATCATTCGGGATATCTTGCGGCGCTAGGTGATCAATGTTCCAGGAGTGATAGGCCAGGAACCAATGGTCCCTCAAAGTGACTGCTTGCTCATTTGCTGATTGCGGGCTCTGCGAGTTTTGCGCCGCCGTCAGAGTTAGATCGAAATTGGACGTAGTGTTGCTCCGTTGGGGGACGCCGGCATTAGGCTGAGCGCCATCATATTCTGTTAGACCTGGAGAGTCTATATCGATGTGTTCTACTGTCTCGCCCTCATCGGTTTGAGAATCGGACCGTCGTGCTCGGGGATAGCAGCACTGGAGTCTCTTATCTGTGCAACGACGGCAGCTAGGAACAGACTTGGTACACTGTCTCTTGGCCTTGGTGCACGCCAAGCAGGCTCGGCGCCATGTTCTCACTAGTCTAGTGACGTGCTTGGTTGCGGCTTCCTTCATCGTGGCGGAACAAACGCACATAAACTTGACGAAGGCGTATGGGTGTCCGTTGTGATCCTAGCGTAGAGCAGTAAGTTAGGTATGTTCTCCGCTTTAGTAAGCGACCGGCGGGAAAAAGTGGACTTTCGGAAATTCGCCACCTCGCGCATCTGCAGCTACCAATCAGATGTGCGGATTTTGGACATACTGAGCGGAAGCTAGAGACGTGGGCAGCGGAAATCGTCATATCTTGTCCGCTGTGGTTGCGAGGACCATGACACTCTGGCTATGTCGTTGGTAAAATACCTAATTTGTAAGCTATCCTGGGATCGTGGTGTTGTGGATATATAAAGTAGGCGGCCGTTCACTGTAGCTACCTACCTAAACCTAATTAACCACGATCGCACCGCGGGAAATATCACCCCAGATTTTCATCTGCCCAAAGTTCGCACACGTCTGACTAGGAAAAGAAAGACAGCATGTCCGGCTGGAACTTTACCAAGACGTTCCACAGGAAGCCTTATCCTGCCATATCTCCCACCCGCCCAGAGCTTTCGCAAGCTGGAAAGACGGCGGTGGTCGTTGGAGCCAATACGGGCGTCGGGCTCGCGATTGCTCGCGCCTTTGGGCTTGCCCGGGCAGCCACGGTATACGTCCTTGGGAGGCGGGAAGAGTCAAACAAGACGGCAGTCGCCCAACTCTCCGATGAGCTTTCTGCAGCCGGCTCAAACACCAAGTACATTCCGTATACGCTGGACATCGCCAAGGCTTCCGACATCGAGCATATGTGGGACTTTTTCGAGGCTTCAGGTGTCGCGATCGATATCCTCGTTCTCTGCGCCTGCACGCCCTCCGAACAGCTTCAAATCCTTGAACTTGGAACCTCCAAGTTGTGGTCCAACTTCGACATCAATATGCGAGCACAAGTGGATCTGACGGAGCGCTTTTACAAGCACAAAAACCAGAATGCTGCGGGCACCAAGTATGTCGTGAATATATCAACCTTCGCCATCCATGACTGGATCAATGCCGCCCCCAAGCAACCGGGATATGGCGTAACGAAAGCAGCTGCAGCCACCGTCTTCCAGTCGATTGCCTCGGCTGTGCCGCCTGAGACTATGCAGATCGTGAGCATGAATCCAGGTCCTGTTTTTACGGATGCAGCGAAGAAGGAAGGATACACTGAGGCGGACTTTAACTGGAATGATCGTAAGCCTGGTGTTATTGCTACCCCTAACCTCACCAGACACGTGGACACATCTAGTGGAATTGTACGGATCGCTAACACCCCCGGTTCTCTCTGCAGCTAATCTCCCTGGCCACTTTGCCGTTTGGTGTGCGAGCCCAGAGGCCAAGTTTCTGCACGGCCGTTTTGTGTGGAATGAATGGGATGTTGATGAATTAAAGGCTGGACCAATACGAGACGAGATTGACAAGGACCCGCTGTTCTTGAAAGTCGGCGTGAAAGGGTTGTGATTGAGCGCGTGTCATGGCGCCGCCAGATCACGGAACGAGCAATTGATAGATTGGAGCAGACATTTGAGGATAGGGGAGCTATCGTTCAGTTAGTAGTTCATGCGGGTGTAATGATATTAGTATTTCCTTAACTATGAACATTTCTTTCCTCTCTGTCCCGTTAATCTTTCGGAGAGTATTATCTCGCGTGAAGTAAGCTTAGAAAAAGCTGTCACGCGTAGTAAGCTCCTCTTAGCAGGTTTTGGGGGCTAAGGTATGTTATAGGACATAAACACCTACTTGCTCTTTAGTGTTACGTCTAACTATTTTAATATAGCCTATCTTTATATAGAGGTTTCTTACAGCTAGTTAGTAAGGCGCATCGTGTATATAAGGAGAATGATGGTGCGGCAAGGGAAAGAGATCAAATAACAAGAAGATCGAGGAAGGACAGAAGATAACTAATTGTGGCTATTACTGGATTGTCGTTGTGATTGGACATACTGGGTTACTGCAGCCTGTTCTACCATTCAGCTTAGATGATACATAAAGATGTTCGCAAAATCGAACCCCAGTAGAAAGAACCTCCTTGGCAGATGACGGAGTTGGATAGCTGGGACGTCGCTCGATATCGGCATTCTTAAAAGTTTCCGCCATTGACGGGTACGCATTGACCAGTTACGAAGCTGGACCAATCCGAGAGCAAGAACACGATGACATCTGCAATGTCAGTCGCATACGCCATCCTTCCCTTCGGGATTGCAGATATCTGCGCCTTTCCGATGGCGACATCAGGGTCCCCTTGAGGGGCGCCAGCGACGGTGGCTTCCGCTAGAGGCGTATCTGTTGCACCTGCATCTCTGTTAGCCATCATGCCGTAGACGCCAATGGAAATCATGGGAAACAATATGGCGCCCAGTTACTCACCCGGTGCGACCAGATTTATGCGCAGCTTGGGGAAATCCCGAGCCCAAGAGCGTGTCAGACCAAGAACCGCGTGTTTGGAAGCAGTATATGCTGCCAACCCAGAAACTCCACGGAGCGAAGCGCCGCTCCCGACGTTCACAATTGATCCGCTGCCGACGCTGCGTATCGATCCAGGAACGATGCCCGGGGTTTCGATGTCGTCTTGGGCGGACATCCGGCGCATGGCCTCGGTAGCCATGTTCCAGGTTCCCGTTACATTGATGTCCATCGTCCGTTGGTATACCTCGTCGGTCCCGATCTTGCCTTCCCAGCCTGAAATCCCCGCACAGTTAACGAGTCCATCCAGCCGGTCCGGTATAGAGTCGAAGAAACTCTGACAATCATGTCGCTTAGTAACGTCACACCGAAGGGTGAGATGCACATTTTCGCGACCGACTAGATCTTCCGGGGCTTGCGGAGCAATATCTGCGACGTGGACGGTTGCGCCAAGGGCAAGGAGCGTCTGGGCGACTGCAAGTCCTATGCCTGAGCAGCCTCCCTGATGGATTTGGTGAGGTCCTATGAAAGTGGCCTTTGGATAGTGTGGAAACGAACCGTAATGGCGATTCGGCGCCCGGCAAAGGAGAGTGAACCTTCCATCGAATGCTTCATTGCCGGATATCCTGAAGAGAGCTAGATCTTACGTCACCCGTCATCAGACGAACGGCACATGATAGCAGAATGACATACTTCTCAGGTTAATTGTAGATGTCGCGTTGATAAGGACAATAGGCGTGTCGGAATAAGGCGCGACGCCCCACCTTCCGAACAAGCTACGATCGCGGCCAACTCCGACAGCTGTGTAATGAAGCTTGGCGAGTGGCAGGGCCTGTCCCAAGCCCCGGATATATTTATGTTATCGGAATGCCAGAGTAAAGAAACAAGCACATATATGTCTCTCCTATGCTACCCTGTGCCCCTTTCTAATCTTCTGATACTCAGCTGTCCCCAACTCATCGACTGCTGATTCACCATGCCGAAACGAGCACTTGTAACATACGCCGTCGACGTCGACGCCTGCGCCAACTGGTATGTATATTTGCACTGCCTTCGATTGCAAGTGTCGACTGACCAAGGCGTTAAAGGATCAATACGCGCGATGGCTCATCAATCGGTGCTACCGATGTCTCGAGGGGCATCTTCGGCGCAAATGTCGGCACAGACCGCATGCTCAAGCTGTTTGCCGATCACAATATCAAGGCCTCCTGGTATATGCCAAGCCACACAATTCTGTCTTTCCCGGAGCAGATGGCCAAGGTCAGAGATGCCGGGCATGAGATGTAAGTCCTCGCCAATTCACCCCACGGAGGACTAATCACGACGTGCTGATCAACCTCCCCTAGTGGCCTACATGGCTACACGCATGAGTTCGTGCGGTTCCTCACTGAGGAGCAGGAGCGAAAAGTGATGGCCAAATCCATTGAAGTGTATCAGAAGTTTACCGGCAAGTATCCCAAAGGATGGGTAGCCCCAGCCTGGGAGGTTAGCCCCAAGACTATGTCTATCTTGGAGGATTTCGGTATTGAGTATGACCACTCGATGCTGCATCACGATTGCCAGCCGTACTATGTAGCCGACGTCCCAGAAGATTCAAACGTACACACGGACTACTCCCAAGATCCGGACACCTGGATGAAACCCATGAAAGAGCACAAGCCAACAAAGGTTGTCGAGATTCCGGGATCGTGGAACGTAGACGACTGGCGTAAGTTCTTCACTATCGTCGCTCATTCATTGCCTGAGCTTAGGCTAATTGCCACGCAGCGCCCATGAACTATACTAGGCGTCCTGGGGGGAATGGTTTCGTCAATCCTCGAGACATAGAAGTCCAATGGCGGGATCAGTTCGACTTCTTCTATCGGGAGTACGATTCATTTGTGTTTTGCGTCAGCTGCCACCCGCAGGTTAGCGGGAAGTCCAACGTCATGCTCATGCACGAGCGCTTCATCGAGTACTTGAAGTCTAAGGAGGGTGTGGAGTTCGTCACGATGGCCCAAATTTGTGACGAGTTCAAGTCTGGTAAGCTCGCCGGAGTCACCATTAAGGCAGGCGTGTAGGCAGGCTCCCATGGCGATAGAAATAATAAATACTTTTTTTTTCCACGATCTGTGGTCTCCTCATAAATCTGATCGTAGTAAGTGAGCTCATGTGAGGTTGCGTACGCTCCCCAGTCACCTCTTAGGCTGAGCAAGTTTAGATGGCCTGGTGATCGACAGTGCTGTACGGCTTCAAAGGTTTTGTATGGAAAGCACGCCTTCTATACAATATCAGCGCCTATCGGCAATGTCTAGTTGTCTTGCTTAACTTGAAATTGAAGCTCTGTATCGTCGCGACTAGAAGACTCCTATTAGGGGTAGACTATGTATGTACCAATCTCGCGTACATAGCAAGGAAGCACTGCCAATAGCTTCTGCTCAACATCTAGATATGTAAATCAAAAGCCTATCACTATCTGCTCTTCGATTTCTGTCGGCCTCCCCAAGGAGATGACGCCTTTTCTCTTCGTGATATCATACACCACGTTGAATAAAGTATTCGAATCATTGTTGCCATGCTGCTTCCGATTAATGGAGGCAGGGAAATTCTGCTCATCTTTAAACAACTCTAGAATTGTCTCAAAACTAGCCTTCTCGCCGATTTCCTTGGTTGCCAGTTCCTGAAGCCGAGCTGTGCGTTTGGGCGAGTCCTCAAGCCATAAAGGCTCAAACACCCCCTCGTGCTTCAGAATAAGGTTGTTGGCATGGACAACGCGTCCGAGTTCATCGGCGGGAAGCTCTTGGAATCCAATACTCGTGCACTCCAGACCCGTCGGACCGTTGTCGTCGCCTAGGAGTATGTGGCTGCTCCCGGCCAACCCGACGGCTTTGATCCTCTCTAGGGCTTCTGTTTTCGATTTGGATTCCAGAACGGTGCGGAGGGCGAAGTGTATGGGCATGCGCTCCGGATCAACTCCCTTGGCGCGAATGCCGTTGAGGAGGCAACCGACGCCGTGTTCGTTGAAACCAATCTTACCAATGATACCAGCCTCAGTGATCATCTGGAAAGACGGGAGGTCCATCCCGGGGACTCCCTTCGGATTGACGCGCAGGATGATCAAATTTGGCTTTTGCCTGCTCTTCCAGTCCCAGTTCTGCGCCAGGAAGGTCGAGCCACTCGGAGTCTTCCAGCCAAGTGTGGTACAGCCGTCGACAGCTTCGATCGCCATGGGCCTTCTCGAGTTCTCGTCGAAGAGTCCAAACGCGATCTCGGTCCGGATGTTCAGTGCGAGCACGTCCAGGATGTCCAATTGCGCTCCTTCAGCGATTCCTTCTATTTCCTCATAGTACCGGGGAAACTTGGCCTTGAGGAATGGCTGGAATTTGGCGGTTTGTTCACGCACGGTCGCCCATTCTAGATCGTTGAATGCCTTGAACAGCACGCGATAGAATTCGATTGACCCGGCAACCTGGGCTGCCGCCTGTTGGCCGACCGCGAGGCCAATCTGCAAATGACGGTCAGTCCTTGTCTCCGTAGTTGGTCAAGAGCTCCCCTGTTGGGCTCACGGCTCACCTCTCGGTGGTTCCCCGTTACGGTGATGTCAAGCATGATTACTTCTTATCTAGAGTTAATACTAAACTGTTCAGGCGCTTGAACCAGTCAAGAACGGGTGTTATGCGGTTATATGTGTTCCAAGGAGGGCGGATCAGTTCATACCGCGAAGTTAGAACCCTTAGCAACACCTCTCGGCTTATAGCCTGGAAATACGATTCATTGGTCAGAGCGCCGGTTTCCGCTAGCTTATAGTTATCGGTCAAATGGGTCCACTACGGTGGAAGAAGGCGGCGAAGGCCGCGGGGATCCACGGGCGCCTTATCCCGACACACGAGGCTGCTAGCGCGTCCGTAGTGGCCCACCCTACCCCAGAACTGGTGATGGTGGAAGCTCAGTCTGGGCAAAGTTCAGACTCTAAATTCGATACCCGCCCACTTGTTTGGACCAGAAAGAGAGGCAGGCTTGTGCAATAAGCCCTTGCATTCCATCAATTTGTCCAAAATGTTCATCTTCTCGAAGCTTCGGCGCGTGGTCTGGGGGGCGCCGGCTGCCACCAAGACCGAGAGAAGGCTGCTGGTCAAGATCGATGCGGTTATTCTGTCATTCTGCTGTCTAATGTATTGGGTCAACTACCTTGACCGCATGAACCTGAACAATGCCTATGTCAGCGGCATGAAAGATGACCTAGGCTTTCAAGGCAACCAGCTGAACATCATTAACACGAGTAGGACGCCGGACTGCAGACCCACTTGCGCATCCAATTCCATAGCTGACATCTGCCAGTATTCTACGGCGGATACGTCCTCGGACAGATTCCGAACAACCTCGCACTGCAGAAGCTTCCGCCACGCATCTACTTTCCCGCTTGTGTCGTCGCGTGGGGCCTTCTGACCTTGGGAACCGGCTTCGTGCAACACCCATGGCAGATCATGGTCATCCGATTCTTCCAAGCCATCATCGAGTCATCTACATTCGTCGGCTGCCATTACATTCTCGGTAGTTGGTACAAGGAAGAGGAGCTCGGCAAGCGGACTGCTATCTTTACTAGCAGCGGATTGGCTGGCACCATGTTCTCCGGTTTCTTGCAAGGGGGGGTTCATAAAGGATTGAGTACGACGGCTAGCTCCCACTCCTCAGAAATTAGCCAAATCGATACTGACCATTCCCAGATGGTGTCAGGGGCCTTCCCGGTTGGCGATGGCTCTTTATCATAGACTTCTGCATCACGATACCTGTAGCGCTCTACGGATACTTCGCGTTCCCGGATACCCCAACGTCGACCCGCGCCGGGTGGCTCACCGCGGAGGAGAAAAAGCTAGCCGTCGACCGTCTCCCCGAAGTGCAGAAACACCGCGGTGAACTTGGCTTGAGCCTCATCACCCGCGTCCTCGGGACGTGGCATTGGTGGGGTTTCGTCCTGATCTGGGTGTTTGCCAGCAATACTGAGATGTTCTCCACCAACGCCATCATGAATCTGTGGCTCTCCGGGACTGGTGAGTACACCGTCGAGCAGGTGAATTACATCCCCACGGCCGTAGCAGGGGTCGGAATCATCGCAACGCTCTTCCTCGGGTGGTACTCCGACTTCACTCGACGCCAGTGGCATGTGGGCATTTTCTTGTCCTTCACGGCCATTGTCTCGGGAGCGATCATGCTGAACCCCCCAAATAACGGCGCTAAGTTCTTCGCTCTGTTCCTCAACGGCTGCCAATATGCTAGTCAGACCGTACTTTTTGCCTGGGCCAACTCGATGACCCGAGAAGATGACGCCAAGCGCGGCGTCATTTTGGGAGGCATGAACATGTTTGCTATCGCAGTCTACATGTTCTGGTCGCTCCTTTTTTACAGCACGACGCAAGGACCAAGCTGGAGGGAAGGCAGTATTGCCATGATCTGCATGGGTACGGCTCTCTTCATTACAACCATTGGCGTCTGGTATATGGAGAAGAAAGAGAAAGGAAGGATGAAGGTCTACACCAGCGGTGCTGAGTCGTCGGTTATTGGTGACGAGGAGAAAGCTGATGGTCACCCCGCCAAGCTTAGTGCAAAGGTCGGGGAGGAGTAGACGACAATGGGGGCTCCGGGTATTGAAAGTTCCAGTGACTGACGTTTTGTTCCTTTAATTTCTCTACCTTGGTGCTTACTGCCACACCCCTGGGCGGACTCGAGATTAAGCCAAGAATTCGAAACCACCTTTGTAGTTTGTTCTACGCTTCCAGCCTTGTAAAAACTGTGTCACCCATGCTTGAATTCGGGCAAAATAGGACAAGCACAATTTTTTGTCAAAGAGGGTGCTCATGGCAGGTATCTTATCTAAGGTGACGCTCTTTAGAGCCTTGGTCTCTGCCTCTGCGCGAGTCAAGACAGTAGGCGCGGAGACTTCCGCCCCTTGAAGAAAATATAGTAGGGTCACGTGTCGCGAGTTTATCGCGGGTGGGCACCTACAGACTGGGGGACTTTGCCTCGGTTGGTCTGCTGCAAGCTGCACCACAAAATTGCCTGCTCACTCACCACAGTACGATGCCCGCTGACGAGGCCAATAAGGCCATAGCTAGGAGCACACGGGCCTCTTTCGCCTGTGCTAGGTGCTACAGGCGCAAGAAAAAAGTACGTGCTTGTAATGCGGCTGGTTGCCAGCTGCTTTGGGCTGATTGCTTTATCTTCAGTGTGACCGAAACTATCCGTCTTGCTCCCACTGTACCAGGGCAAGGGCTCAGTGCATCGGCCTAGACCGGGACTCCGAAACGGCACTCCCTCGAAGGTACGATGCCGGAATATTCTCTGTGCGGCTTTGCTTGCTAATTTGCCCGGAAACCAGCCTAGTCACGTACTTGGAAGAACTAGTTGCGCAGCTGGAGGTCGATCGCGACAGCCTTGTAGGCAATAGGGAAAATGCTATAAGTGACGTTTTATCACCTGAAGCTGTCCCCGCTGCAACTTCGCCTCTGTCCTCTGCTGCTGCATCCCTAGGGAATGCCGCAGCTGCCTACAACCTGGCGGCCAAAACAGCAAGAGAGAGTGCACCCGCTGCTTCCCTCACCCATGCTCCCCGATACGTCCTGCCTTATTATCGAGTGTTTTTTATGAGTGCGGAGCTCCCGTTTCCCCTTGCGTTCAGGAAGAATCGGCCGATCAACGTTCCCTCCAGTCATGGCGATGCGGATTTCACCCCACTTGGCGGAGAAGTCGCCGACAGGTTGATTGCTGTCTACATCGAGCGCGTCCTGCCCCAGTATCCCCTTTTCCGGGAGGACGAGGTAGTGGATATGTTCCAGCGACTCAAGATGTCTGGTGGCACACTTGCGCATGTGACGGCGGATGAACAATTTATGATAGCTATGATCATGGCCATAGTGACGCTCTTGTCGAAAGCTAAAGACTACCGAAGGTTGATCTCCGTGGCGGAGTCACTACGTCGGGACGCCTTCACTCGCCTCGACTTTGGACTAAGCTCCAACGTTGCAACTACAAGCACTATTCGGGAGCTGTTGCTACTCGTACAGTATGGTTACTTACTGCCGTCATCCATCAACCTTTGGCAAGTTATTGGCGACGCTACGAGGCTTGCCTTGGAGCTGGGCTTGCATCAGGAACCCCCAGAAGCCAGTGCACTGAATGAAGAAACCGTTGAATCTCGCAGGCGACTGTTCTGGACTGTGAGTTCGATGGCGGAGATCTTGCTTTCAGTGCTGACTGCCTGTACAGTTATACAGCATGGAGAGGTCAGTCGCGATCACATCTCATCGTCCATACGCAGTTGCTGGGGATCAAATTCATGTCGAATTTCCGCCGTTGCAAGAGGACCAGGTTCATCCGGATTCGTCCTTTGCACGGGTATATCACATTCAGTTCGCAGACCGCCTCCGCTTTCTTCGCCTCCAATCCGAAATCTGCTCTGTCAACATCGGAATGCGGCCGGTCCCGAATCTGCAGCTGACATATGAGAATTGGATGGCGGATATGGAAAGGCGCATCTCCGAGACGAGCGCTCAAGTGGCAACCCCAAAATGGTGCGCTTTCATGGAATGGCACTCTCTATTGCTGCTTCATATGCCTTGTGCCCGTAATCCTAATCCCATCGAGAGCTCAGTGCTCAAGTTTTTCGATGCGGCGGTCCGAATCGCCAAGGGATATTGGGAGCTGGTAGAGTCGGACAACTTGGACTACCCGTGGCATGCCACTCATCACTGTTACGAAGCCGGAAATTTAATTCTGTATAGTCTGTGGCACTTTCGTGCTCTCATTCGAAGACACTACACGACGAAGCAGGTCTTTGAAGTTGTCCATCAGATTTCCGGCTTCTTTGTATGTCAACCGCATTGCTCCTCTTATGCTTTTTCAACTGACGGCGGATAGATTCTTATTATCAAAAAGTGGCCAGCGGCTCAGCAGTGTGGCATGCTGTTTGACGGACTGCGGAAAGGGGCGTTGGGGTTCTTCGGAGAAGACGGCTCACCTGAACCAGAATCAGATCTCGAAGCACGGCAGTTGAAGGAGCTAGTGTTCAGAGAAAATGCGGACCTACTATATGCCCTCGAGCAGCCACCATCCGCAACGGACCAGTCTACATTCGCCAGCATGTTCTCCGAGTTTGAAATTGATCCGATCTCATTTGGAATTTCGAATGATTCAGATTTCTTGGATATTTTTAACTTCCCTGAGTCGACCGAGTTCGAAACTCTTGGGGGCGTATCTATCGAGGCCGTAACTGAGCAGGAAATCATGCCGGGCAATCACCTCTCTGTTCAAAGCCCAGGCTCGACAGCGGAAACCCCGGTGAATCCTTCGACTGGTGAAGATCAGTTGAAGGCTGCTATGCAAAGACTACCAGTATGCTCGCACTGCAAAAGGAGAAAGATAAAGTGTGATATGGCTCTCCCTGCATGCCGGAACTGCACAAAGCTCCACCAGGAATGCCACTATTGGGATAACGCATTGGACGAAGAGGTCTCACGCAGGTATGCGACGATTGTGTTCAAAGACGAACCCAAAGCTGACGTCGATATAGGCACATTCATGCCCTGAAGCAACAAGTCGAGACCCTGATACACGAGGTTAGCGGACTACGTATCCCCGCTGAATCCGTTGCCCACATCCCAGACCTCGTCGCCGGACCCTGGCCTTCCGACCTCGCACAGCTTGGGACGGGAGCTATTGCGAATATTTCTAGCACTGCTGTGTCGACAATTCTATGCCGAGTGCCTTCCGTCAATGCTACGTCGCTAGATATGCTGTTTTTTGGAGCCACCAGCTCAGTTTCTCGCCTGATGACAAGGCTCAGAAAGTCCATACCTTTTCCAAACGAACCTGCAACAAGCATCTCACAACCACCGCTACTCTTCGACAGTCTACTCAGCTCTCTTGTTCTCAACCGTGCTGGCGATATATCACAAAGCGACGCGGAAAATCTCGCACAGCACTATTATCAGTCCATTGAGATAACCTATCCTGTACTCGGCCAACAACTGATAAGCCAGACATTGGAATACGTGTACGGCCATAGGTCCGTGGGTGACGATGATGACGCCGTTAGAACACGCTTCAACTTCATAATGGCGATATCTTCAGCTCTTATGAGCGAGCAAGATCAACGGCTACAAGTGGTTGCGGACATTTACTTCCGCGAGGCTCTCTCCGGTGCGTTTTCGGGCGACCAATTTGTTCGTCCGACAAACAAATCCCTGCAGATGATGTTACTACTGTGTATTTATACCTGGATTTGTCCTGCTTCCATGGATATTTGGAGACTTTTGGGTCACGCATCGCGAATGTGCTTGGATATTATTGAAATGCATGGATCCGATAAGACGGATGCCGCCAATGCGGTGGTCCTGTATCGCACGCTCTACGCCCTTGAAACGCAAATATCCATATCTTTCGGCCGGCCGCATCATCTACCCGACGGCAAGGATGTTCCGGCATACTCGCCCGACTCGAGCTTGATGGCGGCGGGGGAACTTTCGACGATGGTGTACGATCTCTCCCGGCTTCAAAATCGATTCCACAAGGATGTGATCGGCAGAGACTATATAGCCCCTGCTATGGTGGGCATTTCTTGGATGAGTGGCTGTGTACATGATATGAAGGCCTGGTTGGAAGATTGGAGAAGTCGAGTTGAGACTCTGTTCGCCAGCTCGCCCACGTCGCAAGGAGGAACTGACATGGAGCTCCCCTTCAAACTCTGGGGAGAGTTTCAGCATTGCGAGGCTCTCCTGCTTGCAAAAGTGGCTATGGACCGCCGAAGCCACGACATCATTTCAGATGAAGACGAACTCGGCCTATGCAAGCAGTTGCTGCGAGCTGCGGCGGGTCTGCGCCAAACTCCAGATCCGGAGGGACGGTTCGTGTCCGCTAGGGCACGTACATTCACCTTTCCGCTAACATGGACCCGGACACATGCGATATTCACTGCTACAGTAACGTTGCTGCAGCACATGCATACTAGATCGCTTCACGACGTGGAAATGCAGGTATTGCTCCGTGCAGGTCTTGATATGCTTGATTCGGCGAATAGAACTGGTGATTATGCAACGGCTGGGCTTGTTGATTGCATACAGAAGTTATACAAATTCAGCTGCCAGCCGACATCGATTTGAGAAGGAAGCTTGACTTGATGTTTTGTACTATACTCCAAAATAGCCCAGAGAAGTGACTGTCCTCTTTCATTCGAGCAATGAAGACAACAGGTAGAGCGATTGCTGGATTCACCAGTGAGCCTAAATGTCATAAATGCATAATTGATGAAGTATATGGCTTCACCTCCGAGCTAGCCTAGGAGCGTCTCGATCCGCTACATCGCCGAATGTATATTCCTGTCCAGGCCGACAATCGTTTCTTCGACATATAGCCAGGACTGCCTCCACTCTTAGGAATTTGCGCTGATTTCCGACTCACTAGCTCCGGGTCCTTGCATGATCCTCTCCACAGGTCCCCTCAGCCAGGTTTCGGTCAAAGCCGCTTATGAAGATAGTTCTATCTGCCCCTCCCACTATTCGCCCACTAAGCGTTCCCTCTGATGCAGCCCGTGTCTCCGCTTCGATACAGTGAGTTGAGGTGCGTCGGTTTTACCCGCATATCTCTACAGCGGCCGTCCCCTTGCTCCAAGTTTCGGTTCAGCCCGCTGATGGGGCATCGGTAGAGCACACCAATATTGGACATACATTTTTAGGCCATTTTAAGAAACTAAACGCTGACTGGGGGATTAATCGTATTCCGCTGCAAATCCTCAAACATAGGCTATCTCTGAAAACATGGCAGACAACAATAAACTCGACAGCCAAGCCTACAAGGTTGCGATTGTCACCGGGGCTGCAGTGAGTATCCCTCACTATTTGACTCTACGATAGACATTGATTCATGAGCCCAAGTCTGGTATTGGAAAAGCGCTGGCGACGCACCTAGTCAGCGAGCAATGGCGCGTAGCGTGTTGCGATCTTCAGCAAGAAGCTGGACATGCTGTGGCAGCAGAGCTTGGCGATAATGCGGCCTTTTTCCAGCTCGACGTTCGCGACTATGACGACCAAGCCGAGGTTTTCACCTTGGTCTGGGAGAAGTGGGGGAGAATAGATGCTGTCCTGGCGAATGCGGGCCATTCAGACCGCGGCTCTATCTACATCTTTGACCATCGGGGCAGGACCGAGATCCCACCCAAGCCAGCGCTGATGTCTATAAAAGCTTGTTACGAGAGTTTTCTTTATAGCGTTCAGCTTGCCATCCATTTCATGAGGCAGAACGAAACCCCCGGAGGACAGATCATCGCGACATCAACCATCGCTTCTGTACACCCGCACCAGACATTTCCGGAGTACTGCGGAGCCAAGGCCGCGGTAGGCTCTAATTCTTCTGCCCAGGTGTCTATCTTTCAGCTAACACAGCACAGATAAATCAATTTGTACGAACAGCTGCACCGATTCTCCAGTTAGTAAGCCAACTTGTGCAGCAGCCCCTCTCCGAACCAACTAGTACTGACCGCATTCAGAAAGAGAACATTACCTTGAACGCAGTCTTGCCAGGCATCGTAGCAACCGGAGCTGTGCCCCAAGCTTCCATCGATGCAACCAAACCAGAGCAGTAAGTTTCCTCCGGCACACAGCGAAAACAGCAGTTCTAACAGCGTTACAAAGCATCACACCTGTTGAAACCGTCGTGAAAGCCTTTGAAATGTGCCTCACACAGCCAACATTAAACGGACAGCTAATCGAATGCTCAACCGACAAGCACTTTTTGCTGCCTCTTCCGGAGCTGGCTAATGGGGCCGCCACAAAGAGGGCGTGTACGGTCTGGGAGCCACTGTTTGAGTCGAAGCACAAAGAGAAATCTGGGCTACCAGATACCATTATATAGTGGTTAAAAAAGAGCAGGGATTCCGCGGCCGCGGAGACTATACAGTCTCTACCAAAGACAATAAGGGCCTAGGCGCACTAGTCATTTCCAAAAAAAAAAAAAAAAAAAAAAAGGTGAACCCGTTGTTATTGTAGAAGCTTTTATAGCAAATAGGACACACTCAAAGACCAGAAAAGATGGTTGAACGAGGAGCCTCGGGTTTGTGAGATTAGATGCAGGGTGCTGACACATGTATGAGGGTGCAAATCCATACCTGCACATCTATACACTCCATCTACGGAAGTCCCTCCTAAAGTACATGCCCACGGCCTTTCGTGCCATGAAATATTAATCTCACCCCTAACTTCCCTAGGCACTATATATTTAAGGACCAAATTCAAGCAATTCTAAACTACCAGCGCTGATACCTTAGAGTCTAGTTTAGACTAGGTGCATATCCATTAGTCCGAGTACCTATCATTACATTAATTGATAGGTGTCACAGATTAGTACTCTATCAGACAGTGATACTCAAATGCGTCCTATATATAATGTCATTGGGTGTACCTACATGCATCTGAAATATTATGTTCTCACTGACATTTCGGTCAGGTAAAAGTAAGGCAAATGGACAACGGCCATGAGCCTTACACCCTTCACTCAGCGATAAAAATTAGTAGATGAATGAAACCTCGGAACTTGAGAAGATCTGCTAAAAGTCGTTCGCCCTCCGTCGTATTTACCCCCCTTTACTCTAGCCTTCTACTATGGTCTTATTCCTGGGAGCTTTTAAGGCCGCGCTGAGCATCTCGAGGGTGTATATTATCCTATAACCACTTTCGTAATGGTACCTGGAGATTCGACATCTCTATTGTCTCAAGTGACCGGATTAGTGCCGCCAACGCAAATCGTACCACTCAGCTAGATTACTACCTCGCTGGATCATTGGCCAGCTAGAACGGCCGTAAGTCGGACAAATGCGTGCTGAGCCCCGAAAGTGCGCCATAACCCTGCGGATGTTGCGAGAGCGCTATGTTGACAATTCTTATCTTAAATGGCTTGGCAAGCTTGGCATATGAGCTGAGAAAGTTATCCCCGTCGCACATTGATATTGGTAGGCGCGTAACATGTTGCCAAGAGAAAGTCCCCTTTTTATACGTCTCAAGCTGGCGTATTCGTCTAAATGGCGTACTTCGGGGGTATCATCCCTTGCCAAGCGTGCAAAGCATTACAAGTCCCTTGCTTATACGCATCGATACCGGCGTATTCGTCTATACGTTGTGATTCGAGAGTATCATCGGGGCTGCTTAAGTCAATAAATACAGCTGTTTGCCTCCTCCACCATGTTTGGAGAGGAGTTCAATGGGTTATGCAAGCTCCTAATCTGGACACCATGAGACTCTTGCCGTTCCTGGCAGCTTTGTTGCTCAGCGTCTGCCAGTTTCAGGCAGACGCCAAAGCGGTATTCGCGCATTTCATGGTTCGTAACTCTCAACGACTGGCGCATAGTCCGGAACTCTGGAAGTACTAACATGGATTCTCAGGTGAGCAACACGGCTGCTTTTAGCCAGGCGGACTGGGCGACCGAGATAAACAAGGCCAAGACTGCCGGCATTGACGCTTTCGCACTCAACATGGCGTATGGTGAAGCTACCACTCAGTCACAGTTGCCGCTCGCCTTTGCCGCCGCGAATGCTGCCGGATTTAAGCTCTTCTTCTCTATTGACTATGCCGGCAACGGACTGTGGCCCAAAGCTGATGTCCTGAGCCTGCTTAAGCGCTGGATTCCAGATGGGGCCTATTACCGAAACGGTGCCAAGCCCATGGTTTCCACCTTCGAAGGCACAGCAGCTGCCAAAGATTGGACCGATATCAAAGCCCAGACCGGATGCTACTTTATTCCTGATTGGTCATCTCTGGGGGCCAAGGACGCGCTCCAGATCGCTCCTGGCGTTCCTGATGGCCTCTTTAACTGGGCTGGTTGGCCCGTAGGGGACAGAAAGATGAACAATTTCGTCGACGCGTCGTATGCTCTATTTCTTGGAGGTCGGTCAGCCATCGAATCTATGTGCTTGAGTACAATTGTGGATTCTAATAGCCCAATAGCCCCCGAGGCCTCCGTTCCTAATTATATGATGCCTGTTTCTCCATGGTTTTACACCAACATGCCCGGTTTCAACAAAAACTGGATGTGGAAGGGCGATAACCTTTGGTACGACCGATGGATGGAGGTACTTGTAACGCAACCTGAGTTTGTTCAAATTGTCAGTTGGAATGACTTTGGCGAGGTACGTAACCGCCCACTGACATTCTGGAGTGAGGCCTGCCGGGGCTTCCCTGGAGACTTGCTCTGAAAGGATTGCCTCAATCTTGAGACTTCTTGGTGGCTAAGTGTTGAATTTATAGTCTCACTACGTAGGCACATTACGCCAATCTCCCCCCTTCGCCGATGGGAAGGCCGCTTTCGACTACGTTAGCGGCATGCCGCATGAGGGTTGGTTGAGTACGCTCCCTTACTGGACCAGCATGTACAAGACGGGCACCGCGTCTATCACGAAGGAGTCTATTACGACCTGGTATCGTGAGTTGTCCTAGGCCAAGAGCAATAATCCCCCAGCAAGGCATATCTGACCCACTTTCCAGTGAAACACCACCCCTCGTCCTGCGACAATGGGGGCACTACAGTCAACACGGCAAGTCATTTACAGGCAGAGTCCTGGCCAGGCAGCGATGTGGGAAACACCCTCTATGTCGATGCTGTCTTGGCGTCGCCTGCCGACGTCGAGGTTGAAGTCGGGAGCGAGATATTGGCCTTCAAATGGACCAACGTCCCCGATGGAAACGTTGGCGTCTACCATGGGTCGGTCAACCTGAACGGCCGTACCGGCTTCGTATCAGTGGGTTTGTGGAGGGGTACCGGACTCCTCGGCTCCATCACTGGCGTGCCGATTGGGGGCTGTGATCCATCCGGGAAGGCTAACTTCAATCCCTGGGTCGGGAGCCAGACGACCGGCAACGTTCCTGCTACATCGCCACCACACAAGGTCTCTGATATGAAATGTGTCGAAGGGTTCAGCGTCGGAAACTTTAATTCCATCTGCCAATTTGCCTGCAAGAACGGATATTGTCCTCGCGGAGGTGAGTCCCTCCCGAACTCCGCTGAGCAGCGTGGTGGCGGAGGTGGTGGTGGCTGACCCAAGTTAGCTTGCGTGTGCACAAAGCTGGGGCCGCCCCCGAAAATACCGGACCCCGTCTTCCAAAGAGGCTATTCTAAGAACGGAGACCCCAACTTCGGAGGTCTCTGCGACTTTTCCTGCAACCTTGGCTACTGCCCCAGCGATGTCTGCTCTAAGACGCCGACACCGGAGGTGATTCCGAAGTCGTCGCCATTTACCCCAGACACGTGCACGAGTGGTTCAGCGAACCGGATGGCCGGACAAGGTATCTCTGTGGATGTTCTGTGTCAAGAGGCCTGCTTCTATGGATATTGTATGTGGCTCGATGGCGCCGGCGCGCGCTCCACAGGCAAAATATCATTTGCTAATCATCTTATCTAGGCCCGATCAAAGCCTGTAACTGCAATTCGCTCGGTGTTTTGAACGACCATCCCGCGGCAGATATCAGCATTGTAGGCTATCCAGCGAGGACTCTAGGAGGAGACACTGTCGTTCGTGATATTTGCACGTTTCTTTGCCAAATCGGGAAATGTGGGTCTTGGAATCTGACCTATCCGCTGACGCCTATCATATTGACGAGGGACAGGCCCGAAAGGACTTTGTGATTCTTACAATGTGAAAGATTTAGTCACTGGCGTAGGTTATATTTTGTTTCCCTAGTCACTTACAGCACCGATGCCAGCGAGGTTTTAGTACTTACCGAATACCCTAGCCGCAATGTGCCGACGATCCAAACGCTTGGCCTTGCCTCACTTGCGCAAATCACAACAGTTGGGCTTCCCCTGGACTGTTCCCTCACGAGAAGTGGGAGCTGGCCAAGGCAACAGATGCCGTCAAGGGAATCCCCAAGTATCTCAGCGACAATAAAGGCAAATTCGGAGCATCCAATGGTTACTGGTCCGGGCAAGTAGGCATCTACTTCGGCTGGAACCAAGCCTGGGACTGTGGCCTAACAAGCGACTACGGTGGATGCAATTCTCAAATTCCCTGCCAAAAAGAAAACACGATTTCTCTAGCTGGAGTCTTGGTCTTGGACAGCCTGGCGCAAATGAACGAGTTCTTTGCTGCCTGGTACAATGCATATAACGTAGCTTGGGGAAAAGTCGCTCTCGGTGTTGGCCCGGTGAGTCTCTAGACCTGCCAGCTTCTTCGGTGGCTTGAAATCTGACACAGAAAAAGTTCAAAGAAACATTTGCTCCGGACCCTAAGGCAACATTGGCCGAGAAATTCATCGATTTTATAGTCAACACCTGCATCGACTACGCCGGCGGCCTCGCTTTCAAAGGAATCTCAGAGAACCTCCTTATCAAAAATTTGACGGATGAGACCAAGGAGAAGCTTGAAGAAACTTGGGGAGCTGCTTCCGAAATGGTAGGCGAAAAGCTCAAAGAGGAGTATGAGGCCATGAAACCACCCAGAGAAGTTCCGAAAGTGGAAGACCTTGAAAAGCACCTCGGCGAGTTCCTCAACGCGTCTCAGTGGAGCTTGGGCAATTATTCCGAATGGATCTGGAACGGAACTGAGGAGGCCGAGGCGCAAGTTCTTACTCTAATTGCTGATGGACACTGGCTCAACGCCAGTAGGTTGTCCTCCGTACCGAGTGTTGATCACGCGGTTCTCAACATGGCATGGGGCAACCTCGTACAGGTATGAAGCCACACGCTTCTTTTGCGTCTTGTCTCGTTCTCTTGGTATATCCGAGTGATCATATTGCTGACTTGCAGTTATGCAGTGGAGCTGGAGTGAGAATCCAGACATAGCTCCGGTGATCATAATGTCCGACGTTAATGACGACGTACGTTAACCCCAAACGCTCAAAATCTTCGCGTGATATGAAACCCACTCGGTGCTGACTATATCCGATAGACGTCAAACCCTTTCGCGGCCATAGCAGGAGGAGCAGATGCTCAATCCACGCAGCTAACCGATGAAGAGGCGCGGTCAGTTCGGTTCGGGTGGCGAGGCAAAACCTTTTGGTTGGTTGGTATCAAAAAGTGCCGGGGATGGGCGGACGACGGAGCCGGCAACAGCTACTGCCTCGATACTAGATTCACCGTACTTCCGGGCTACAACAAACTGCATGGAGGCAACTCGGAGTACGCCAATATCGAAGTTACCGATTTCATCAAGTCCTCGTATGGCGGCTACGTTCTAAACGATAACCAGAACGGCTGTAAGTAAAAAGATTACACCACGAACCCCTTTTCTGCTGCATCTCTGGCTGATATTAGGACATTTCCAGATGATATAAACGAGAATCCGAACGGGAACAAGGAGTTGCCCGAAGGTGGTCTAAGCAGATGGGCATATGAGTTCGGGCTGGCGAGCCCCGGTCTCTCTACGATCCCGATCTGCAACTACAAAAAAGCGACGTTTAACTGGGGGGTTGTTTTTGGAGACTACCTCAATCAGGGCGGCGAGAGATACTGCGACACCTTCCCTTGCTGTAGCTGCGAGGAATTGGGCAGTAGTCGCAGCTGTTCCTGGGATTAACAAACTCCAAGGGCACCATGAATATGTCGCGGCCTTCATTGCCTTTTGTTAGATTCATCTCCTTCGTATACTTGCAGTGTATTTAGCGTTGATCGTCTTTTCTTTACGGATATATATAACGGTTGCAGCATTTATTCATACACCTGGTCTGATTCAGAACGTGATACCTGTAAAGAAGCCGTATAACAGCTATTGTAAGCACTCCCCTGTCGTCCTTACGAGGATCTCGAATTCTTGCTCATCGTATACGTCAGCAACATCAACAAGCCCTGCACCCCGAGCAAATTTTGCACATCGCCCGTAAGCAGCTCCTAACTCTTCGACAAGACCTTCCACCGCCAGCAATGCCGCCATTTCCTCGGCCAGCTTCAAAGCGTCGGTATCCGTCTTGGGAATCTCGGCAAATACTGGTATGTCCTTGTTGGCATTGCCCTGTCTTGTCCTGTGGGAGACCACGTATAGGTTCAAGATCTTTCCACAGCGCCAGATCCTACGCCGCCGCATCTCGTGCTCCTCTGCTTGGGGGCCTTGGCACACATGACATTCACACCGGAAGCCCAGGTTAGCCAGATTCTTGGCCCTATCTGCACGGGGCCTCGCTAGTTCCGTGTAGGCGTCTGTGAGTTCCTCGCCCTGCTGGATATCCCGCGCGGCGTAGACCTGCATCATGCCCGAGACGTCGTCGTAGCCCCAGCTTGTATTGGGGCAACAAGAGTGATTCATGCGGCAGAAAATAGGGAAGAGGCCAGCTACTAGCTGGCCGCTCCCGATGGTAGCAGCGTTTGTGTAGAACTTGGCTAGCGCGACGGCCGAGTCAATATTGACCGCTCCAGGGCACGGCTGGCCCCGGAATTGTGCGAATTCGCCTAGCTTTGCCGGATTGTGATACAAGTCCATCAGTTGGCGCTGGGCGTCGTCCGATAAGAGCCCCACCTTCGCTGGAATCCATGTATGCTCCGAGGCCGACTGGGCTTCGTGGCGCGAAATACTCAGGAGTGGTGGTTCTTGAATGATGCGAGTGCCTGCTTTGATGGTCACTGCGGCAAAGAGACCTTGTCCATTCGCGGCTTTTTTGATCGTCCACGAGCATGTCGGTGGTCCCATGGTTTGACCAAACTAGTTGACCGCTTTCGAACTTCTAAAGGACGATGCATCAGCGTATCATTGTCGTGGCGTTCGTGGGCATCTCCAGTTGCGAATTTATGGGTTTTCCGCGCCTTTCTGGTTTGGGATTAAATGTGGCTAGTTAGCTGGTTTAGGGCGAATCTTAGTTGAATGGGCAATAATTATTATTAATCCTCTAGCCACATCAGCCACAATCAACAATATCTTGTGGGCTGTGGATAAGGGATCACGGTCAACTGAACGCTCAGACCCTCGACTAGAATTATTGATGCTATAACGTCAAGAAATCATTGATTTTAGAGGCGGCCCATTCGTTTGTGGATTACGTTACTCGCCTAGAGCAGTCGCCAATTTTGACGCGGTGGTGGGGGGACCTAAGCCCGGGCATTTTCGTTAAAGAGCGCCTGCCGTTGTAGGCCATCCATCATATAAACGACGTGGTACAAGGGAGAGGCCGATGCGAGGCGGTGTATGAGATAATTAATCGTTGAAAGGTTAGACTAGTGTCAGCCCTGCCTCGAACATTATATACAAGCGCGCTTAAAGTCAGCGCTGCCTCAGCCCATATTTAATTATACGGTCGTTCCCGGCGCTCGTGGCCTGCCTAACTAGTTCGTGTGTCGATTACCCCGCCATCTGGGAGCCTCGCGCCGTCCACCGACATAGCCGCCTTCCGAGTACAACTTGAGACCCTAACTGGCGGAAGAAGGCTATATAACCAAGTAGACTAGCCCACTTGTTCAATTCATGACAAGAAACT
Organism: Thozetella sp. PMI_491; assembly: GCA_021432635.1. NCBI lineage: Eukaryota > Fungi > Ascomycota > Sordariomycetes > Chaetosphaeriales > Chaetosphaeriaceae > Thozetella > Thozetella sp. PMI_491. Next base: position 66,732 of record MU270091.1, read on the forward strand.
ACTCACCGTGCAGCGTCAAGTTGTTCCTGGTCCTCTCTAGGTAACCACCGGAGTCCCGAACAATCCCTTAAAAACATTAACTGAATGAACGCCAGATGTGGCGAGTCTTGACTACGTCTAGAAATAACTTGGGTACACTAACAGCGGTTGCTGATTCGGGCTAGAGATGGGCACCTAAAGCTCCAGAGGTCAGAATTCGAATACCTTGTAACCCAGCATCCTATTCGAGTGGCAGCCGGCTTGGCGCTTGAGGGTAATCAGGATCAGGCGATTGACCGCCGGCCAGCCCGAGACCTTGCATTTATTCCGGTTCTCTCCCTTATCGATTCCCTATAATTATCTTGGGCTTGTGCGCCACCAATGCCTTATTAGGGGTAGTTTTGCTTAACATAGACTAGGAGAGCATTCCGAGCCTAGAGAATAGGTTCTCTGCTCAGGTACCGATGCTGACCGCATACGTTGTGGTCCCCCACCTGCTTCCGCGGCGGCAAATGTGGGGGCTCAACCACGAACGGGACCAACCAAAGCTTCAGCGCTTGGGGGCAAGCTAGTTGGGTTGTATCCGCACAAGATAATGCAGGTAATAATTGGTACGGCAGTTCAGCTTTCCCTTTCTGGAACGTTAAGACCGGTGGAGGTAAATATAGAAAAATTTAGAGAACTCATGAGAAAGAGATAAAAAGAAGGAGCGAATGGTGATGGGTCGAGCCGGTCTTGTCGGTGCTCCTCTGTGATGAGCATGCGACTAGCCTCTCGAGAATCCCTCATCTCTCGCTAGTTTACTGCATCACATCTCCGCGGTTGACCCACCATGACTGCCAGTATTCAGGGCCAAGGGCCCACGAACGTGGGCCCGAGCCCTCCTTCGCAGGAGCCAACACCGTCGCCAGTACCTGCATCAGTGCCAGAGTCGTTGCAGAAACTGGTGGAGCTACCTGAGACCCCACCCTCCGAGCGCGTGTCCATGCGAGTAGAGCGGCAGAATACAGTCAAAGATGATAGCAAAGAGATGTATACGTCTCTCGAGACGCCGTGCACGACCAAGTCCGACTCCTGCTACAAGACTTACACCCGAGAGGATAGCGACTTATCTCGGCGCGAAAGCGAAAGTGTCGAACAAGAAGGGGCCGCAAGACCTTCCTTTGCTGCCATATGGCGGCCTTGGGTCTGGGAGTGCTTGGCCTGCTACCTCAGCATCGTGACGCTTATTGGTAAAGCATTTCGTACTTTTGCGGCTAGCAACAAGCTCATATTGACGGCGTAGGCATCGTCATCGTCCTGAAAACATACGACAACCACGCCCTCCCGTCATTGCCGATGAACCTGTCCTTGAACGCGTTGCTCGCGTTTTTGACCACTTTCTCCAAGGCCTTGTTGATGATCCCGGTGGCCGAGTCCATCGGCCAATGGAAGTGGTCCTGGTTTAGCAAGAAACGGCCCCTACTTGATTACCAGACGTTTGAGTACGGCAGCAGAGGCGGAGTCTGGGGCCGGCTACAGCTCCTCGCAACGACGAGATGGCGGTATGTTTCTGCATCCTTAGCCGTTCTCAACGGCCATAGTACTCACGGTGCATGTCGACAGGCACATCGTCACCATCGGCCCCATCGTCTCCATTCTCGGGGTCGTCGCATCGCCCATCACGCAGCAGATCCTCACGTACCCCTCGCGGATGGCGGCCACGGATGCAGTCGCTACCACGACAGCCGCTTGGTCCTTCCAAGGCATCAATCCCGGAGGGCCTAACGTACCGCTGGAGACCTGGGTCAACGGCGAGGGTGCCCTCTTCCAGGGCATCTCGTCTGTCAACTCATCGGGGGAGCACTTACCGCCCGTCTGCCCGACTGCCCGCTGCACCTACCCCGACTTCCAAACCCTGGCTGTGTGCGCCAAGGTCGCCAACATCACCTCGCTCCTCAACGTCACCATGGTGACCAACTCGAGCGATTTCGACTGGATCGAATGGACAGACGCCGAGTACCCCAACATGCCGGCCTTCAATATCTCGCTGCCCCAGCCGGGGGTCTTTTTCCTGACCCCTGTCGGGCGCACCGTCGTCATCGCCACTATCAACAACACTTTTAGCTTCGGTGACGACAAGGACCTGATGTCGACGGGCATGTCCAACCTGGTGGTTTTCTACGCCCGAGATGACAACCTGCCCTACCCGCCGCGGCCCGACAGTCCTCCTCCTCGGTTCGAGGCGGTCGAGATATTCTACCATCTATGCGTCAACCAGATGCACCTCGAGGTCAACAGCGCCCAGCCGTCCACCACCATTACGGCATCTTCGTACAAGGTGCTCAACGGGTCCGGAATCCTCGAACACCAGTTCTTCTGCACACCTAGCTCACCGGACATCCCATACCAGCTCGCGTACAAGGGGAACTGTCAGCAGCGGTGGCGTGGCAGCGCTAGCAACTCTTTGGTCTTGGAAGGGCCTCCAGTGGACCGCGGCGCGGTCTCCCCTGTCCTGACCGCAGGCAACTATTCCAGCCTGGACCAGGCCCGCGTCTGGTTCTCCGAGATCTTCTGGACGGACCTGCAGCTGTTGTGGTCCGGCAACACCGTCGACACATATCACCTGGGGAGCCCTCTGCTGGCTGGATACCGGTTCATCCAGTCCGCGCTGGGCGTGCCCGAGGACACACCCAATGTTTCCCAAGTGCGCTATGACCGCCTAGTAGCAGCTAGTCAGGAGATCGCTATTGGTGCGACGAACACGTGAGTAGACCACTCTACCTTATTTAATACTGCGGCCGTTTCTCTCTTCCGTTGGTTTACTAAATGCACCTTGGCTGTAGAATCCGTACATTTCCGGATTTTACCAACGCTACAGCTAGCACGTTCACCATTAACGGTACGGCATGGAGCGAAGAGACTTACGTCTATGTTCGCTGGGGTTGGCTTTCTATTCTCGTGATTCAAGTATTCGTCGGTACGCTCTTCTTTGTTGCTACTGTTACTTTAACTGGAGGTTCCGGCACTCCTACCCTCAAGAACTCACCGCTCGCTGCTATGCTGGCAATCCGACCCCAGGATCGCATCATGCTAGGGTCCATTGGGAAGATAAGCGAGATGGACAGTCGAGCCCAGAAGTTCAATGCGGTGTTCGTTAAGGATGAGCTGCAGGTGTGGAAAGTCTAATGCGTTAGTTATACAGCTAAGCTAGAACAAGTAAACAAGCGATTTTATCTCGTGCAGCGGAGATTATACCTGATAACGTCGTGATAGTCAATAAATTAAGCAAATGCGACAACGGGAAAGCTCTACAAGCTCAACAGCACTGTCCGCTCGTCAATACGGCACAAACCCTCTGCGCACATGCAAAGTTCCAGGGGAAGGCAATCGCGCCGAGCAGGATCACATGGCTACGATACGGTTAAGGAGGAAGACTAAAATCTTCTAATACGCCGTTGTTTATCGCGTGCAATGCAGCTCCAATTTTCTCGGGTGAGATTGTACATGGTGTTCTCCAAACACTGATTCAACACGGAGCACATCTTGACGCGAGGGGCCCACCGGAGAGCCCCTGCTGCATTTTGCATGCAGAATGCGCACGCCCTAGGCGGAAATATATACGAAGCCACTCGATATCGTACCTTTGCTATTGGATGCAGGCGTCAAATATCCACCCAAGAGGCCGTGGAGGCAAAACAGCGCTGCATTTGGCAATGTCTAACTCCGAAGAGATAGTGGACGAGCTCGTCCGCCGAGGTTCTAGCTTGAAGGCAAAAGACAATCAAGACAAGGTTCCTGGGGACTACAAGCCACAGCACAAGGTAAGGTTTCGTTAGACTACAGCAAAGCAAGGCATATACTCTCTTGCCGATCAATCCGAGGAATAGAACGCCCTACCTTTACCCGCGTATCAAGTCCGCGCCACCCCGGCTCCCCTGCATCTGGTCGCGCTAATAACCGTATCCCTGTCGCAAATCGCCCAAAAATATAGCATATCGGAGGCGATGTTGGGCAAATGCAGGGGGGGCATGGGGCTTAGCGCGTGGCTGCGCGTGGGGCCGCATCTGACGGCCCGCCAGGCACCACCATAACCATGCTTGCTTCAACTCCTCCCTCTCCAACCTCATGTCGCTTTCTACCGAGTTCATCTCGTCAGTTTTTTCAACAGCAATGTCGCGCAGAGCTGAAGCCGGTGATAGCGGCCTGCAATACTATTGCCGACCCGGGGATGGAAAGCTGACCCAATTATGTGTACAAAGCTTCCAAGACCCTTCTCAACTCCCGGAACACGCTCGATGGACGCGTGTCGGCAAGTCTTCGTGCAGAATTCCGTCGCAAACCATACTATCCCACTGGATCTGGTCTTCTACTCTTATAGAGGGCAGCGATGAACGAAATTACACTATCGGCACTGTTCTTCTTTCTCTTCTGAAATGCGGCATCTCGCTGCCGCTGTTCTTCGGCGTAGTAAGTGACACCTGCCCAGAGCTGACAATCTCCACCCCTTCTTTCTCGGACACTAACCCGTATCCTAGGTTGGGGCAGTAGATTTTCTCGATTTTCGGTCGGCTCAAAGCCCTTTCCAGATTTTAACCCCCAAGGAGGAGTGGTACGATGCCGTTCCCTCCTGCGAGCCCGAGCTTGGAACCTTCAACAAGCAAACTATCCGCCCTGGCTTAAGGATCCAGCTCGAGGAAAGTGGAAGCGAGGATCGAAATGAGGACCCCAGCGAACAGTGTATCAGCCCCAGGTATGTCGAGAACATACGGCTCTCAACAGACCTGCGATCGGGAGGACAACCTGAATCACAACCTGAATCTCGGAGTAGATCCAGCCTTCGTCCAAGATATCTGTGCTTCCTTGACAATTCCGAGGCTGGGTATACAACAAGGCTCGTGGCCGACTACACACTAGATCATGGCGACCACATCGACACAGAGTTCGTCTTTGTATCATATACCCGACTACAGTTCAGCGTAGCGGGCGATGAAGATATCGGTACCTACGAATATCCTAACGCGGAAACACGAGAGGCGTACCGGCAACTGTCAAAGATGGACCGCCAGACCCTCGCCGAGTGGGGCGTCGATGCAGCGCGTGCTGCAGGAAAGCAGGCGTTTTGGTTGGACTTTGAGTGCGTCCGAGACGACGATGGGGTTTCCAGGTCCGCCAGCAGCAGTCACGATGTGTATCGGATCTGCGACATCGTGAGGGCCGCTCACTCAATGGTCATCGCCATCGGCCCGCCAATCTCGGCCAAAGCAGCAGCCATTCTGTCGGACCAACCTACTGCGGAATACAACCCCAACAGTATCACTCCATGGCTCCAGCAATGGGGCTCACGCCTGTGGACTCTGCCGGAGCTCCTCCTCTGTCCCAATGAGCATAGGATCAAGCTTTATGTGGTCGGGAATCCTAATGAACCCAAGGCGCTGGCAAAGCGCAACTTTGCCGAGCGCGCCTGGGAAGACGGCGAGTCTGTCAAGGAGCTTGTCGACCACTTCGAAGGCTCCGCCATCCTATCCCCACTACATCTCATCGAGACTGCGCTAGCTTGCTTTTCCAGGCGCAAGACCGACCAATTCGCACGCGGGGACATTGCGTATGCCATCATGGGCCTATTCCCAAGCCGCCAGAGACCGAAGGTTGACCAAACCGATTCTGGCTTCCAAGCATTTGCTAGGCTTTCGCTTATTTCTGACGACGGGGGTTTCCTGGAGCGACTGCTTTGCCTCCGCCCGCGGGACAAAAGTGCAATGTGGTTTGAGACTGATGACTATTGGGGTGCCTCGTTGCACGACATCAAGCCGATATGTCATGTCACCGATGTTGCCGGCCCCGATACTGTTGAGCTAAATGGCACATACGGTGCAATGATTCGATGGGATGCTCTCGACACTCTCGTCACTCGCTCTCCAAACACGAGCCAGGGACAGATAGCCTATACCTCGCTGATCACCTTTTACACTACGACAAGTCTATTCCCGATCATCGGCGCACTGTGCTTGGCAATACTACTTAAGATGGCGGACAGAGAAGGGTCTTCCATTTCCTCGCTAGCGTTGAGATACATTTGCCCCTTCGTCGCCCCAGTGGTGGTGTTGGCAATTCCAGTTACTTTGTTAATGGTCTGGTCTCGATCTAAGCCTTGCCTTCTAGGCACAGCACGACTTGTCGGCATTGAGGGCTATGTTGAGACGAGGACAATAGAAAGATACCTATTTGGCTTCAACTACGGCCGACTCACAGAAGTACAAGACTTACAAGAGGCACTTTACTACGATGATGAGGCCCCACAACAGACAACGGGAATTCATGGAGACGAGCATGCTTTCACGCTTGTCGACACGCATTTGAACACAGTAACTCGCATACGCAGCCGGAACCCTCCAGTAGCCGCGTTTTTGGTCGGCCAGGAGAATGGGATGCAGCGTGCTCTTCTGTGCTCCTATAACCACCAAACCAACACATATGTGAGGGAGACGGTCACTCGCATGAGCAATCGTGCCCTGGAAAAGATGGAGAAAACAGACAAGATTCGCCTCTCACTGAACGTAGCGATGCCGCCATTTGCCGAAGATAGAGAGCTTTGCCATGGTGTTGGTGAAAACGAAGGAGGCCCTGAAGATGCCAACAGCTTCCCTGGAGAATCAATGCCTAAAGACTCCGGCTTTATCTGGCCCATCGATTCCGCTGTAATACTTTTCAGCTTGGTACGTGGCCCAATCCTGAGAGTCGCGGCAAGTACTAACACTGCTTCAGACCTGGAGAGGCGCTCCGGGCATCCTACTCAGCCAGCAGGGAGTTCCAGCTAGTTATGCTCTTGGGTTCTTGGCCATGCAACTCCCTGCCTATCTTTTTCTTCGCAAATTTCAGATCCAACGGGCTCTGCCGATAGCTGCTCTTATCCGAGGTAGGAGAACTGTGCTGGCCGCGTCTCTTTTCAAGTTGTGGTGGGGCTAACTGGCTCAGCGTTTATTTTCACGGACTCTCTAAACCAACTATTATTCATAACCCCTTTCCGACTGAGGAATGTCCTAGGTGGACTTGCGGATGGCTTTATTGTACCTGCCGTCATTGTCCTCATCTGGTCGTGGCATCAGCCTCGCCGGGTACCACTCCTCTTAACGTGCTTGTCCTTTGGGGGCAGGATATGCGAACGGATCATCCTATATCTTCTTAGGAATGTGTATAGAAACCCGAGGGGTATTGAATTGAAAGTGCAATACATCGGAGAACTCTTCGGCGCTTGCCTCTACACCTACATGGCATGGTCTACTTTGTTAGACCTAGGGCGACCCATGGAGGTACGCTGGCTCCCGGCCGAGGACCAGCACCGAGTCGCCGAGGCTGCAGCTTTGCCTTCCTTCCCCTACCTTCGGGGTATAAACATGCCGTGGAAACTTCAGCGAGTAAGTAGACCAGGTCTACCGTCTTTCGGGATTTGGCTAACGATAGTCAGAGGTCAATCGCAAAATATGCCCAGCATTCACTCATCTTCAGTATTGTGTTATTAGGCTCTCTCAATCCAATAACGACGTCAACCTCAGCAAATCATCTTTCAAGCGAGGCCGCGCTAGTGTTGGCGGCTGTGGTCATCAGCACAGTCTTGTTTAAGTATATTCACTTGGCCAGTAAGCCCCCAAATTCTGCCGCTGATAGCCTTCAAATCGAGGTTGATTGCAAAAAGAGGTGTTAACGTACAAAGTACCGATTCTATCCGTATGCAGCATTCTCTCGTTTCTTAGTATCCTTCGATTCGGCAACGACTCGCTACTCAGTGTTTACATACATGCCGTCGAGAAACCACGTGAGCCCTATCTTCATACCTGATCATAAGCTGTATTGATCCTAACATTTAGCATCTCAAGTCATATGGACCTCGATTGTGTTGATTAGTAAAACGCCAAAAGACAGTCTAATTCGCTTGTTTCTTTCCGGCGTAGCTTTGTCTCTTGGTCTTCTGCTATCTACGATACTGCCGATTATTCGAAACCCCATCATATCTTGCGTCCTTTCCGTTGGAGAGTTAGCATTGATTCAGTTGTTATGGATTCCGGACTACTGGACCAGAAATGCCCCTTTAGCGAGCATTCTTTCTGCGGTAGAGGCCAGGGGTGGAGAGTACCAAGACGTGTAGATAGAAGTTTAACACATCTTATAGCCAGGAAACTATTTCCATCACTAGTCTCTGCTAAACACCTCCTATTGCTCATTTTCTTATGATCCAAGCGCAATCAATACAAGGCAATAACCTACTGTGACATGCTTCTGCCTTGGCTTGTTTGACCTACCCCTCCTAAGCCATAGCTCGTATGCGCCGCAGCCGAAATTGATGGCCTGTATGCAGTTATCTAGAGAGCTTGCACGATAGGTTAGTGAAACCTGGGGTAAAGGAAGCCAACTTCACTAGTAGCAGAGGCTCGATTGGATGTCCATGAAGAGAAACATTAGGATAAGCGAGCTCCCTTCTCAAGGCGGCCTAGGTAACGGATTGCTGTACGTCTATTATTTCCAGTCTAGAGCGACGGGCGAGTTCCCTGGGCGGCGGTTGCTTGTCTAGTCCACCAATCTACTCGATATTTGATCAACTTCCAGAACGATTCCTCCCAACTAGGGTCATATTTGGGCAGTACTCTTCCCGTGCTACCGGGGGCTGGCTCCCCCGCAATATTTCGCAGAGCTTCAAAATGCTTCTCAAAGTCCGGTAGCAACGCCCAGAACGCCGCTGTGTCGCCCTTCTCGACAACTCTGTCGGCTTCCCACTGTTCCATCTCCCTGCGTGATGGTAGTTTCGAACGGCCTGCAAGCACGCGAGCCGCGGCGACAGCCTGCCATTCGAAGATACGGATGCCAAACCCGCCAGTCACCTATGTGCAAAATCAGTTTTTAAGGTCTTATATGAATAGAAGAACGTTATTGCCGAGTTTACCATGCCAATAAAAGCCAGACTTGGATCGCTTGTCTGGAATACGTGCTCATACAATCCTGGAATTCGTCCATGACGTGGTTGGACATCTTTCAGGAACGGAAAACTGAACTGGTAACCCGTGGCAAATATGATCGAGTCAACTTCCTCTACCCAAGACTCGTCTTGGAAGACTATTCGACCCGTGTTAGAGTCAAATGACGATATCTGTGGTTTATTGACAATATTTGGGTGGGTAAAAGGAGCCCAGCCAAATAGGGCATTCGGTTTGCGCAAAGACGAAATGACAGGGCCGCCTGATATGGGCAAAATATCGTGTATAGCGTCAAAGGCAGAAACGGATCCTCCTACAACTAGAACGCGCTACAACGTCGGAAATTAGAACACGCACCAAGGAGAAAGGAAAGGAAGCCTGGAATAATTAGTGGGGAACTGACCTTTCCTCTGAACTGTTCAGCAGTCGGATAGTGCTTGGTATGCAAGATTCTTTCCGGATACTTGTTCTGGTACTCCAGCAATCCAGGAATCTTAGGTATGTGTGGTAAGTAGTAGTGCCCCGTTGCCACAACCACCGCATCGAAAGTCTCCTGCCACCATGTGTTCCGCATCTCCCCGGAAACCACCTTTCGTAGCGTCAGAACCCACTCGTCGCCCACCTTCTCCGCCAACTCGACCGTGGTGTTGAACTCTACCAGCGATCCGTGAGCGCCTCGGGTGAATATGTCTTCTGTCCACTCCCGTAGAAGTTCTCTGTGCCGAAACGGTGCATCAGAGCCGTACTGAGAGCGCGTCCGATCGGACACCAGCGCCGGGATTGGCTCCTGTGTGAACGCCATGACGTCCGGTGGCAAATTGCTGTGCAAATATTCATGCGCCGCCGTGTCCGAGAATCGTGCCTGGTACGAGTTTACTTCATCTAAGCTAGCTGTCTCGCAAGGAAGTCTAGACGGAATCTGGACGGGTAGATCTGCCTTTTGCTCAAGAAGAGACCCAAAATCTGAGAGGCTGCGGGGCAGTCTCGGAGTATACACCCTGCGGCGGCGTTAGGACAAATTGGCCAAGCACACAGCCGGAAGATTGTAGTCACCATGTGCCCCCGATCCTGCTTTGGCGCTCGAAAACACGAATCGTATCGAAAGCCTGCTCCTTTACCAAGGCATCTGTTGCGATTGCACCTGCAGGGCCGGTCCCAATAATGGCCACTCGTTTTTTCGCCATTGTCAAGGTGAGGAATTGGATCACGGGGGAAGAGTGTAGGCACCGGAAAGGTAGCAGTGGGGTCCGACACGGAAACAGCTATCCAGGCAGGACAGAACGCAGTCTTGTTCGGCCAAGTGTCATATATCATGGCATGAATATAAACGGCCAATCCTAGTATACAGAAGTTAGCATGGCGGCAAGGAATGCCTTTTGCCGAGAAATGATGGCGCCTTTACTGGGCCAGATGACGAGCTCAACTAGCGCCTCCCTGATAGCCCATTCATCATGCACCTATCCATGTTTCCACTTTCAGGCCGATGTCGGTAACTTGAGGTTGGAATTGGATATGCCGTTATAACCTTTTCTTCAGTTCTCTGGTCAAACGTCACTGGCTTAAGGGCCTAATAAGCTTGAATGTCACCTAATAGCTTCGTGAAGAGGTTTTCAAGTTTCATGTTGGAGTTTCGGGCTCTCCCGTGGTTATCTAGCACTTATTGAGCAATCAAGGCAGAAAGAAGCGCCCAATTCGTATTACTACGCCCTAAACTTCTAGCTATGGATATGAACGTGATAGCTTGTGTTTCTCATAGCTCCCGTAAAGATACAGGTGTTAGGCTCCTGGGTGCTGTAACTCGCGTTCTTATAACGTTGAAATTTAGAGCACGTATCTAAAGTACAGGTTTTCCTTGTCTGTGAGATCTTTGAAGGCCAATCTATCGCCATCACGCTCATCAAGGCCGAGCTCATCCCGCCTCTTATTCTCACGGCGCAGAAATACATACAATGCCGCTGCAGATAGAATAGTGATACAGTAGCTGTCAAGTATTAGTCTAAAGTCTTGACAAGAAGACTCGTCACAAACAAGGCGCACTCACCAGCCTGTCAAGCCAGCCCATAGGCCCGGGTAGTGTTGGCCTTTGGTCTCACTTCGCACCATTTGCGGTCCGATAATGTTCCCTATGCAATAAGCAACGAATGTTGTTGCTGCGGAAAAGCTCTTCTTAGTATCGCCAGCAACATTGCTAGCAGCCAGAGCTAGCGTCAAGCCAACAATTGGACCGAAGAAGCCGACGATAGAATAGCCGACCTCAGGCACCACCGGACGGTGGCCCCACTCAGACTTCCAGATGATAATGAAACCCGCAATCACGGGGAAGCAGCAGGAGGTAAGGGCTGGAATCCGGATGTTGCGGTAGCGTGAGCAGAGCCATCCCGTGAGGGTAATCCCAATGGCCGAGAGCCCGCTTAGTGGAAACTGAAGCAGCACCGAATCGAGCGAAGAAAAGCCAAATGTGGCGACAATTAGCGGGCCAAACCCAGATACAGCCCCATTAACCATGTATCTAGAAGGCCATGTTAGTCGATAGAGGCTACAGCCAAGGGGAAGAGAGCTCATACGCGGAAGCCATAATCAGCACAACAAGCCAAATCTTGACGTCGAGAGCAGCTTCTTTGATCTGATACCATTTTATAGCCTTGTTTTGAACCCCAGTTCGCCCTGCACGGAGACGCTCCACCGCGACGATACGTTCTTCCGGTGTAAGGAACCACGCATCCACAGGCGAGCTAGGCAGGGCGAGGCACGACAGACCAAACAGAAAGGCCAATGCGCCTGCGAAGACATAGATGTACTGCCAGGTCTTGAGTGAGCCACCTTGTATCTGAGCGAAGCCGTAGTTGAGCCCGCCACCGATGATGCCAAACCAGCCGGTTGCGGACCACCACCAGCTCTGCCGCAAGGCTTGCTCTGACTGCGTATAGAACCCGGCCACGATAATCATGAATGAAGTGGGTATGATGGATTCCGTAAACCCTACTCATGTAAGCCTTAAGAGATCCGCATTAGATCCGAGGAAGCATACCTAGGAAAAACCTCTGAACGAGAAGACCTTGCCAGGTCTTAACGCCAGCGGTGGATGCACAAATAACAGCCCAGAGCAGAACCATCGGGGCCAAAACACTACGGCGGCTGAAGTGCTGCACCGCGTATGTGACGGGGTAGGAGCCGACAAGTTGTCCAAAGTAAAATATGGACGTTGCCCAACTTAGTCGAGACGTATCGGTGGTGCCAGTGGCTGGATTAGTGACTGACAACGCGAGATCTCCGGTCATTCCAAATAACGCGGCACTCCCCAGCAGAGCCTTCGCGCGGGATCTTAGCTTAGACCTGACGCGGCAGACATGGGGCGACTTACTTTGTCCCAATACATTAATCCGTATCCTAATGACCGTCAGATTCTTCTATCTCAGTCCAGATTTTATTCGGGAATTCGGCCTACCAATGATCATCATCGGCATCAGGAAGAGGTCAATCTTTCGCAAGACTCGTTTAGCGACCTCTAGGTCTATCGGTCGCGCCTCTTCGCCAACTAGCTGCTCGGCCGCCGTCACCCCAATGTTCTTTCCCTCGGAAACCTCGGGGTCCATTGCTCTCGAGTCTTGCTCCGCGGTTATCGATCCTGGGGGCGTGAGTAGCTGTCACGAACGAAAAAAAAAAGTGTAGACCGAGGAGACGGTATCGGTAACACGACTGCACCAAAAACAGAAGGATACCCGTCGCGAGTCAAAAAGCACTTGTTAGCTCTCATATTTTCTATGCGCGTTGCATTAGAACGGTCCCACTTTCTGATTTGCAGGACTATCGTCTCTAGTGTATCGCATCATCGGTCACAGCAATGTCGAGCTTCCCGGGTCCACGGCGGTGGATCGCCTCGAGATTTCTCACCATCAAACGGCATCTTATTTCCACGATAAAGTTATTCCCATGAAACAAAGCCAACGGGTCTACATATAACGGCGGCGTAGCAGCGGAAGAATCCCCTATCGCGCCATCGGCCGGGGGTGTGTCGTGAGCATCGCAGACCCACGAAATGTGGACCGTCCTGGTCTCGGATTCCGACAGCAGCGAGCACAGTCGGAGTTATGGTTCCGATGGACTATGGAACTAGCCGTTGTTAGTTTAAATGATCCCGATTTCATGGCCCGTTGAGACGAGACAAATTTGCTAAGTGCTTGCCTAGGTACATGACAAACGATTGCATTCGCCAAACATTGACTTAACTAGAGCAAGATGGCCACCGTGGTGGAAACAGTCAGTTTGCCGTACGTTCAGGCACCAGAGACGTCGGCAGATTTGGACTGGGCCGATCTCGTGACATTGGACTTATCCAAGTTCGACCAGCCGGGGGGGAAGGAAGAGCTAGCTACAGTGCTTGCAAGGGCCTTGGAGGAGATAGGTGAGACCGAGCGTCGTGAAACTGCACGCCACATACTCGCTTAGAATAAAAGAAGTAGCCATCCGCTAACTACTTGAGCAATACTAGGCTTCTTCTATGTCAGCAACCATGGACTTACTCGCGAAGACGTTGACACGCAATTTGCCCTCGCCCAGTCTGTTTTGGCACTCCGCGACGAGGACAAGGCCCCATACCGAGCAGCCCTGGAAGCAGGCGACTACAATGGGTGGAAGCCGGCCGGTACCCGTGACCTAATTCCCGGTGTCAAGGATAACTTTGAGATATTCAACATACCCAAATTCATTCCCGAGCATGCCAATCGTCCTCAGCCGTCCGCCGTCCGACAGCACTGGTCCACAATTGAGCGGTTCTCTAGGCACATCCACGACCAAATCGTGAAGAAACTCCTCGTCATATTTGCTGTTGCACTGAAGCTAGAAGATGAGGAATGGTTCGTGAAGAGGCATCGATACGAGAAAAGCAGTGGCGACCACCTTCGGTATATGAAATACTATTCACGAACCGAAGAGGAGAATCAAAAACTTGGTGGGATCTGGCTGAAAGGGTAAAATCACCAGCCCATCAGCTGTGGCACTGTGCATAGGAGCGAGGAGAGCTAACCACTTGTTACATTGTAGCCATTCCGACATGGGCAGCCTTACTCTGCTCTTTCGTCAGCCCGTCGCTGCTTTGCAGGTTCAGACTAAAGATGGCTCCTGGAGATGGGTCAAGCCACAGACAGATGCGTTGACGGTCAACATTGCTGACGCTTTGCAATTTCTTACTAGTAGGTAATACATGATTTCAAGTATCCTGCCCAAAGTTTATGACAGCAGCATCAGCTATTAATATAGGATTCTTCTTTCTAGATGGCTATCTGAAGTCAAGTATTCACAGAGTAGTTGCTCCTCCAAAAGACCAGGCTCATATAAATCGACTAGGAGTTCTCTACATGGTGAGAATCGAAGATGACACTGACCTCGTGCCAATAAACGAGTCTCCTGTACTCATCGAGCGCGGACTGGTTGACAATAAGATCTTGGGAAGCGACGGTAAAGCCATTAAGGCCGGAGAATGGGTCAAGCAGCGAGTAATAAAGAACTTGGGCGCTACTAGCGATAAAGATGGCGATAATGCTGTTACTGAGCTCGAAATCGTCAAAGGTGTAAAGGTTAAATACTTTGACTAACTGGGGATATGATCGTTTGCGACTTTTATTTTTAACACTACCGCTAATCAGAGCATCCTTCTAGGAAGGAGGGTGCAGGAATCTGGTTACTGGGTGTTTCTTTCCTTGTCTCCTCGGTGTCCCTTAGGTCTGAAGGGCTCGTCATTCCACTCTACCCCAGTTGCTGTAATCAGTGCCTCTAGAGGCCGACCTGTAACCTTGGACCGCAATCATTTAGCAGATGCCATGTGTAACCTCCCGAGATGCAAGACAAGTCCCTGCTACTCCATTATGGGTGCGATGTGGATAGCCGATAGGCAACGAGCGGGGAGGTATAACGATGACTCCGCTGGTCTCGCAACCCGCAAGGAAAAGTCCCGCACAGGCTGTTCTAGATCTCAGATTGAAACTTAGATTGGTAATGTGACAACGGTAAATTAAATATTGCTTGATTTGTACCGAGGTAACAGTAGCTAAATATTTGATGCAATTTACATAAGAAATAATACCAACGTGGTTAATATTATCGGCCACTCCCTCCCCCCCCCTTCCCCGCCCCCGTCGCCCAGGATTCCCAGGGTTAGGAGATGAGATAACGCCTTAAATTGAGTCCCACCAGTCCCGGTCACAAGTAAGAGATATCTTCTACTTCGATGCAAATCATGCCTTGGTTTCGGCGGCAGCCCGCTTCTTCAGGATAATCGCAGCCAGGTTTGCCAGCGAGCCACCAGTCAGCAGCTCCAGCACCTGAAGGTTGGTGCCGAGCTCTCTGGTGATCCAATTACGCAGCTCGATAGCATTCAAGCTGTCGAGGCCGTACTTGGTGATAGGTGTCTCGGTATCTAGATCCTCGACGGGAACCATGAGGACACCGCCCAGCTTGCCGGCCAAGCCTGCAGTCACAAGGCTAATCGCTTCTTCGTGAGACTTCGCTTTGGCAAGAGCCGCTCCAACCGACACCTGTGCGGCAGATCCACTGCCGGCGGAAGAGGTGGCAAGGATGGCGTCGCGCAAGTAGTCGAATTTGGCATCGGCCGCGAAGTAGGGAAGCTGCTCAGCAGTTGTGCCCTCACCGCCCAGCCGGAGGCCGGTCAAGCAATGGTTACCGCACGCGGGGCCCAGGTAGCCCTTAATGGCAGCTGTGAAGAGCGCGAGCACCTCGTTCTCGCAGATACTCTCGCCGCCCAGGTTTTTCATCACTTCTCCCTGGCGCTCAACGTTGTCAGCGAGGTAGCCGACATCGCTCACTGCTGTCAAATCGATAGCTGTGGCCGCCATGCCGAGCTTTGCGCGGTACTGCGCGAAAGCATCGAGGAAGGTATTGGCTGCTGCGTAGGCAGCCTGGCCTCTGTTGCCCACGATACCGGCCGCCGACGAAATCGCAATGAAGAAGTCAAGCGGCGTGCTGAGCAGGGCATTGTGGATGTTCCACGTGCCCGCGACCTTTGAGCTAATTACAGCCTCGTAGTCTTCGAAAGTCATCTTCTCGAAGAGGACATCCTAAAGGAGATATCAAGTTAGCCAACAGGCCCTAACCCTTTTCATCACACTTTGTATGAAAACATTGACTTACCCTCAGCACCATGCCTGAGTGAATGACACCAGCAATTGGGGGCAGCTCCTTCGAGCAGAAGTCGATCAGCTGTGCGACACTGTTTTTGTTTGCGACGTCACAAGCCTTGACGACCACACTGGTTCCGGTAGACTCCTTAAGCTCCGCCGTCAACTCAGCTATGGCACTATCCACACGGCCGCTGCGCGACACAAGGACGAGGGTGCGCGCGCCCTTGCTAGCCATCCAGCGAGAGATAGATCGGCCCAGACCGCCGGTACCTCCAATGATAAGGTAGGTAGAATTGTTGTTCAGGAGGGTATCGGAAGACTTTAGGTGGGCGGCCTTGACCTGCTTGCCAGGGCCGGCGACGACGACGAGCTTTCCGGTAGTCTTTCCGCTCTGCAGAAGGCGGAAGGCGGTTTCGACCTCTGAGATTCCGTACGTGGTAATAGGGGCGATCGGCTTGGCCTTATCGGTCTCAAAGAGCTGCATTACATCGTTGAAGGTACGCGCCATGTGCTTGGGGCGCTCCTTGGCCAATACCGTAAGGTCAACAGAGCTGAACGTGGCATTATAGTTGAACTTCTCCATCTCGAGACGTGTGTTAGAGGTGATATCCCGCTTGCCGATCTCAATAAAGCGGCCAAAGTGGGCAACACAGTTCCAAGTCTCCCGCAAGATGTCGCCAGCGAGCGAGTTGATCACCACGTCAACTCCGGCGCCGCCGGTTGCCTCGTGAATAGCTGGGCCGAATGAAGTATTACGGCTGGAGAAGATACAATCCTCTGGAATCCCGTAGGTCTCCATGATGAACTGTTTCTTCTCTACGTTGCCAACCGTGGCAAAGATCTTAGCACCCACGAGCTGCGCTAGCTGAATAGCGGCCTGGCCAACACCACCAGCGGCGGCGTGGATAAGCACGGTCTCACCCTCGCACAGGCGGCCTAGCTCAAACAGACCGTAGTAAGCAGTACAGTAGACCACGGGGATGGATGAGGCTACCTCAAAGGACATTGCGTCAGGTATCTTTGCTGCACTGGTCTCTGGGCATCGCGTGAAAGCACTGTAAGCACCCTCGGACATAGCGCACACACGGTCACCAACGGCAAGGCTGCCAACACTCTTGCCGATGCGCGAGACAACACCCGCGCACTCGATACCGAGATAAGGGCTAGGGAGCTGGCCCATTGCGATGACGACGTCCTTAAAGTTCATGCCGGTGGCTTCGACCTTGATCTCGATCTCATGCTCACCGAGCTCGTATTGCTCCTCGTCGTGGAAGAAGAGCGTGTCTAGAGCACCGGTAGTACCGATAGCCATCTTCATTCGCCGAGACACGTCGAACTCTTGAAGGTAAGGTGCCGAGTTGTGCAGCTCACGGTGCACGAAAAGGTTCATCTGCTCATCGTTGACAATGCGGGGCACAAACAGGATGCCGTCCTTTTCGGCAAACTCCATATCAGCAGCTTCCTCGACGAAGACCTTAGTGAAAGCCTGCATGATTAGGTCGATCTTGCCCAGGTCATGGAGCATGGATTCCGGATCTAGGTCGATGGTAGCGGCCTTGGCTGCCGTCTCGGACCGCACCGTGCGTGTCAGGCCGACGGCCATGTTCGCCAGAGGGTTGGTGGCGTTGAGATACCCACCACCGGTGACCCAAAGTAGACCTGCAGAGCCAGAAATGAGCGTCTGCAGCTTGGCAAAGCGCTCGGCGGTAAGCCCGGATAGGATCGGCTGGTCGAGCTCAACCAAGATGACATGCTGGTTCTCGGAGACGGGTGCGCTCTCCAGCGAGTAGATAGTCGTGTCCTTGCCGGTCCGGGTTAGGAGAATATCGGTGAGATACCTCATGAACTGATCATTCTCGGGTCTATCCGACACGAGCGCGACAGTCTTGTCCGCCCAGGGCGCCTCAGAGATGTCGCTCTGCGAGGTTGTGTCCTCCACACTGTCGCTGATTTCGGAAATTGTTTTGCTGCCGCTAATCTCATTGATGGTAATCATGTGTTCCTCCTTCTTGTCAGCACTGGGGCCCGATAGAATAGTGAGCGGCGTGACCAGCATGGACTGTTCCGGCAGGGGTACCGCCTCGACCTTCACCTCGATCTCGGTCTCGGAAGGCTTGGAAGCCGAGAGAGCGTCGCTGACAGCCTGGAGAGGAACTTCAGGTGCAACAGCCTCTTCCACGGGAGAGCCAATTTCCTCATCAATCTTGTCGGCGCGCTCCCACTCGAGCTTGTAGCACAGCTCTCGGGGCGCGTCGGCCTCCAGACCCTCGCTCTTAACCGGGGTCATGCACAGACCCTCAAGCGCGATGATGGGCTCGTTATCCTCGGGGGTTCTCAAAGCTGTCATTGCAAAGTCGGTGGCCTTGGGTGTGGTGAGGTCGGGGTACCCTTGACCGAAGACGTGAATCTTTTCGCCGACTGTTGAGGGGGTAGTGCGCTGGATGTTGAGCTTCTGGATGGCCGAGGGCATGTACAGAGTGCTCATGCCAATACGCCCTGCCCCGAGAATGGGGAAAGAGAGTTGGAAGACCTGATCAAGAAGAGCTGGGTGGATGTAGTAGGGCGACTGGTGCTCCATAGGCATGGTGGCCGTGGTATCCGCAACGTCAATGATAGCGACAGAGTCGTGCTCACTCGCGCGGATGGCGCTGAGCTTACGGAAGGTAGGGCCGTAAGTAGCACCCTTGGTGTCGAGCTCCTTGTAAAAGGTCGAGACGTCAACTTCCTCCTTGCAAACTGTTTCGGCGGCACGGAACTTAGACGCCGGAATGCCGCAGTGAGCGGAGCTGACGAGGTTGGCCTCGTTACCGCTGCTCTTCCGGGCAGCAATCAGACCGCGGCAGTGCTCCATCCAGCCTTTGCCCTGCTCCCACGACCAGATGCGGAACTCGTCCCAGTCATCCGAGTAGGAGCGAGTGCCCTCGGCATAAGGCGAGATTGAGAGCATGGTCTCGTAGGCTGCGCCATCCTCCATCAACAAGGGACGCTTTACCTGAATCTCGCGGAGAGCAAAGCTCTGGAACTCTAGTGAACGGAGGGTTGCACGCTGGGCAGCGGCCTCAACAGCCATCGAGACAAACCCGGCGAAGGGGAAGGTGGTCAATGATTGCATCTTGTGGTCTCGGAGCCAAGGAATCTCGTCGGTGCGCAGAATGTTGCGCCACGTCGGTGCTAGCTCATTGTTGGAGAAATCGGCCAATGAGCCCAGCAGATCATGACGCGGGAAGGGCTTCTTCCGGTGTTGCTGGGATATGCGCGACTCGCACCAGTATCGTTGGCGAGACCAGGGGTAGGGGATAAGGTCAGGAACGACCATCGGCGCCTCAGTGCCCGGCGCCTCGAGATGGATACTCGAGAAGTTCAGCGACTGGCCCTTCATGAACAGGTTGCCTGCGAGAGCCAAAGCTGTCGTAGTAGCGTTCTTGCCACGGCTAAGGACCGAGAAGTAAGAAACCTTGTTCTGGCCCATGGCCTTGAGGGTCTGCTTGACGGGGCCCTCCAGCGCGCCATGGGGACCGACCTCAACAACGATGTTAGGGAGGCTGGTCTCGCAAAGCTCTCGGAGCGATGTAGAAAAGCGGACTGGCCGCGTAAGGTTGTCCACCCAGTAGGACGGGTCGAGCGCGCTGAGGTCAACCCTCCTACCGTGAAGCGCTGAGTAGAACTCAACTTCGCCGGAAGTCTGAGGCACAATGTCTTTGATGGCGGCAAGGTAGTCCTCAGCAGCGAGCATCATGTGGGGCGAGTGGTACGCAACATCTACACGCAGCTTCCTGTTGAAGAGCTGTAGGGTCTCGATCTCGGCCGCAAGCTCGTCAATAGCTGCGTCATCGCCCGACACTGTGACGGAGTTCGGAGAGTTTTCACAGGCCACAACAGCCACGCCTTTCGTAAGCTTCTGGGTCAAGGGAATAATAGCCTCGGGGCCAGCACCAACAGCCATCATCGCGCCCTTGAGCTCAGGGTGACCCGCCTTCATTTTGATGACTGCCTGGCCACGATGGTAAGCGATAGCCATAGCATCCTCAAGAGACAATGCGCCAGCAGCGTAAGCAGCACCTATCTCTCCGCTAGAGTGGCCAGTCACCAATGAAGGACGGATGCCCCACGATGCAAGCAACGCGGTGAGACCAAGCTGCACCGCTGAGCAGATGGGCTGGCTGATATGTGCCTTACCAACCTGGGAGGCATCCTTGTCCCTCTGAAGCTCCTCGAGCAGCGAGAAGTCAGCGCCGAAGCGCTTAAGACACTCATCGGCAGCGGCAACCGTCTCATAAAAGATGGGGTACGACGCGAGCAGTTCACGACCCATGGCATGCCATTGTGCACCCTGCCCGGTGTATACAAAGGCAATCTTGGGCGGCGCCTGCGAGACGCGGATGGGCTTGGCGTCTGCCGAGGCGAGAGCCTCGGCCAGGTCCGATGAAGCCGAAGCAACGACAGCGAAGCGCCACGAAAGCTGCGAGCGCCGCTCGCCCAGGGTGTAGGCTAGGTTGCGCAGCAGGCCTTTCTGGAAGACCTCGGGATGCTGCTCGAGGAAGATATTGAGCTGCTCCATAGACTTCTTCGTCGATGCTTCATCGTTGGCCGACAGCACAAAGAGACGCTGCCGGGCATCCAAGCTAGCCTTCTTCTGGCCCGGCTGGATGTGCAGAGGGGCCCGCTCCAAAACGCAGTGCGCGTTAGAGCCTCCAAAGCCAAAGTTGTTAATACTGATGTATCGCTTTTTAGCTGGCCATGGCCGCTGCTGGACAGGGACCTAAAACAAAAGGGAAAAAATGATGTCAGCGTCGTGCGATGCGGTCTAAAGCGAACTTGGAAGTTAAACCTTACTTTCATGTTCCACTCTTGCAGGGGAATGCTCTCATTGGGGCTCTCAAAATTAGTGTTGGGGAGAATGAAGCCCTTATCGAGCATCATTGTGGCCTTGATGATGGAGATGACGCCACTGGCATTCTCCAGATGCCCTACGTTGCTCTTCACAGAGCCGAGATAGAGGGGCGAGCGGGCGGTGCGGCCCGCGCCAAACACATCATGAATGGCGGTAGCCTCAATGGGGTCGCCAACCTTGGTACCAGTGCCGTGGGCTTCGACAAATCCAGTATCATTAGTGCTAATGCCAGCACGAGCATAAACCTCGCGCATTAGCTGTTCCTGGGCTTTGCCACTAGGCGACGTTATTCCTAGCGCGGGGGTTAGTCTACCGCAGACTAGTGGCTGTGGAATCCCACGTGGGGGAGGCAAACGTACCGACGGTCCTGCCGTCTTGGTTCACGCCCGTATTAACGATGACCGAGCGGATGTTATCGTTATCCCTGATAGCCTGGTCGAGTGGCTTCAGGATCAGCGCACCAGCACCCTCACCACGGGCGAATCCCGACTTCGCACGGTGGTCAAAGGCATATGTCATCCCCTTGTCCGAGAAGAGTCTTCAATTGGGTATCGAGTCAGCTTTAGGCAAGTCCTTGGCGTGCAACTACCAACAACCAAGGCGAAACTACCGGGAAGGGTGCGGAATGGGTAGGTTTGGCTCACCTGGAAAGAGACATGGAAATCCAGTCACCGGGCTGGAGATTCCAGTGACACGCAGCCACAATCGCCTGCTCCGATTCCCCATTTCGAATGCTCAGTACGGCCTGATGTAAAGCGTAAAGCGATGATGAGCAGGCGGTATCAACAGTGAAGCTAGGTCCACGAAGGTCAAAGTAGTGCGATATCCGACCGGACATAATTGCCTGGTGGTTGCCAGTGGCATCGAACATTGGGGTTTGCTCGAGATCCCGCAGGGTGCCAAGGCGGTAGTCAGAGGCGGCACCGCCGACGAATACGCCGACCCTCTGGCCAATGAGCCGTTCCTTGGGGATACCGGCGTTCTCAACAGCCTCGTAGGCACACTCGAGCAGAAGCCGCTGCTGGGGGTCTGAAAGGGTGTGTTAGCGGGGTTGATCAATCGACATCGGTGCAGGATCACTATGGCCGCATGCATTCATGCATGCACCATGTGGAGGAACCACACAAAAAATCACCCGTGGAAGGAACCGTCCACGAAAGGAACCATGGGTGGGCGGCTGGCAGCAGCATAAGAGAGAAAGAAAGGGACATACCCATTGCTTCAGCCTCAGCCTGGGTGATATTGAAGAAAGGCGCATCAAAGAGGGCCGGATCTTGCGTCAGAAAGTAGCCTCCAGTCGTATTAAAAGCGCCCATCTTGGCTGGGTTGGGGTGGTAGTATGCCTCCTTGCTGAAGCGCTCCTCGGGTATGTTTGACCAGCCACAGCGGGCCCGGCTCATCATCTCCCAGAAGTCATCAAGGCTAGAGACATCTCCAGAGAGCCGACATGACATGCCTACAATTGCAATGGGCATGAGCTGTGGCTTCTCCTCGGTGTGGATGGCAGCTGGGTCCATGACCTCGTTGGCCTGGGCAGCAGACTGTGCCGCCATCTCGAAGCTCCTTTCACAGCGCGGGGGGGAATCTTGGTAGGGATGGAAGCAATCCTCTGGTCGGGGTACACAGAAAAGTAAAGAGGAGATTCGGAGAGAACGAGCGGCAGAGGATCCTGGGGCCACCGGTGTCTCTAAAGCGGGAGTGATTGGGGAACCAGCTTCTTCGAAATGCAGGGTAGGTAGACCACCAGGTACTTTATAGATGAGTTAGGGAGGTAAGGTAGGTAGATAGGTATGTACCAAAGCTGATCAAATTCACCCCCCCCCCCCCCCCCTCCCCCTTCTCTCCTCTCAAGTCCACCTTTCCACCTTACTATTAGAAATCCCAAAATGGCATGCCCTTTCTGTAGATCTCCACAAAATAATCTTTAGGGGTCCTGAAGAATTGACAGGATCCCTTCAGTGTTCTGACGGGAGTATGACGCCCGGCGGGAGAAGACTACCGCTAAGCCCAGTATAATGACCTTAGCTAAACTATCGAAAGAGAAGGCCCTATATGGATGCCTAGCTAGGGCCTGCGCGACTTTCTCCAGTACCTGTAATTACAGCACAAGGTACCTCGAGAGGCCTTTGATTTCGTCTCTACGTTGGCCAGCAATGGCATCCGTTTGCGTCGAGCTGCCAACGTCCCCTCCTTCCCACCCCCCCACCTCCCTCAACCCAACCCCTAGTCTAGGAGTGCCAAGTGGCACTACCGCACTGAAATTGTAACAGGCCCCAAACTGCTTCAAATGTGAGCAGATATCCAATCTCATCGCAAGTCGCCGTAATGTCCCGATACTACGCTGGGCATTTTCGCTACGGTGAAGGCAACGGTCTAGCCGCGGTGCGTCGCCCCTCTCACCCCGCCGCGCCTGTCAAGGTCGAGTATGGGGACCGTGGACGTGGGGGTGGTCGCCACCCACTTGGTATTAGAGCAAGGGTGAAGTGGTATCGGCAGGGATTACGACGGTTTGCGCGTCTACCGTACATGTCGCAATGGCGAGTACGTAGTATCCAGCAGGTCACTTGCTACCTACCCCAAGCAGAAAGGCCTGGCCGACCACGCGTCGGAATATTCCACTGGCTCCAGTTACGCCGAAATTCGTCGTACGAAGTACCTGGATGGAGCTGAAGCCAGTGCCGAGCACAGGAGGGATCGGCATGCAATATCCATAGCGTTTTATTGGGGGGGAGCAACTTCGCGCAATCCTTCCCCGGCATTCTCACGCATCCATGGCGTCGGTAGCCGTGGACTCATGGGACTATCCCATTGGGTGACGCTAACACAAACACTTGCCGCGCTGCTAGGCTCCTTGGAGCATGGTCGCACAGATTAGAGTTGCTCAGTTCGGAAGGATCTACGGTTGACCTAGCCTGATCGAGCAGCGATACGACTCTTCTAGTCACAACGGCGACAGGGCTCTCGACAGGGTTCTGTGGATCCAGGGGGAACACTTGTCCCTGCAGGGGGCTACCAGTAATGCGGAAGGGTAGTTGGTGCTGCCGTCGTACTCGCATTGTAACACAACTTTACGCGCACGGCTCGGCTAGGAATCGGAAGATCGCCAGCATTTTGGCTTCTGATAAGCTTGTGATAAGCTCGTGATCTTTTGTGATAAAGGCCACACATGTGATATGGCCTACCGGTGAGATCCGCTGAGATAAGAGTGTTGCGTTGGTGCGTGCTCGGTAGACGGGAAGGGCAGGTTTGATCGGTTTCCAAGTTTTGGCTGCTTCTTGTCTCCATCATAGCGTCATGACAGGTGGGAAAGACAGGTGGGAAATTTCTAGCCGATGCCTGTTGATATGTGTGGGTTTGATGCGGTGCCGGAGGAGCGACAATAGAAGGAAGGCAAGGCAAGGTATGGCAAGGTAGGCTCGCATCGCAGGGCTGGGTATCGCCGTCGCCAAATGCTACTTCCTACGTCGATACGAGCGGCGAGACTCCTTCCAGTAAGTCCAGTCTCTTAGCATCACCGTAGACTCCTTAACAGGATGTGATATGACGGTCTAGACCTCGGTGCTTTTTCGGCTGGTACCTTTCCAATTCAAACCCTTGAAGAATGCACGTCCTCACGAGCTAGCTGTGCCCCCTCCGGATTCACTGAGGAGGGGAAGAGCCGATTGCAGGCCTGTGTGGTGGCGAGGCTGCTTATTGTACCCCGTTTTGGCCATGATCTGCCATATCAAGTTGCTTTTGGGGATAGGATATGGGTCCGCGTTATTCATACTCTAGCTTCGATCCTCCTCTTACTCTTCTAGGTTACGCCTTGCGAATCTTAGTGACACTTTCTTTTATTGATATTTTGTATCTTTTTTTTTTCTGGACGGGGGCATCTCGATGCTCATCTGGTGGCTTTCCGTCTCGCTGCCGTTGTTCATTTTAGTACGAAGAGGTGGAACTGGGCTAGTCGTGTAGTCGAAGCAACTCTTCACCAACACCGCACAAACACACAAACTAGTTTTCTTTTTCCAGCCACGATGAAGTTTCTCTGTCTTCCCGGAGCCTACGGCAGCGCCAAGGTAAAGTGACTAGAGCTATTACACTTTCCGCTCCTTTCACCCGGACTAACATGTATACCAGAACTTCCAGGTACAGCTGGGCCCCTTTGTGGCCGAGGCTGAGAAGCGAGGCACTGCTGAGTTTAAGTGGACTCAGGGAGCGTACGAGGCCACACCTCCTCCCGGATTTGAGGACTACTTCGGAGCTGGACCTTTGTTCCGGTTCATTAAATACGATGGGATGGACGCGTTCGACCTCATTGACAAGATTCGAGATTTCCCCGAAGGCACCAGCCCCGAGGAGACCATGAGGGCTCTGATGGGCAAGGATGCGGCCAACGCCGTCGACAGTGTCCGTACGACCCTTCAGATGTTGATTGACATAATCGATAGCGACCCTGAGATTGAGGTAAGCGTCACTCGTCCCCTTTCGGAAGCTGCTGGGTTGGCTTATCACCTCCCTAGGGCATTCTGGGTTACTCAGAGGGCGCCACCACTGCCGCCAGTCTCATTTTGGAAGAGCGAGTTCGGAGCGAGAAGCAGGGCCGCCCGAGGCGCATCAAGGTACGTCTGCAGCGGCCACCCCACTACTCATATGCAGGCGAGAAAGCATGGCTGACAGCTATACTCAGCGTGCCATTTTCTTCGCTGGGTGGCCCCCACTGTCTCTAGATGACGGAGAGGCGCGGGTGCTCCTGGCTGATGAGTGTGAAGACGTCATTGACGTGCCAACGCTGCACATTGTGGGATGCAGTGATCCGTATATCCTTGGGGCACTGGCTCTGTACAACATGTGCGATGAGGACTCGGCCGAGCTTTTCGATCACGGAAAAGGCCACACGGTGCCGCGGGATGCTCGTACCATCAAAGAGCTGGTGGACGGGATCAAGCGTCTGACTGATAAGAAGGAGTCATGGGACAATAGCACCATTCAGATGATCGATGTCAAGCCTGAAGAGGTGGGCACCAGCCTCGAGCGGGGCGAGAAGAAGGGTCCTGTCGTAGCTGCTGTCGCCCTGCCGATCGGAGCTTCCTAGAGCACGCGCATTACTACTTAGTTAGATTCATAGAATTTACTTCCGATAGATGCGTTGGTTTCTAGATACCTCCGTATTCAATACGAATATTAAATTAGTGGTCATCAACTTGCTACGTAAGACATGCATACATTCGCCCTCCTGCGGAGACAGCCGTCAATGTCAAGCGATTGCGCGAGAAATGTGTTCTCGGCGGAGCATTTGTTCCTAAGAGCTCACTAAACATCACGAAGGTCGCAGGAAGGTACTGAGTGATTACTCGCATATACGATATTACCGACGGATGGTTGTTTCGTGATCTCATCCTGCCATGCACACTCACTCAACCCCCGGATAGTCGGCATGTTGGGGTGGTTTGACAGTGCAGGGATAACCTAGAGTCTCCTCCGGCTTGAACAAATGGTAACTAACTCCAACGGGTTCAAACTAACCGACCTAGGGAATCTACAGCAACTTTTAGATGTGACTTTTTTTGTCCTTCTTGCTTTTTCCCCTTCTCCCTACTTCTTTCTCGGCTTTCGCCGCAAGCCAGGGGACGAGGGGCGACGCTCTGAGTTTGGACAGGATCCAAAGGGCCGGTCTAGACGACCGCACATGCCTCGCAGGGTGTTCTCTAAAGGGCAATGATGAGCCTACTCGGTCTCGTGAAGATAGCCGGGTAACTGTTTTCGGAACAGTCTTGATTACGGCGGATGACGCGCGTGCGCCCCAGACGCCCTCGCTGCAGAACCTACCAAACATCAGAAATAGACTATTGCTTACAGGCAACCGGCCCTGGACTAGGCCAAGCTGGGCATCAACCTCGTTCGCAAATACTTCCACAGACTGCGGAGCCTTGCGACTCCAGATTCCAAACAAGCCAGGGTCTAGTTTTAGGGGACTTGGGAACTACCTGTTCAGGGGTTCGGCAACCAATGCGCCCCATCGGCTCCTAAATGGATGAGCGGCAGGGATATGTCGTGGCTAACTCATTCCGGCCTGACTTGGGACAAAGGACTCAGTACAATTGCTGTAGCGCTATAAACAGCCCGTAGCAATTGCCCCGCTGCCCCGTGTTTATATGTCAGTTTCCCCTGGTGCCCACGCGAAGATGTAGTTGACGTTTGACAGATATGTGATGTGCATCTACCGGCGGCTTGGCGGATCCGGCCAGGTCAAGGGTGTCTGGACATGGAGACACCATTCTGCCCACCGCCACAGGGACTGCCCCTGTGCCGTTTGTGCCTGGCGACTCGTAGAGACTGCTCCGGATGCTTCCGTTTATTACTCATTCCACCCACCCTTCCACAGCAGACACGAAGCTGCGGTCAGTCTCACATTTCCAGCCTCCTCCTGGCTCAATGAAGCATCCATGTTGGTCGATCGCCACCCCTACCCAGCTGCAGAGAAAGCGTCTGTGCGTCTCTTCCCAAGCAGCTTACCGCCGTGCAGTGGGGGGTGGTTCTCGATACTACCCTGAGCAGTTGGTAACGATGGACTGCCGATAGGGTGCGCCCGTTTTAGGCAGGTTCGATGTCGATCCCACATCTCGCCAGGAACGGCTGCTCCAGCAAGCCCAGCGATAAGACGAGATTAGGAGAGCTAACGAGCACAACACGAATTTTGGGGTTTTTACGGCTGCCCACAAAGTCCCTAGTCCTCTGCAGGACCCACCCGCGATTCGCAGTGAAATGGCACAGTCCATGGCATCTATACAGCGACATCAACAGAAGATAGCGCCCACGGGGCTGATAGCGAGTCGGACCTGGACATACTATCACGGTCGCATTGGTCGCATGCAAGCGCCTGTGAAACACCTCTGCCGGCCCTACAAAAAATATCTTTGAACCAGACGCCTCTCACTGTTGTGACGGTAGGATGACGTTCCTCCAGGGGGGCGATCACCGCTAAACTCAGTAAAGGCCGTCAACTTTACCATATAAAGAGAAAAGCCATGCGGGTGTCTGCCTGCCCGCCCAGGGGTGAGCGTGAATTTTCTTGGCATCTACAGTATGTCGCCGTGTCCCGCTGGCTGTCTGCAGTAACAACCTGCGCTGTCTTGCTGGAATAGCAACTTTAAAGAATTCAGACTCCTGCCTTCGTCGCCTCTGGGCATCGGCGGGTCGAGACGCCATTCCAGACGCTCGCAAACGCCCCATCTAAGTGATATCATTAATCATGGCGGAGGCTCGGCAGCGGTTGCTATTCTTCACGAATAGCGAATGGGGCCAGGCCCACGTTCTCCTGGCCACCATCCACGAGTTCCTCGTCCGGGACGAATATGAGATTCACCTAGCGTCGTACTCGCCGCTCAAGAGCCGACTTGAGGAGCTGTTCGAGACGCATTCCGCAGCCTACCCTCGCCCCTTCACCATTGAGTTCAGTGGCGATGGGGAAGGCGCTCCGCCTCGATCGCCCGGCGCCCAGCCGCCCAGCCTTACCTTCCATACCATCCCTGGGTTGTCGATCGCCGAGTCATGTTATCGCGATAACATCGCACATACCATGCCCCATACCCCAGGGCTCAAGGGCGCGGTGGCGTCGTATCGTCGCTTGACTGTATTCTGTGTCCGGAATACCCTCGACGAATACTTGGACACAGAGCGCAGCGCGAAACGCATCATTCTCAAGGTCGATCCATCGCTGATCCTCGCCGAGCAAGGCTGCAATCCAGGGATCGACGCCTGCAATGAACTTGGCAAGCCGTTCACTATCCTGTCCCCTAACTCGTTTAAGGACTTTGAGCAGTACCTACAGCCCCGGCTGGCCATCCTGTGGAAGTATCCGGCACTCTCGTCCGCCTTTCCCTTCCCACTTCCCCTGCACCTCATCCCGGCCAACGTGTATCTCTGGCTCCGAATGCTCTTTGTGATCACCAGCGTCGCGCTAGATAAGAAATCGCATTTGTCCGTCGTCACAAGAGGCCGCCATGAGCACGGACTCCAAGGCCCGATCCCCGTCATCGACGCCTTCAAGAAGGCCGCCGCCATCATCTGCCCCTCGCTCCCCGAGCTAGATTTTCCCATGCAGATCCGTCCCATAACGACGGGCTGTGGCCCGATCGTGCTTCCGGCACGCCCCGTGGCGGAGCTAGACCCCAAGCTAAGCGCTTGGATGGACTCCGACAAGGTGCGCACGGCGCTGGTCAACCTGGGCACTCATTACAGCATGGACCTCGACCTCGCAGTCGAGGTGGCGCGCGCTTTGGTGAGCGTGCTCAAATACTTTCCTGACATTCAAATCTTATGGAAGATGATGCTCCGGGGTGAGCAGCAAGCCGAAGTGGAAGCAGTGCTCGCAGAGCACTTGAAGGCAGACCGCATCCGCATCCAGGCTTGGCTCAAACCGGATCCAATTGCCCTCCTCCAGACTGGCCAGGTGGCAGTGCAGGTGCATCACGGCGGGGCCAACACATACTTCGAGTGCTGCCGTACCGGCGTGCCCCAAGTTGTGCTCCCCGCCTGGTGGGATACTTACGAGTATGCTGCGCGAGTCGAGTACCTCGGCATCGGACGCTTTGCCAACAAGCAGTCGGCACCCCGCGCAAGCGCCCCTGAGCTGGAGGAGGCCTTGATTCACGTGCTTGGGGATGTGAAGATGCGGAGGCGGGCCGAGGAGTTGGCCGATGCCTGCCGGCGGCACGGGGAGGGTCGCGTGATCGCGCACGACCGGATCGTGGAGCTAGTGCGAAGTGCTGCAGCGAATCAGAAGCAAGCACTATAATGTCTCCACGCATGTGTTAAACTTTCGCCGACATATTCAACTGGGCTGTGTCTATTTATTTGTGTATCATGAGGGGCTAGACGGAAATGATCCAGTCGACACCCTTGACATGTGAGCAGAAACGTAAAAATATGCATTCGTCTAGGCTAGTTATACTGCAGTTACCGGGTAGATTTCCAGGTCAGCATCTTGAGTACTAAACCGGTATTGCAACCCTACATGATTCCGGAGTGTCCTCGGGGATATAAGAAACGCCATCCTGTCCGTTCCAATATTTCCGATCGAGCATCTCAACAGTTAGGAGTACGGATCAGATCAACGGAACTAGGCGATATATAACGAACTTCCTACAAAGATCCCTATGGCCATTTCGACCAATGGTAGCCAGAAATGAGTGTGGCAGTGATTGAGAGTTCGAGTTGAGCATTTGAAAGATCAATACATACAGTAGATCCAAAGGCCAAGGCCCCCGGGGATATAAAATACTCGGTGATAATTTCTCGGGTGTTCGTATTGGTTCTGTTGCTTCTCCCTGGCTGGGATAAAAATTACGGCTTTCCGTTATTGTTGAGGGATTTAACTGAACCAGAAGCCCACTTGGTACTGACCACGACATCAGTGGTTCTAAAACCACGTATTGAACTTCATAACATTTTGCTCGGCCTGATATCGTGCATGGGTCCTCTAATTTTACCAGGTTCTGGGTGCAAGACGCCTAATCCACTGGGGTTCCTAAATACACCAATGGGGTTTGATTTAAGATCCTAGGGAAGCTCCGAGCTAAACACTACTTTGAAGGAGCCGCCTTCTGCAGAGCGGGAAGACTACCGGAAAGATCGTCGTCGTCGCCGAGCTAAACACTACTTTTGATGGAGCTGTGCTGGCATGGGATAGAGCCCACAGCAGGTCCGGATCATCCTCTCCGCCCGGGTACGAGTACGAGTAATCAACCTGATTATCCAAAAGGATGCCGATGCTTTCTTTGTTGAGTGTTTTAAGTTGCTTAGCGCGTTCCACAGCGAAGCGGGACAGAGTATAGTAACCAGAGCCTCTGTACGAAGGGATGTGTGCTGGGATTCTGCAATTCCCTGTTATCCACTGACAATGGGATGGTTTACCAACCTCGTCTGCATATATCGGCACTATACTGGCGAGTTCATAGTAACTTCCTTTTTCATCTTTTCTGCTTCCTAAAACCTTTGTCCACTGGCGGCTATCACTCTTGTCCGGTTGAAGAGGGTGAGTATGAGGGCTGTGCCCCCGGGGATTGAAGGCATTAAAAACAATACTATTTAACTCCGTTGCGGTCACCGTATAGCATAGGATTGCGTGTTATAAGCTTCAGGGTCTTGAAGACTGTTGTAAAGAATGAGTACTTTGTGAAGATTAAACCACGGAGGGAAAGCCTCCCCGTTCGAGGCGAGAAATTTCGGGGCTCATCGTCGTCCGAATGCAAAAAATTGTTCAAGTTTCGAGTCTAATCTCGCCAGGGGACTCTAGATAAGTTTCAGAAGCCGAGGAGAGCACAGAGAGTCAGCGAGGAACCTCAGCGTTACTAGTCGAGAGCGGTGACAAGGAGCCCAAGGATCATAGCGAACATGCCAATATCGTCCATTGTCGAAGCCCAGGCTCCTATAGCACATCCAAATGCTACCATAATAAGCTATTCCATTGAAACATGGGAATTATAAGAGTTCACTTCGCCTGTCGCGAGAACAGCCTTGACATAGTCCTAGAGATGGGAAAGCGGAAGTGGACAACTGCCCGATACCAAAACGGTTTTTGGCGTTAAGTTCTTTCAGTCTCATGATTACCCTACCTCCCCTTGCAATCAAGGGGCATTTCGCTTGTTCAATTTCTTTTTTCTCGGATTACTTCGAGGTCAGGATAGATATGTCAAGCCGACATGGCGAGCAACACCTCTCCGCTCCTCACAGACTGTGATCCCCCTGCGACAATATCCTCCATAAACTGCGAGGCCGCTTTCCAAGCATCAGTAACAACGCTTAAACTGCCATTTACCAAGTGTATACTAATGTCCAAATTGTTGAGAATGAGCATGAGTTGTGTTCGCTTACTGGCATACGCCGAGTCTGCAGACGCTAGCCAGGATCCGAGACATATGTTGCTGTCTTAGTACCTATATATGGAGGTGGCGGATACTAAGGGCGAGTATGAGTTTTTACCTAGCATTTTTATCCCAGTCGGAAAGTGTGTCACGGCTTAGTTGGATCACGGGCGTCGTTATGTCACTGGCATCGACGACATTTCGCTCCGAGCTTGCTCTCAACCTCGATTTTTCCTCGTTCGACTAGCTCTACCCATATTCGTACTACCTTTCCTTTCCATGTTCTCGAAATCATGCATGCCAGCAGATTGAGGGCAATGGTGTCCTCGCCTGGGGTTACGGAAGCTCAAAGACGGGAGATGTTCCGTTCAGACCATTGTGATATTGAAATGCGCAGTCAAGGACAGAACTATTGATTAAAAGCTGGATCCTGAGCTATTCTGGACGCTCGTTTTCCGTAGGCTGGCGGAAGGTTTAGGATCTCAGGGCATAAATCTTCAATACTACCAAATATCTAGGCTCTCTTGATAGCCAACTCTGTTGCCAGTTAGGTGAAACCGTCCTCTTGTGAAGTTTAAGTCTTGAAAGTAGCTTAGCTTGGGAACGGGGAGGTACAGCTCTTAGAACACATGATGAAAAACAGTAGGGTCCTGTATAGGTGTGGATACTTCTTTAGGGTGGGTGACGGGTGACCATAGGGAGTTAGTGTTAGACTGAGGAGGCAAATCCCAGATCAGGCTCGTCCCCGAGTCTCGTCCAACTGTTTGGAGCTCTCGATGCGAACATGTTAAGGACGGAGAGTCTTAATTCAACGGGAAGCAAAAGCATTCTGTTTACACGGCTAGCCTCCCACTCTGTACGAGCCTGCAAGGATTGGCACTGAGATGCGCAAGAATGGATCAACTCCGCCGGTATGGCAGCATGGCTCAGCTGTTCAAGAGTGCTGTACTGTTCGTGGAATCTCCATGGCCACTCTGGTGACTGGTATACATTAAAAGCGCCAGGCACTGTTGTTCCCCACGTATGAAGACGGAAATAGTATTGTGTGGTGTACCACCACAACTTCTAAACCCGCTAAAGCCCTTCGAGGAGCGGTGCTTTGGACTGTGGCTAGAGAAGGAACACTTGTAGCGAGTTTTGAGGAAATGACTACAGCCCTTCTAATAATACCGCCTCCTGCATCGCCGCAATAGTAACATGGCGATGCCACTTCGCTTCAGGAGCTTACGATCCAACCTATCAATATTTTACGTCGACGTCGTCGGGTAAATATGGGGCGGCTTTCCAGAAATCGAGAGGTTGCAGGGGGGCAGAAAGCCTTTACCAAGCCCGGCCCGATTTAACACAAGAGAACAACGCCACCCTGCTTACTATGGATACTGATATTTCTATCTCCATTGCCGCTACCAATCACCGAGCTCTTCTCCTTTAGCCTATGCCCAACCAGACGCATAGAATAGACACACGTGGTGGCCCTCTAAATAGGAAGCATCAGGCGCTTCCATATACCGAAGGCCCATTAATCCTTTACAACCTTGCAAGCCCTCAGCTTCAACTTCACACCTTATGCTTCTTCTGAGTTGCGGACCTCAGTCACAGCAAGCACGCTAACTACGCGACAAACAACTTGTCGTGACAAGACGAATAGTATTCTACAACTATTAGACGCATGGGCCACATAGCATTGTCGGCGGTGGACATTATACAGAACCCTCTAGATATTAGCAAGGCTGTGAGAGTACCGTCGGTGTCACGGAAGCCTGGTAGGAGCTCGGTGAAAGGCCGGTGCAAGCGTTGTGAGATTAGTACGGATCCGTAGGTAGCTCGTGACGCCCCGCCCCTTCCTAGATCGGGGTGGTATTGACTACGGCGAACTGAGCTTCGGTAGTAACACAAACGTACGCGAAATGGGCGGCAGTTTGGCTCGCTGTGGGTCTTCGCTCCATCCTCACGTCGGTTACTCGCCTGGGCATTGTACCATTCCGGAAGAGCTCGCGGCCAGCGGCCGCCCAATGCCAGGGTAAGAATCCATATTCGAAGCACCATGCAGATTTATAAGGCCCCTACGGGCAAAGCGGCCGAGGCTGCCCGCCTTGTATTTCGCACTTGTCAGAGGCGAGGAGGGGTAAACAGACCAAAATACCTTGGAAGGAACAGTAGTGGAACAGCGGGAAGAAGTACCGGGGGCCCCTACCCCTGAGGAAAATAAAGTCCCGGGCTAATCTTGCCATCCTTGAATCTGGAATCGGGGAGCGAACTTGCGAAGTGCAGTGTTGCTGGCAAACCTCCCAGTGAGCACCACCGCGGCGCATATGCTCGATCCTCTATGGCGGTTTTGAGCCTCTTGAAAACGTGGGGATTCGGGTAGCATTTCCGCACCTTGGCAATCGCCGAGAGCTCTTGGTTTTCGCTTGGCGAGTCCTCCGATCTCACTACGTGGGGTAATTTACACCATAATCCTAATGTGTTCTGACGGGAGGCTGCGGTAAGGACCCGCCGCTTGTCTTGGCCATCTGTCTTGGCCAAAAGATATAGGATGAACTGGCTACATAGCACTGTAATATGTGATAAGGGACGACTGCTTGGGAATGCGGGCTGGGTGAGTTTTGGCGAGATGCCCAATGGGCGGCCGCTCTAGCATGGGGGTCGACAACCCTTCGACTGCCCCGGATATAGGCCCATTTGGGCTGGAGTCGCCCCCGTGGCCAGCCTTGCTTCCATGAGTGGCCGCCAGCTCTACGACGGATAGCTTTTTCGTGGAGAGAAGGCTCGAGGGCTGCGTAATTCCCGAGGCCTTCAGGAAAGAAAGCCGTGGGTTCGCTGTCTCGCAGGGGTTACACGGACCAAGGTAGCCTCGCATTGGCACTAGTCCTGTAGAATCCCTAAATTCGGCCCTAGCCGAGTTTCCACTTTCCAGCCCGGTTTAGCGGGAATCGTTCCCTCGACATAGAATAGGCCCACGTGGCTTGCCTAGTGCTCATGATTCGTCCATCTTTGTCCATTCTCAACTTCATAGCACCACTGACTCGTCAGCTCTCGATCCTGAGCTCGCTCACCACACCGAACAGCAGCGACGGTAGATTGGAGTCCGAGCCAGAGCTGTGGCATTGAGTCCTTCAATTACTTGGCAGTATCAGAAAGCTCCAACCGGCAAGGCTTTGGGCCGGC
Organism: Thozetella sp. PMI_491; assembly: GCA_021432635.1. Taxonomy (NCBI): domain Eukaryota; kingdom Fungi; phylum Ascomycota; class Sordariomycetes; order Chaetosphaeriales; family Chaetosphaeriaceae; genus Thozetella; species Thozetella sp. PMI_491. The sequence goes on from MU270091.1 coordinate 101,695, forward strand.
GCGAGAATTGTAATCACCTTTGGTCTTCCCAAGAAGAATTCTTTCTCTTCTATAGCGGCTATAGCAGCACGTGTTTAGCAAAAGTCCTGTACCCTCATGTGGAATCGACGCGCTGGATATTGGTGACTGTCAGCGCTAGACCCGGCTGCGGCCGGCCTTTGACTATCCTGTTTAGTAGTGCCGGTGAAGTGCAATAACATCCCTGCCAAAGGAAGCGACGCCGACCCTTTTATAGGGCTACGTGCAAAGAGACTTTGTACGATTCCTTGCCGTAAACGGATGCCAGTGGGCGCATGCCCGCAAACTTTGTCGATTTGAGGCTGAAGAAGATTGGGAAGAGCGCAGGCTGGCGGTGCTCTGGATCGGACACGCGCAGATCCTGCTCCACTTGCCCTCGGTAGTCTAACTTTACGTACCTGGATCGCGCTGGAGAAGATGGAGACCCGGCATGCCATCAGGCACCCATTCATTCTGAATAGTAGTAGGATTCCTGGTAACCCTGTCACAGCCATGGCTAGTCACAACGGCGGCTATCCAGCCCGCAGTTCTCAATACAACCACGATCCAATAGCGCTCCCGTTGGGGGCTAGTGAGGATCACCTTGGTAAACGCTGTAGGAATGCTGACCCTGGTGCTCCAAGGAGAATGGGGTAAACCGCAGCGGCTCAGAGGCGAAATGGTAGTGAGCCTAGGCGCCGGGGCTATAGATCCATCTTGTAAGACGGAAACGTGACATCGGTCAAAGACGTGCCTTCGAAATGTCAGGAGATCTACCTCTTGCGTGAACCCCATTTCGGCCTCATGGTGATACCTATATAGACTCAAACGGCGGTCTTGGGCCCGGCCGGTTCACACTTGTTCTTCACCCCGTCACTCCTTTCCAGCCAGCCAGCTTGGACCTGCTTCCACAATGAGGCTCAACGCACCCGCCGTCGTGGCCTCACTGGCCTCGACCGCGCTCGCTGCCGCCGACGTCGCCTTCGCCCCCGCCGATGTCAACTTCATTCCACAGATCGCGCACTGCCCCCAGGCCTGCCCCGATGGCTTCAACTCGTCTTCTTGGATCGTCTATCACACCCTCCGGGATCTGCGTTGGTGCAAGAAGCCGATGCTGCTCAACCTGAACCTCTACAACCCCGTTGACGACCCAAACATGCATGTCAGTATCCAGGCCTGCGTTCCCTCCACGGCCGGATCCGTCCGCCGAAGGGATGACGCCCCGACGTTCGCCAACGCCACTGTTCCGTCCAACAGCACCGGGCTACCTTCCAATGTTACCTCAACTTGCGGCTCTCCCCTCACCACCACCACTACTCTGGAGACTCTTCGAGGGGGGGATGCGAGCTTGGAGAAGACCAACGATGCTTCTGAGGTGCTGTCTCAGATCCAGACCCACATCCAGACGGCCGACGCCTGCAAGAGAGCCTTCACGATGGCCTACTCGAATGGCACCGTTGCTGGTGTCTACGTCGGCAAGAACATTTTGAACGCCAATGACCTCGTCACTAAGGCGCTCGCTAGCATCAACTCTCAGTCGCTTACCAACCAGACTCTCACCCAGATCTGTGGCAGCGGCCGCAACGCCGACTATGTCTTCGGCGTGGTTGTCGACACGTCCTCGTCCGCTCTGGCCAACGTTCAGAGCGTGCTGAAATCATGGAACAGCGGCAAGTGCGTGAGCGGTGCCTACGAGTCGTCGTCCAGCGACATCTCAGTCCAGGAGACGGCCTTGAACGCGGGGCTGGTGACCGCTGCCGACGTTCAGAAGGGCAACCTGGTCCGTCGCTCGGACTGCACGGCCATCCAGGTCATCGGTGGCGACATATGTGACACTCTGGCTAGCAAGTGTGGCATTAGCCGCTCCGACTTTAACAAGTATAACACCGCCACTGATGCGTGGTGCAACGGGCTCCAGGCGGGCCAGTGGGTGTGCTGCTCGTCCGGTACCCTGCCGGATATGAAGCCGAAGCCGAATGACGACGGCAGCTGCCACGTCTACTATGTGGCGGAGGGAGACAACTGTTCCAAGATTGGGGCCGCGAACTCGCTCACAAACGATGACATTGAGGGCTTCAACAAGAAGACGTGGGGTTGGATGGGCTGTAAGTCGACCGACAGCTAACTGGTCATTCGTGGTGCATGTTGGCGCAGTTACTAACAATGTGGCCAGGCGAGACGCTCTACGCCAATATGAACATCTGCCTAAGCGAGGGAGACCCGCCGTTCCCGGCTCCTGTTGAGGGCACCATTTGCGGCCCGCAGGTCACCGGTACCCAGAAGCCCACCAACGGGACCGATTATGCCCTGCTCAACCCATGCCCCTTGAATGCCTGCTGCGACGTCTGGGTAAGGCACTTGATCACCTGGTATTATTTTAGCCCAGTCTAATTTGATGCGACAGGGCCAATGTGGTGTGACGGACGAGTTCTGCACCGCCGAAGACGGCCCGGCCGGTGCACCTGGTACTGCCCCGAAGGGCCACAACGGTTGCATTTCCAACTGCGGCACTGACATCACGAACAACGACGCCGGCCCCGCCTCTGAGATCAAGCTCGCCTATTTCGAGGCCTGGAACATGGACCGGCCGTGTCTAAACATGGATGTCAGCCAGGTTGAGGGCTACACCCATATCCACTTCGCCTTCGGCAACATCACCCACGACTTCCAAGTCGATGTGAGCGGAGTGCAGGACCAGTTCAACGATTTCGTCGCTACCGCTACCGGCAGAAAGATTCTTTCCTTCGGCGGCTGGAGTTTCTCCACAAGCCAGGACTCGTTCCCCATCTTCGGACAAGGTGTCACGTCTGCCAACCGCGTCACTTTCGCCCAGAACGTTGTCAACTTCATCAACCTTTACGGCCTTGATGGTGTTGATTTTGACTGGGAGTATCCGGGGGTAAGTGATGGATTCTGCAACGGCGATTCAGCCAGGTATTTGCTTGCACTAACGAAGCACGGACATAGGCCACGGATATCGACGGTGTCACATCAAACAAGGACGACGGCAAGAACTACCTTCAGTTCCTCCGCACTCTGCGAACCCTCCTGCCTGATGGCAAGACTATGTCCATCGCCGCTCCGGCGTCGTACTGGTACCTCAGGGGCTTCCCCATCAAGGATATGAGCGACATCCTTGACTACATCGTCTACATGACCTATGATCTGCACGGCCAATGGGACTACGACAACAAGTTCGCGAACCCTGGCTGTGACATGGGCAACTGCCTCCGCTCCCACGGTAAGCCTTCTCCAGCTTTATGGCCTCACTAGATTCGCATGACATCATGCCTCTGCTGAAGGAAAAGCGAACGTTGGCTAATCTAACACCATCTAGTCAACATCACCGAGACTCTGAACGCCCTGGCTATGATCACTAAGGCCGGTGTCCCCTCGAACAAGATTGTTGTCGGCGTTTCTTCTTATGGCCGATCTTTCGGCATGACGGATCCCTCCTGCACTGGTCCCGAGTGCACCTTCGTGGGCCCCGAGTCAGGCGCGTCCAAGGGTGAGTGTACCGGCACGGCAGGATACATCTCCAACGCCGAGATGGCCAATTTGGCAAAGAAGAGGGACACTCAGTCGTATTACGACCGAAGGTCCGGATCGGACATCCTGATCTATGACGGAAACTGGGTGGCGTATATGAGCGACGACACCAAGGCCACCCGCATGTCGCTTTACTCGGGTTACAACTTTGCTGGCTCCACTGACTGGGCCGTTGACTTGCAGAAGGAAGTGACTCCGGCCACCAACCCCATCGCTAACTGCGAGGACTGGCGGAAGAAGACCTGCGATGACCCTCTCATGTCAAACGCCGACCAGAACCAGACAGCCCGTTGGATCGGCCTCGGTGCCGACTGCGCCTTGACTGAAACCCTGGCCCACTGGAAGTCCAACCCCGGAACTTTCAGCTTTAGCAATGCGGCCTCCAACTACCTCCATGGCAGAGGCTCTTTCGAGTGCGGCAAGATCCAGGACCACAGCAACTGCGACACTACCCAGACTTGCGACGAAAGCCACAGCCTTTTCCCTGGCCCTACTCTGCTCCTGAACTCATTCACCAACCTGTACGAGCTCCACGCAAACGCGTACTCTGGCATCCAGGCTGCTCATGACGACATTCAGGACGAGATTGGAACGCTTGTTAGCAAGTTCGCCCCGTCTCTCGTCGAGCCGGATGCGCTCAAGATCGCCCTCGACATATTTGGTATGGCGTATGCCCTGTTCGCTGCGCCCATGTGGAACTCGGTGCTAAAGGGCATTTCGGTATGTGATTCCGCCTAGAGAAAATCGGCATGTGAAATCCGTGGCGGCAGCTAACTGGATGCAGTTCTTCAAAAGCAACGGCAACACTCTCGGCACGCTCAAGGACTCAGTCAACGGTATCGTGTCCAACAGTCTCACACTGATCAAGGACAGCAGCGCCGCCGGACAGGCCATCACCACTCAGGACAATGTCCAGGCGACGCTCGGCCAGCTCGTCACTTACATCAAGAACGTGATGGAGGAGAGTAATGAGAAGATGTTCTCTGGTAACGACGACGACGTCAATACCCTCAAGAGCCTGATCAACTTGGGCCAGTTCGTAGAGCCTGGTCCGGGTCTCTCGAACGAAGAATACGAGACCCTTCTGACTTACAACCTCTACGCTACACTGATCCCTCGGACGTGGCGGCTGGCGCCGGACCCGTACTACCCTTTCATCCTCACCACTGGTGCGGCGTGCGGCACGACCAACCCGCTGCCGGATTACGTCGATGACGGCGAGGGCAATACCGCATGGGCTTGCGCCGAGGACGGACTGCTCTACTACATCATGGGTGCGCCCGGAGACGATCCTTTCTACTGCTATGACAGCGGTGACGGTCAGGGTGTCGGACCCTGCTATACCGATACGTTCCACCCACCTCCCGGAGTGGAAACGTTGGACGGCAAGAACTGGGGCGGTGTCACTAGGGAAGATCTGGTGGTCGGCGCCGTCAATTCTTGGATCCATAACGGCAAGAAGAATGGCTGGACTCAGGCTGACGTTACCAACCCGGACACCATCAGCGCTGTGTACGACACCGGAGTCCGCACTCCCGGTTTCATCCCCATTCCCGTGTGCTCTGCCGATGAGGCTATGGGTAACTGGGGCAATGTCAAGAAGAGTGACCGATGGGATATCTACCCCTGCAACAAGGTCTAAGCGCAGGAGTTGGTCTCCTATTCCTTCTCCCCCTCGTATATTCGTCTGTGGCCCTTCCAAATGGGCCGCAGAAAGGCACATACTTTTCCTACCTCGCATGAGACTTCGCTGTATATAAATTGGCTATGACATAGATGAGATAAAATCCAAAACTTGTCTATATGTCCATGCCAGACCACGCTGATTCGCAAGAGCGTGCCTATTCCCGGGTCTTCGGTAGACCAGTTACACATTTTTACCTCCCCTGTTTGACTCCAGTGTTCGATGAATTGTGAGATTCGCGCATTTCAACATCATATCCTAATACTGCAGCCGCTACAGTGCTACTCTTACACAATGAACCCCCTTTCGAAATGAGAGAACTATATTAATTATGTAGAAATCTCTTGATCTGGGATTTACCTCTTTTGGCGGGAATTGATACAATATAGGTGCGTAACGTGTATAATGGTAGCCTGATGTTTGCCGTTTGGAATTGATGCATCGCTGCCTAGAAGCCGTCAAGTTGGGATTTAGAAACTGTCCATCAATTCTCATTTCTGCTAGTCAGGCGCGGCGCAACGAGGAATGGAAGCGATTTTCAGGAATCTGTCTCTAGGTATGTACTTGCTGGCCTAGTCATCCTAGCACCAAGTGTCAATGCCAAAAGTTCTGATTAATACTACCTAGTTTAGAAAATTGCGCCATCATAGTTATGCTACGAGGCTCGGATGACATGCACCGTTCGTCCGACTGCATGCAACATGAAAGAAAACCTCCCCCAGGTATTCTCCTGCGTCCAGAGATTCTCCACCTAACTTAAATTTCTCTTTCGTATCCAATCTTCCCATCCATGTACTTTCTCCCCGGCAAACGCATCTTTACTCCAGTCGTTATTCCAATGCATTATGTCGTTGGCTAGAAATTTGTACACCGGGCCAGGAACGTCCTGCACGCCTTGTTTCTCCGCCCGTAGTGTTAGATCCCTTAAGATGTCGCACAACATATTGTACTCATCCACGGAGCCTCGTCCAGTTCCCCCAGTCTGCCCTCGGGTAAACACAAGACTCTCCTTCCGTCCACCGCCGTAGACCGTCACGTACTCCTTCATCAGAAGGCTTGTGTTATCGATCATATCCATTATTTCGTCGTCCTTGGGCCCGTTGAGGAGATCGACGTCCAACCCGGCGATGCGCGCGAGGGTGTGCTCAAAAGTAGACTTGATGCAGATGTTGTTCTGGTACAATTTGCTACCTTCCCCTCCGGCTAGGAAGCGTATCCACTTGCTGTCGCTGACAATCTTGGGCTGCAGTCGGCGCTGGAATCCAAAGAACCAAAATGCAACGCGCGCAACGTCATCGGTCCCTGCTAGCCGTTGGTTTATGTGTGATCCTCCGTAGAGAACAGTATCCTCTAAGGCATGGACCTTACGGCGGAGGCACACGGCAGGATCCCAAAATGGAAAGAGATGAAAAATGCCGCGTTGCAGGATGCGGAATCCGTGCTTAGACAGCACAATACTGCCTAACACTTTGCCGTCGTAGCTGTCAGCTGGCTCGTTCTGTGGCCAGGTATAACCCTTCGTTGCTTCCTCTAGTCTTCCGTCCTTCTCGAGCCCTGCTTGGTATTCGTTTAGGAACCATGAATGCCCGCCCGGGGGGTCGATCTCGGCGGCAGCGAATAGCCAAGCGGGTATGTATAGGCAGCGGTTCAAGGTGGTGGGGCGGGGGCTTCGAACCCGCAGGAGCAACCGTACGAGGCTGGGGTAGTCGATCGGAGGCATCAGGACCTCTGTAAGAGTGTTATCGCCATTCTCTCCATATAGACGCCAATTGACAATCGCCCTGTTGCACCAGAAATATACTTTCTCTGTGAACCCTGTAAAAGATTCAGTAGCGCCCTGTGCCAGGGTGTTGCGCTTCAAGAGCGAGTCCTGGGCCGGCACTCTCATGGCACTGACACTCAGCACGCCGGTTAGCTCGCGTATGAGGGCATAGGCTTCTTCCTGCCTTTCAGCATTCACGAACGCGGACACGATGGCTCCAGCAGCCTGCTCGAGTCTAAGGCGGGTCCGCGATCTCATGAATGAAGCAAGCTGGGTAGTATCCATGGTACGGTTGCGGCATGCCTCAATGTTGTCAAAATACCGCCACACGTCCCTTGCAGCCACTACTTCTATGTGATCTGGGTTCGGGCGAAGGCCTGTCCGGATGCACGCAATCACCTTCTCGGGTATGCCGGCATGCTCGGGGCCGAACCAGTCCACCCCGGCATAATCCTCAAAGTTTCTGATGCTTGGTAGTTTGGCGGTTGCGTGGCGATGTTCGAGCACGTCTCGATGACGCGTCTCATTGCGGTAATTCTCCCCCCGGAGGGTGTAGAGGTCCGCTGGCAAGCCTTGGTTAAGGACCATTCCTACGCTTGTCTGAATGGTGTACGGAAGTTGGATTTGGTCGGCTTTCGCCTTCTCTGATGGATCACCGTCCCCCATTTTCGGCTCACTTTGGGGATATGGCTTCTCCCTTTTGGTTGGTATATGGTAGGTTTGTGGTATAATACTAGCAACGCTAGGGAAGTACGTATGAGTATGCCTCTGGGGCGACTTCGACAGCTCCTTGCCGGCAAATGGCAAAAGTATCATATCCCACCAGAGAAAGGCCGCATTGACTCGGAGCAAAATTATAGGAATATTGGCGGATTAATACACCAGCTCAGAATGACTCACCATCCCAACCCAGGTGAGTCACGTGTTCCATTTGTGATCGCAGGACTTTGCTACTGTCACTAAGCCTTCAAACGCAGTCGTACGGCGGGGTTGATAGCTAATCCTCCTTGAGAGAAAAAACCGGGGCTTTGGACAATGGTGTGGGAACTGCATTTGGTTGCATTGCGTTCGAGGGTATTCCCATAAGGATACATATCTAATAAGTGTGTCTGGCAACTATAAAACGACTCATAGGCCAATTGGATTAAATGTTTCAGAGAGTGACAAGACACAAGTAGTCTAGTCTCACGACTTTCGCTGGACTCTTGTTGTCCACGAAGTGGCACTTCCCTAGGAGAAGGCAACTGGTAGAAAATACAAAGAAAGATACCAACTAAAGAACACTGCGATTAATTGATCTTTACAAATCTTCGGAATGTGAGAAAATACCCCGCGGTCCAACCCAGGGAACCACGAAAGTCGAAGACCGCTCTATGTTATGGCCAATCTTTGTTGAAAAGGCGGCCAACAACACTTCAAGCCAGTCCCCTCCATCTTCTGTGTGTACCCAGTCAATGGGCGAGTCTCTTGGCCCAAAGTCCGAACATCCGACCGGGCCAAGCCACTTCAATTATGCGATTTGCCGATTCTCTCTCCCTAGGCAGCCGGCGAATTCCTAGCCCGCTATACTCGACGTACGTCGCTCTCGAAGTATGGACGCTTAAGCCCGAGACGGACTCTAGGTATTGATTCCATACAGTCAGCAGACTGCGAAGGAATTCGCAGAACTGTCTCGCGGTACAGAGTTCCAGTACTAATGTCGAACGAACACGCGATTGCGCGTTTCATGCCCCCCTCTCGCCCACCCATGATCAAAACAGTGGGTGGTCGGATGGCATAAAAGAGGGTTGCCGTCATGTTGAAGGTATCAACCAAGGTAAACACCTTCATCTCTCCCATCCGGCTGCGACTCTGCTGGCGGCAAGACACAGGAGTTGGATGTAGATCACAGAGGATGCTCATCGTACCTATGCATTTAGGACATGGACTGCACGGGTCGATTGGCTCCACTGAATACGTGGAAATGCCCTCTACCGTAGCCTGTAGAAGCGGTTCAACATCGTCGTTCTGTGCTGGTGCATAGGTCCAAGTACGCTCTTGAATCGCCTTTCCTTGCCGGTGTCGAGACAGGGGCGACCCTGCGGCACTCCAACGCATCCTGTTGGAATGCATCCCGAACAGCTTTGCCTCGATTGCCTCGAGAGGTACATAGCCTTCGATGCCGAAGAAGCACGGTTCCACCTGCCGTAACTTGCCGCCGTAGACGTTCCAGAGATAATATGGTGCTGGCACAACGAACAAGAAGAGCGTCAAAAGGAAGATTGACAGGCCGGCGTAATAGCCCGAGGCGCCATAGGCAACCGAAATTGAGGAAGGCCCATACCGATAAGAGGTCGGATAATAATCTAGTGTCACCGGAGCAGGAAAAATCCCGAGGAGCACGGCACCGATGATGAAGAGGAGAGGAGACCACACAACCATCTTGAGGAATATCCACCGCTTCATCGTAGTTTTGCGTAGGGTGCGGACCTTGGTAAACCCATCCCACTGAATCTGGGCGGCCTTGGCGCCGTCCACGATGACGGTATCGTTCTCGCCAATGCCGCAAACTTGAGTTTCTGGGTAGATATCCCAAAGGCTGGCCTTATACCTATCCGTCATCAACTCCCAGTCTTGGTCGGGGGTCTCAGGCAAAAGGCATATGAGACGCTCCATTAAACGGTCGCTGTCTTGAGGCAGCGAGAGCCTGTCCTTTCGTGGTTAGCATCTTATTCAAATTAGCATCGAATTAAAACAAGAATGTCCAGTACCTTGCAAAAGCCTGAAACGAAGAATCTGTGTTGTCGATGGGTGGCCGAATGCGAAGCAGTCCCATCAAGACATATGCGCGGTCACCCGGACGCAGCGCGCGAAATTTGCGGCTCATGAGGCAGTCAAGAGTAATCTTTACCAGCTCTAAGCGGCTGAGACGGAGATTGCTGTAATGCTCGATGAGTTGGCGCGATATCAAAGCGTCGTCCCAAGCGAGGCTAGGGAACACTGTCTTGGGGATGTGGAGGATCTCAACCGGTTTGTCCCCGTCTCTTTTGCCGCAATGCACAACCATGACTTGGTCGCCTTGACTTAATACTACTTCAGGAAGAGTCCAAACACGATTTCCCCAGACACGTAGAGCATTTTGGTCCCACGCTCTGCGCCGATTCCCGGCGACAATAATGACATGCTTCGCGGCACGAATGATATCACTTATACTGTAGGTCTGGAGATACATTAGACCAACGAAAGCAGAATGAACTTGGTCGAACTCACATCTTGATTGGCGAGATCAACAGCCTCCGGTGTCCCAATACTGATTCGCTTTACCTCTCCGCTATCATCGACGATCTGATCAGGCGGTAGGCAGTTGGCTGCGATCCAGAATGCCCTACGTTCTGTCTCGAGATTGGTAGACGTAGATTTGAAATAGTGAGTAGCAGCTTGCGTAGCAATCCCAAGGAGCTCCACGAGATCTTGATTTTCGCCGGTAGCTTCAGGACTCCTTTGAAGGTTGAAATGAGCGGATGAATATGCTACCACCACATAAGGGACTATAGAATCCTATGAAAGAAGAATGATTAGCATCTTGTCCGCATGGGCTTGAGAATCACAATATTTGAATGCATACTTGAGTCACAGGGCCTCTCTCTGCCTTATAAGTTCTCTTTCCATCAATAACAGTAGGCACGAGGTAGTTGAGGAACCTGGGACGAAACGTTCGGTAGCTTCCCATGGCTTTCGGATTCCAGGCTGGATGATATGCAACCTTCTCGACTACCTCTTGTCGGTTCTCTAGAAGATTGCGCGCAAGTCGGGGGTATCTGAGTCCGCTATAAAGCAGAGGCCAATATTTGTCCTGAGGCTTGCCTTCCGGGGGTCCCGATTCCCAGGTGAAGAACTGAACACATAGGAATATTAGTGCTTTGTCCACTGGCACACGAGTTTAATAAAGCCACCCAGGGTGGGTGGGAATGATACGGGCAGGAGACAACTAACAGCAAGGAGAAAACATATCATTGTCGGAATCCACATGCCAACCACAATAAGCCAATCTTCGACAGTGTATTTAGATATGTCGTGTCTCCTCTCTTCGGGGACGAATCGGAACGGAAGGTTCGCCACTCGAAGTGGTATAGGCGAAACATTGCGGATACAGGTACGTTTCCATGTGCAGTTAGGATCAGTGCCCGACAGTGCACAGATGGACTCCGTGGCCTGGACATAGAGTGTTTTGATCTTTCCCGTCACAGGATCAAGGTAGCATTCGAACGCCTTCTTGTAGGTCTTCGTTCTACCGAGACCATCCACTACCTCGATATCCCCGTGAGATACGTACTCCAGATTCGGCTTGAAAAATAGGTGTGGCCGATCAAACCACCTCCAGGTCCAGTTCGGCAGCATCAAGGCTGACCACCAGCCCGAGACATCGCGGCACGGATCGAGATAGACGCCTTCTCTGTTTGGGACAGCTTCAAGGGGCACAATCACCTGCGCCATATCTTCTTTGAGAGCCATCTAGTTGGTTGTCCGCGTTGGCGCCTTGACTTGTGAAGGGCAGGGAGGAGCTGCGTTTGGTCGCTCGGCTTGAGCTTCGGCGGCTGTGGAGGCTATCGTTCATCATTAGAGATAGTTTAAAAGTCTACCTGTTCTTTTCATACCGTGAGACGAGTTGCTGGCGTTGCCTTGGCTCTGAGGGTTTACTGGTAGCGGTTGAGCGAGAGGTAAATCAACCCTGAAGATGTCGTCTAATTCGGCCTAACACCGTTTAATTAATGATGCTCGTTTTGTATTATCGAAAGACAAACTAACTAGGCACTGCTCGTATGCCCGCTGGTCAACTTCGTTAGTGGTGCCGTGGTGAGGCGGAAACGCTGGAGGCGCCGGCGGGGCAGGGGCAGAGCCAACGGCGAATATGTCGTCCAATTCGGCCTAAAACCATTTAATAACATAATTCTCCTATCCTTTCGGTGTTAACTTACCAGGCACTCCTTGTATGCCTGCTGATCAACTTCGTCGGTGGTGGCGTGGTGAGAGGTGGAAGTTGGACGCGGAGCCATGCGAACTTGTTGACGGCGCAACGCGGCTAGACAGACAGTAATCAAATCAAGAGGGAATTACGAGAATGAAGCAGCGGAGTGGTAATTGTTGTGCTCTTTCGGAGAGTCGATATTCAGAGTTCCGATACTCTAAGGGTTTGTTTCAAAGCTATACCTGCCTCTGGTATATGTACACAAGAGCTGGAGACTGGAATCAGAGAGCATTGTCCGGCAGAGCCTCCTTGCTTCAGGGGAATAAACATGCAATATTGATGTGGATCACTAGTTCAAGCCCAGATTTGACTGCACAGTGATTATTCGATGTCTAGTATGGCGTAGAATAGGCGCGCTCAGGATGCCAAGAAAGCCACCCCGGGGCTGACACTCAGGAATTTATCTTATTCGTCTAAACTGTCTCCAAATTTCCTCAACCTGGCCATCTTAGGATGGACCCCTGATTTATTTTCAGCTTCTACCGACCGGGAGATCACTGGCGTGCCTTGGTCCTGGCACTGTTCTCGGCATGCTTCGCTTCTACCTCCTGGGTTGGAGTATTTAAATCATATCGGCACTTACCGAACCTTGCCCTCCTATTTTATACCCGGGGGGAGGCTAACCCAGTATAGCCTCGTTTATGGTCACGGTTACCTCTCCCCAGTACTACTCTTCATTACGTACGTGTCCTTACTCTTTTCCCTTCATTCGCCAATCGCGACTTGCGTTTCCATGTCAACTCCCACGGCGTCATTTGCTATGCACACCTATGTTAGCCGCAACTTTTGCCTCTCTGTCTTCTTTCTTTGCGGCGTCGTACATGATATCTACATTACCCAACGCAGCAGTTCCGGAGCCTCGTCCTTCTAGACTGGGCATGGCGTTCGTAATAACAGGTTCAGCTCCAGCCACCCATCAGCCTTGACGCATCGGGGTTTCCGAAACGACTTCTTGGCCCTCCTTCTTCATTCTTTTACGCCCCCAGGCAGCTTTCTTGCAGCGCGATCATTTCCACACCCCCCCTTCACATTCTCCCAAAATGGACGTCGCTCAAGCCCAGACAACCGAGAGGAGCAAAGTGCAGCGATTTCAGAGACAAAGAGGTATATTCCACCTGCAGGATCTAGCACGTGGTGGCTAATCTTTCCCGAAATCAGGGGCAACCGAAGGTGCCAGACGGGCACAGTTCTCTTCTGCCGCGGATCTTGACCCGTTGGAGCTTTGTGACTTGGATATCATGTGAGAAGTTAGCCCAAAGTGCATTTCTAACAGGACAGGGCTCGCGCGATATGGCTTGCAATAGAACTGGTCCGTGACAATTTGGCAATACTAATCCCCTTTTTTCATCTGACCATTAGAATTGTCCCTTTCAGCGGCTATCCCAAAGATAACGCCGACGAGTATGCTGCACTGACTCAAAGGTTTAATCTCCCTTCGCAGTTCACAGCAGAGTGTGACATGGGTTTAACACATTCATTTGGAACCCGTCTAGCTCATGAGCGTTCGGAGAGTAAGAACCAAATCCAAGTTGTTTGAGGGGTGGGCGGCTAACAGATCATCCATCTTAGCTATGTGGATGCATTTTCTGGTAGAATATCCAGGTGATTTGCCACAGCATCAGCCCAGATGGCTGAGATCCGGCCTTGTGATGACATGGGACCAGCCAGACAGTGGCGGTTCTTTTGTTGAAGGCCCATATTCTGTCAGACTCATAGTGTTTAGCCCTCCGGCGGAGATGCTTCGACGGCTTTCTAAGTTCATCATTTCCCCGCAGTGGAAGGATGCCACCATTGATCCATATGTCCTCATCGATCTTGCACTTTTCTCCTGGTACGAGACTGTTGACAGAATCGCATGGCTCGTAACAAAACGCGTCCGCGCAGATGAAGTGGTATGATTAAGACAGCTTCAGGCCTGACACGGTGGCTAATTGACTTGTTAATAGGATATATTCTCTAGGGCACAGAACCTTCGTGTGACGCAAACAAGAATCAAGGATCTCGACCTCGGCCGTATACATACCAATGCTAAGAATGCTATTTTCATGATCGAAGGGTTGGATGCCGCTATCCGGCTTGTAAGCATGGCGCTCCTCGAGCACGAGAGCCTTCCAGAACGAGATAGTGTTGTCTGGAGAAACACACATCGATCTCTCCGGCACCAAAGTGAGCTGTTTCACTCATCTAGACTCAGAACACTCAGCTCGCGTGACAGGATCAAGAATACAACAGACCTCGTACGCAAGCCCCTTCTTGACACACGAGATTACCTGTTTACCGAGGCATTCTCTAGGCTTTCCACATTGGTGCCGTCCATGATAGCAGGATTGGCCTACGAGACAGTCGAAGCATGCGCATAATATCTATCGTCGGGACTATCTTCATACCGTTTAGCGCAATCAGCTCCGTATTTGGGACTCAGTTCTTTACTTCCGTTGGTGTACCGCCTTCCGACTCGTTCGACTCCACTTCCGAAAAGCCTTACATGTATGTCAACCCTGAGTTTTGGATTCTGTGGGCTATCGCTATGCCTATCACTCTAACTGTCCTAATAATCTGGCTCGTATGGGAGCAATGGGACTGGTGTTGTTCGCGCCTTGTACGCGTCGGTTTGTTCATCCAGAGACAGGACGGCGAGGATGAGGAGACGATGAAGAAAAATTGAGATGATAGTGGACACTAGGCCATGCTACATTATACATGAACAGTCTTTAGCATATTTCTTTTTTTTCGAAAGAAACATGTACTGTGCAGTGGCATTAACGACTTAGCAACCAAGATTTGAATGATGATGCGCCTATCACGCCGCAGCGAGATTTCCCCGTTCTATCCGAAAAGCCTCAATGAGAAGCATATACTACACCGTCATCTTTCTCTTCCCCATTCTTCCCTACCAACGGTTGATCCAGCCCCAGGCGATGGGCTGTGCTGTAGGACTTTATCCCGCCCCTCGGGTCTACCTCAGTGACGAGCTCCTTACGGCTAGTATCCACTAGCAGCCGAATCAGGTCGGGGCGCATATAATGTCCGCCAAAGTCGGCGTGAGATTTCATCAAGTGCGTCTCTTCCAGGTCAATCTCAGCAATGAGAAGGCCGTCGAAGTCCTCTGCCGGCTTGGGCACCGCCAGCCTCCCACCAGGCTTGAAGATCCGTGCGTAGCTTTGGTACCTTGACGGTTCAGTGGAAGGCTCTACGCCGGGTGGCGTATTTTTCTTGATACCCTCCAGCGACATGCGCTGGAATGGTGCAATTACCCACGCGCCCGACTCCACTGCATACTCAGCGGTGGTCACATCGGCCGCGAACTCGCCGCCGTTGGTGGGTAACACTGGCGAAGTCTTCTCTAGGGCCGGCCACGCAGCCACGTGGACCTGCTCGCCCTGCGAGACGGACAGAGCTTTGAGAAACGGATTCATATTCTCCCAGCAGCAAAGCTGGCCGAGACGGCCCAGTTCGGTCTCGGTGACTGACATGAAGGTATCACCTGTACCATCGCCGTATAGCAGCTTCTCGTAGTGGGTCGGCTTGATCTTGCGGCGGTGGTTTATCACATCTCCATTTGGGTCGATCAACACCTGAGCGATATAGAGTGTGCCGTGATCCCTCTCAGAGAAGCCGAGGGAGACAAAGATCTGGTTGTCGCGCGCTGCGTGACGAATGCGTCGCATTTCTTGCGAGTTCACTTCCAGCGAGTTCTGTCTGTAGGCCTTCATCAAGGGCAGATTCTGCGCGTATGTAAACCTCCACAACCAGCTAGGATACCCCGGCAGCCCTATAGTTCAATGTGTACCGTTAGAGAGAATCCCTTGTGGTATCTGGGTTAGACGTCGCAAGGATTTCTTACACAGTTCTGGAAAGCCGATCAGTTTGCATCCTTGCTGTCCTGCCTCTTCAATGAGACTTATGGTCTTCTCTACCCCGCCTTCGAGGTTAAACCACTAGAGATTATTAGCAAGTTTACTTAGAAAGCCACCCGAGGTTTATTGCTCATACAACAGGTTCCGAGCTGACCTTCACGGTAGTTGTCAGTAAGGAATCACTAGCAATTACAGAGTTTAGTTATCGTACCGCAGCAGCTTTATACTTGGTAATGGCCATGGTGGCTCCAATGGAATGTCATGCGTCAGGATGTCTGGGCTCTTGCTCTCGTCGACTTGGTTTGTATTCAAATACGCCTTGGGGTTGTTATTCAGACTGAGAGGTGATAACTGGTGGTCTCGTTAATGTTTAAATAGTTGTTTCCTAGTACTATGTGAAAATGCTTTTCTATTAATTGGTTTGAATAATCTCGGATTTAGGCCAGTCTTGTCGGCCCAGCAATTTATGATTACTGATATCATGGCACAAAAAGCCAACGGAGGGGACCACTGACGCCGTTAATGCAAGGCAATGTCGTGAAACCTCCGTTCCTGCACACAGGCTATGTGGTACCCATAGATATGCCGAGTTCGATTGGTTATTTAGCCACAGAGCTAAAGATTCCGGGCAGCTGACATGCCCTACTACTGTTACGGCAGCTAATAGAGACCTACGGAGCCCCTGCCCATCGCAAGGATCCTCGGGGTGTGCATCTCGCTCTACATTCCTCCTTAGTTGAACCCTACCAAAGGAGCGGACCTCGCATCCTCATTAATAATTCGGAGGTGCAAAGTCAGCATTGAAATCTACCCCTCTCTCGGGTAATACCCCGGCATACATGGTTCGGTCCAGTCAAGCAGCGCTTTCGCAAAAATGTCCTCCAGTGGGCAACATGATCAGTAATCCAAATCGAGGTGTGAATTTCGAAAGCATGGGCTAGGTTTCAGCGTTGCTTTAGTTCTAGGCGGCCTTGTACATTACATAAATGCATCGGCGACACGCTCATTATCAGACAGGGCAGGCATACTGCAACCATTCTTGGTCCTGTAGCAAGCGCTCCATCTGTGGCGAGAGAAGATTTACTTGCACCTCAATCCCGCCCGGGTATCGGCCTGGGTGGCCTCCATCTGAGCCCTGTTTCCTCATCCCGTAAGTTGGCAAAACCATCACATAGGATGGGGTGATTGGAGAGTCCATCAGGTACCGCATCCTACAGAAGTCTCCTAGACCTATGTCCAGATCCGAGACGTCCGGAAAGAGATGTTCCCATGAGTTGAAGATGAGATCGTGGCCCAAGAGATTGACAGGAATGCTGATCCCGAGATTCTTTAGCTGTCGACCGATGAGCTGGTTGGTGAGTCGCAGGTTAAGGTCGGAGGTATCGTCCTGTAGCACCTGTTGCACGGCGCTGATTGCTGTAGATGTGCCATCCGCCTCGGCGACGTTTGAGATAGGTAGGTGTACAAAGAGTCCTGTCGCTGCGTTGCCGAAGTAGTCCGCCGGCAGTGAAGGCTCAAGGCGACCACGCATGTTGGTTACCAAGACTACTTTGCTTCTCTGGGCCGCTGCGTCTGACGCAGACGTCAACCGCGTGCGTACGATACAACGCCATAGAAGCACCACAATGCACTGAAAAATGGTTGGTGGTTTGGGCGAATAAGCTTGCATCATTGCCCTCAGCTCCTCAAGCATATGGGGAGACACCCAAAAGATTTGCGAAACCGTTTTGCCAGTACCCATGAATGGATTGCTTGTGGTAGCTACAGTGCTGTACACATCTTCAAGCTTTCTCAGGCCAGCTGTTTCGCCCTCGATATTCTCGCGAGAAAGTTCGGACTTGTCGTGCATAGCCATAGTAGAAAATGGATCCATATCCGGACCATACCCCGCGTTCGACCCAGATCTAGTTCTACGGAACCAGTGCTTAATGAACCCTGCAAGTCCATAACCGTCCGTCATCTGGTGTGAGGCTTGAATTAGGAGGACGAATCCACCGCGGACAAAGGTTATCTGAACGGCAAAATTGTGGGGTCCCTCTGGCGACTCTAACATGTCATTTCGCTCGAGACCGATCCTAAAATCGGATATGTTCGTCCGGTACTCTGGAAATCCTTGTTCGGTGTGAAAACTGGAAAATTCAATCTCAGGTTTATGCACGACGTTGAAGTGAATCGCAGACGACTTCTTGACTGTAATGCAAGGGGAGGTGTCGTCTGCCGGCTGAACAATCCTCCCAAGGAGCTGTGGGTAGCCCAGAACACCAGGTTCGGGTTGTCGAAGAAATGACTTCAGGCTATCTTGTAGTCGTGAGACTAAATCCTGTGCTTCTGAGGAGGAGAACGTATCCTGATCGGAGGCATAAAGGAAGGCTTGGCGGACAAATCGCACAGGAAGCTGAGTGTCGCAAGTGGAAAGAGGATACTGGGCCTCGAAAGGGATATCCGGTCGGATAAGATGTATTCTCTGCTCCATCGCTCCCGTCCTAGCCTAGACAAGGATCAAGGTGTGTACAATTCTCGTCGCAGAGTGGCAGCAGTGTTACTCGACACGAAATGATAGAATTTTCTAGTTCAGTATCAGTCTTGTAGGCAACTTAAAAAGACAACAAACTGGTTATAATAAGATAGGAGAGGCAATCCCTAGCTTTTATAAATATGCTTAGCAGGAGTGGACATGACTCAGGACCGGTCGGGTCAGCGCTTGGGCCGACCTAGCAGTCAGCAAATGCCTCCTGCCCTTGGCCAGTTTTACGATTTTTTCATCGTCCATGCTGCCACCAACCTAGACCATAATCCCGGCGGTTCAGGTAGGTGTGTTGATGCGGTGAGCTTCTTCAAACCGAGATACCGGGACTTCCGAAGTAAACGACCGCCGAAATGCTACTGCGTGTCGCATCTATTCGTTGTTTGTAAAGTTCGTGGGGCTCTGTATCGGATTAAGGGGCCAATGGCATGGCTGGTTGGTGTCCGCACGGCGGGCGAGCCATAATCTGAGTAAGGCCAGTATAGCCAATAAGCGGCGGAGTGATATGCTGCGTTAGTCCTCTCGGAGCTAACCGAAGAGGCGTGCAAGCATCTAGCCGAACCTTGGTATAGCATCGATGTTGGTTCCGCCGTCAGCTACCTACTTTTCCGGGCCCATTCGCACCAGCTGCTGTTTAGCTTACGTGTGACTTTCCTCAATAAGTAATATTGCTCTTGATTTCCGCAAATTTTCTGCCCTTCTCACACTAGATTTCTATGAACTGATAGCAGGCCTATGACTTTTCCTGCCGCCAGGCGTAGTGTTAGGTTGTTGTGAGGCAATCCTCCCTGGTTAAACATGATCTTGATTTATGAACCCATCAGACTTTTTGTATTGATCTGCCTCTCCCTATCGGCTTGCCCCTCCTGGGTCTGGTCCACGGTTTGTTACCAGTTCATGAGGTGGCGGGTCTCTCCGAATTAGTCGGGCGGACAATAGCGAAGTCTGTCTATTATCAGTGGCTCGATGGTAGAATTCCGACTGCAAACTCCAACTTTGAAGACCTTCCTCTTACACAGTAGAAGGAATATTGGAAACTTGCGTTGGAGGATTGAACTTGATCGCTGACAGTCCTTTTCGACGAAGGCTACGTTTTCCACTCTTCGGGTTCAGCAAACTCAAGGAAGCAGGAGACGAGTGCCACTGCAGCAGCACGCCGTCGGGATGCACATATCATCCGATGTAGTACGAACTACCCCAAATTCTTTTCTAATATTGCCCTTCCGTCCATAAAAATGGCCACTTTGGTCTTCAGTCCAACTGGTAAGGAGCCTTGTAAACCGTTCCGAATGCCGTGCATATATAGAGAACATCCCAATCAAACTGCGTTCGTCCGAAGATGCAATCAGTCGGTGGCTCAACCCCTAAATATTGAGCATAGCTACCGTCTGGCCAGACCCTCTTGACACCTCCTGACTGAATAGGTATGAATACTGATCCATCTATCCAAGGAGCAAGCCCTTCAAGGCGGTCTCCGGTGTCCAAACTGGAAATCTTTATCGGGGACCCAATGGCTTCTCCGGCATGGGAGACTTCTAACTTCCAGTACCCGCCGCGAAATGTATTCGTATAATAGACATACGGAGCGGCATATTGTACACCATGGATGCCGGCGAGCCCACCGTTCCTGTCCATGCTGATATCCTGGAGTACGATGCTATACTCGCCGGTGATAATATTCATCTTATACAAGAGGCCCTGGTCTCCGTCGGCAATGAAAATGTTGTCGTCATCAAGCCGCTCGGCAGCGAGAAAGAACCGAGACTCTGGAATCTGCCTGATAAAATTGACCACAGGCAAGCAGTTGTCGCATCCCCTGAAGTCAACGGTCCACACCCCCCACGAGCCAGTGCTCAACTCGGCGGTGTTGAGAGTGAAGTTTCCGGACAAGACAGCATAGAAGTCTGGCTGAACCTCCGTGATGCCAGTAAGACTGGTGAAGGGGCCGGTGAAGTTCACCAAGAGAGTTGCCTCGCCTGTGAGCGGATTGAGGCTCCAGAGTTCGGGCGAGCTCGTGTAGGGTAGGAGAATGCTGCCATTTGGGCGCACCGCGAGGAACTCAATCCACCCTCCATTGTCATATACCAGCGTTGCATTCGGAATTGTAGCTTGACGAGACATTGGTCTGTGCGTGACTGCAGGCACAGCAGAGACCAGCGATCCAACGAGACATAAAATCCCCGCTAGAAACGAGTTGTGTGAGAAGCGCATTCTGACTATGCGTTACTGGCTGTCGGGATAAGGGGAGAGGCAATTGTGTATGTGTGTGTTGCTCTATGCTGATTCACGACAACAAATGTTCCGGCTGCGTCCTTTATACCCGAGACTTCGGTTTAGCTACCCTTCAGCCTTGGGTTGAATGTGAACCAGGTTTTGGGCATAAAGCAGAAGATATCCGTCTAAACTGCTGGAACTGTCCAGCTGACCTCTGTTTTGCGGCCTCATTACCGTCGTATGCTGTCCTGATGCGTTGCATGTTGGCCACCTTCGACCAAACTTCAGACCTATCACGAGGGAGGAGCTGACATCATGGCGGCTGAGCCACTGGTGCGCTGCCAACACTAACTGTGCTCCGTGCCATTGTTGGCGAGCCACCAACAATGGGGCGATAAGCTTAGTGAGCGAGGCCACGGCATGTAACAGCTTAGCATTTTTTTCTCTTTAGCGATACTGTCTCCATTCAGCCAAGTGACGAATCCGGCCTACGTCCACAGACAATATTTGGATTTCAAACGCAAGGCCCTTATTTGAGCGAAACCTTCTCTAGACCCTATCTTCTGAAGTCTATCGTGGGAGGCAAGTAAAGCACTCAGTGGAGCCCAGCCTGGAGAATATGGTAATTGAAGCCAGGCTCATACTCGCTCAAAAGTTTTCCTGGCTGCTTTATTTTTAGACATGTTTGCTTTTCTTTGCCTCATGCTTGATTTGGGGGCTGACGACCTGACAGCCTCGCGAGAGCGGTTCGGGTTGTTAAGCGCGTGGAGCGATGTCGTTCCGTGCCATGTGCAATGCATGGGGCCAAATCTGCAGTAATATATTGCTGATTGCACTTAATGAAGTCCCGTATAGAGCCAAGAATAGTAGCGTGTGCCCCATCAAGGAAGTAGGTGTACTGGAGGATCTTAGAGTTTAATGGTTACCACTGCCTCAGTCGTCTTGTACAACCCCGCAACTCGCGACCTTCTCCGCAGTCCCCAAAAAAGAAATATAGAGCGCTACACGGAATAGTAGGTCAAAAAACCTCTGCCTGCAGTCCGGTAATACATGGAGAGAGGCCGATCCTATGATTTTTTAATCTACAGTGCTGTGTAAGCAGTTTCTGTAGTAAATCGAGTGGGCTTTTCCCATCCTTTTACGCGCCAAATAGTAAATACTCCAAAGGTTCCGGACTACCTATACTCGCTCCACGGCGTCATCACCTTGCCAACCTTCTAGGGTGTTTTTCTTAGCCCGTACAAATAAGACACCAATAAAAAGTGCAGCCCCAGCGAAGCCGACTCCAAGATATGCCGCTCCTTGATAACCAGCTAGCAGATCATAGCCAGTCTTGTTGATATTTGCTTCGACGGTACCAGCAAACCCGAGGCCGGTGCTGAGCCCATAACTAAAAAGCGTACCGATGAGCGACCCTGCAGCGTCCTGGTGCTTCCTAGATACCAAGCTGCTAGCGATGATCTGGCCAGCTGCGAAAACCATATCTCCAGTAAAAGCGCCTAGTATCATGGCAGGAAATATCGTAGCGAAGAAATTTTGCTCCCTGGGTGTCGTTGCCAGTAGGACGTTCATAGCAACTTTTCCGAGACATCCCACCGTGAGGATCATTTGTGCTGGAAGCCTCGAAGTCACCCATGCCGCAAAGAACGAAGATAATACTCATGAAAACGAAGAAGAGTACGATTGCACCAAACGAGGGTGCCTTCCAGATGTCGAAGGGGAGGATAGGGCTAGTGGCCCAGCGCTTCTCCCAAAGGATAAAGCCAGCAAAGTGGGCGATGGACGCAATTAGTAGAACGTATTCGTCAGGCTGTTGCCATCCAACCATCGGCGCCTGGCTACTCTTTGTAAGTCAACTGTACAAAGTTTCTGATATTAAGATCAACTTACTTCCAAATAAAGTTGAACAGTATCAATCCAGCAACACCTAGATACGACCCAACCCAGTCAATTTTCCCTCTCGGATCAATCGGCTCGTTGTTTAGTACGATAACGAGGGTGGCTCCAAAGATAACGAGGCCGAGGGGTAGCACTAGGTTGATAATTAGTCGTAAGTAACACCGATTTTAAGGTTGAAGACTAGCCTCACAAAAAGAAGAATAGCCACGGCCAGTCCAACCACTGGATAAGCGTTTCCCACGATGGTAGCGCCTCCAGCTCCTCCGACCGGGCCCATGGCTTCGCATAGAGCGAGACCCAGATTTCTTTGCCGGCCTGGCGGAAAGGTGATGGTCAATAGTGCTAGCACATTCGGCATTATCAAACCTCCGCCTATCCCAGAGAGCGCTCGCATTATGGAGATGCCAACGAGATTGTGCGAATAGGAAGTTGCCAGCGTCCAGAACACCCACCACACGGCCCCCATAGCCATCACGTTCTTGTGCCCAAACACAGAGCCTATCCGGCTACTAATTAGGACAAATGTGCCCTGTGTTAAGGGATAAGCAGCGGCAATCCAGGTCTAGACGATGTCCGAGGCACCAAAAGCACGCTTCTATGTGGGATATTAAAGCAGTGTTTCTTCGACTCTGGCGGGGTCCCCCCCTACCCCCCTACGTCTTCACGCGGTATAAAGGTCAAAAATAATTTCTCAAGGATTAGCATATTGAATTTGCCGTATCTGTATCTAGGTCTTCTCTACTGACATCGAACCCCAGACTTACGACTTTTGCGTTGCCGAATGCGCTCTCCATAATTCTCACCCTCGAAGACATCGAAAGTCGATATATCTCAGACCCAGACTCAACTACTACCCAGTTGCTCAGCCCGCTAATGTTTGGTGCGTGGAGGTCCAAGTCTTCCCAAGATATAGTGTGCTGACTGTGGTTTTGCTGGAAGATGTATGCTGCCTCCCGAGGGTATTGATTCCACTTGAATGCCTTGAAGACCGGGATCACTCTTCGATAGTCGCATAGCACCACAACCTTTAAAGATATGCCTGCCAGTAAGCCCTCGAACAGCATGCTGATAACCATGGGATATCTAGTCAGTGTGTTTGGATCTAGTTTCAAGAAGATTCTGTCCTTGTGATCCCACAAGACCCCCGGGAAGGACTTTTTGAGCTTGAAAGTAGGGTGCCCCGGGATGTGGAGTGCATATTGCCGGAAAGAAGACATAGACTGCATACTAGAAGTTGTAGGATCCATGAGAATATACTTGTCAGTAGCATCGAACATCCCGATCATTCGGACTTCATTCCTGCCAAACTCTGACATAGAAAGGTAGCCGACTCGATAAAATAGCCTTGGGCCGACCTTCCGGAGGTATATACCTCGATCGTGTGGGGTATAGTAAGGCCCCTTCTGAGATGCTCCCACCTTGAGACCGTAAAATGTCTCTGGGGAAGAGTCCTCCGTGCGAATCACAGCAACTCGCAACGGTATATCACCGGTGAGTAATAAGCCCTTATTTGTTACAGAGAAATTTGAGAGGTTGTTGCGTAAGGGTATAAGAGACTGGCTTTCCGAGAAAGCCGATGGCGAAGGTGCGAGAAGAGGAAGGAATGGCCTGCTGGTGTCTTTTGGCGCATCCCAAGCAAATATCGTCAGGTCATTGCTGTTTTGGATGATTTCCTTCTGAAGTCGCCAGAAAGCCTTGCTTCCTTCGCCGTACAGAAGCGCCATATTGATGTTAAAAATTCCCAAGAGACAATATGCCATGTCCTCTACACGGGTAGTTTCCCGATGAGCCGCCCACGACATTCTTGCCGCCACAGAGGAATCAAAAATCGACGTGTGCCCTCGAAGAGTGTCGCTCGGAATTCCGGTAAAGTCTGAGATGGCGGAGGCGAACTGCTGTTTTGTCCCCCTGTAGTTCCAATCCGCGTCGTAGAACTCGACAATCTCGGGAGCCAGCAGTTCCTGGAGTGTCCAGCCTCGGGTAAACCAGCGGCAGTTGGAGACCCTCATTTCGGCCGAGTGATTTGGAGCTAGATCTTCGATGAACGCGTAGCATACCGCTGCGTTCGTGTACCATTGAAACATGGAGTTGATGGACTCGCTCAGTTCCGAGCTACTCGTCTTGTCGATGCAACAGCTATCGACCCATAGGAAATCGAAGCCATTTCGTAGTGCCAAGCGACAGGCTCCTTTTACTTTATCGTATCCTCTGCCTGATGCCTGACGAGGGGGCAGCATATCTTGAAATTTGACCTCTTCATCGCCCCATGTGTGCGACAGGATGGCATAACGGGGCAGCTTCGTGTCGGGAAATTCGCGAATCTCGTAATTCGATGTATCGATGAGTCTCATGGCTTGGAGCAATGTCCAAGATGGGAATTCTAGAGGGGTAGAATGAACTTTCAAGGCTGGAAAGGAGGTCTATCAGGGCTCGTGTTGTTGGGACTCTAAATCGGCTCGAGCTTGGCCTTGCGTAAATTCCCGTTTCTCAGTTGGTCTTAGGTTAAACCCAGGCCTGGTGCCTGATGAGCGAGTCTCACGTGACCTATGCTAAACTTTGCTACAGCATCAAAGCGACGACGCGATGCGAAATGCATAATCAGACAGTATAAACTGCGAGAGGGCGCTTCTGCATTCGAAAGCGTGATACTGTCAAGTGCAATACTAGCTACACCTCGCGCAGCGTGTTTCACATTGAGGAATTTCTCGACCGTAGACGAAGTGATGGGGTCCCGAAACTGCGCTCTCGTCAGCACAGGGCAAAGCAGGGAAGTCCGTGCAGCTATTGCAGACCAAGAAGTAGTTAAGCGACCGTAGTGGATTTATTGGATGCATCATCACACGAGTCATTGAGCAGCTTACCTCGAATCTTCAGGTTGGTAGACAGAAAAGGGGCCCAGGTGCCAATTTATGTCGGGGCGCCCAGGCTGGTTGTGGGGGGCGCGCTTCTACATGTGTTCATACCCCTGATTAAGGGCCTCGGCACGCAGATAGTAATTCGCGGGGTCAGGCGCAAGGGGATATTCGCCTTCGGGAGGCAGGACTTTGCGTCTTGCCGTTGCAGCGGGATTCACCACGTTAATCTGACTGCATTGCTAATTTCCAGCGTCTCGGTTGCGTGTATTGCCAAATCCGGCCGTCCTAACGAGGCCAAGGCAGCCCTAACTGCCAGGCCCCTTGACCTAGCCACCCGTTATGACTGGGCGAAATAAGGGAGTACCCACCATCCCGCGGGCTCTAGACCTTTCTTTGCTTAGAAAATGATAACCCAGGGCCCAGATTGTAGCGGAGTCGGGCGACAACGCTCCGCTAAAGTCCCTGCCAAGCCCTTCGGAATGCCTCTGCCTTTCCATCCTACCGGATGGTCCACCTTTTCCACTAGGGTCCCTGTCCAGCTGCTTACCCTGCCCTTATTTTCGGGAAAGTGCACTGCGTATTTATCTGTGACGTGCTGCCTTGCGTTCGTTCGCGAGGTCATGTCTGATTGTACGCTTCGCCGGGTCCATTCACCTTATTTTGACGTCTAGGCCAGCGATCCATTATTGTCATATCTCGACGCCATGTCCTCAGACGCCCTAACGTCGTCGGACGCTACGGCGTACCACGAAACATATTCCGACCTTCAAGTCGTCCCAGAGAAGCACCCCGACGTATCATTACAACCTGGAATGATACTAGTCGATCAAAGTTCAGAACACTCCTACGGGAGTTATAGCGATGAAACCGGGAAGATGGTAGTTTCGGGACCCAGATACTTTCCCGAAGGGCCAAGGGACGGATCTACACCACTCTCATGTTCCGAAACTTTAGTACCACCTCCACAGAGACCTCCAAGAATATGTGGACTCGCGCCAAAGTTATTCTGGGCTCTGGTCGGGACCGTGACCCTTTTGATTGTCACAGGAGCTGTTGTGGGTGGAGTTGTCGGATCCAATCGAGCAAAAGCTAGCAATGACGCCAGCCAACATTCGACGACAGCAATCCCTCAAGGGGGCAGTGATACTTCAGCGTCCAGTTCTCTGCCTCTTGGTAGCTCTACCCCCACCCCATCCACTCCACTATCCGTCACCACGACCACGGAAGTGGACGTGAAGAATACCCTTTATCGAGACTGTCCTTCTTCCAACCAAACCATATACAATGCGCTAGGCTCTCCCCAGTATCAATTTCGCAAGCTATGCGAAGCGCGCTATCCCGGCAACGGCAAGACTGTGGTAAATAAGAAGGCGGCCAGCTTGAACGATTGCGTCGACTTATGCGCAAGCTACAATGCCCAAAACAAGGCTGCCATTGCAGCTGGGACCATGGCCGTGTGCAATGAAGTTTGCTGGCGCCACAGCCTGTATAGCGACTATCCAGGGCAGTGCTTTGCCTCTACATATACAAACACGTCCGGTGGCGACTTTCCGCGGGACTTTAGCAATACTGAATGTGATTCTGCCGCCTGGATGAACCAGGTTGTATGATACAAAGGACAGAGAGACTGTACATAACATACACAACATAGAAGTTAATTTTTACTTTAATACCCTCTATTCACAGTATTGAATTTGCACGAAATCCCTCTATCGATGCTGTGGTTATGGTGGCTAGTGAGTTTTGGCAGTACACTACTGGTTCGTCAGTGCCTCCGAGAGATAAACATCAGGCATCGCTCCCGTCCGCACTGAAACGTCACGCATCTGCTGAAGAGCCCACTGCCGTGTGGCGGGGGCGACATGTCTTGTCGCTGCAACGGCATACAGCCGCCACACTAGCGTACTGCCAACTATAGGTGTTGTGTTGGGATTCAACGTGTAGAAGTAATAGTATTGATAGTAGTTAGTGGTATACAGCTCTAAAGGTCCCTCGCTCTATTGAACAGAGGCTTGTCCAATTATTGCACAAGAAGAATAGGGCGTGTAGTGCTATCTTTTGAGGTTTTCTAAGCACCTCTCTAAATGATATAAATTGTGTGCAATCCCTCCTCTTCGTCTAATAGCCCGGGCAATCCTTGCTCCGTCCTATCCCCCATCATGATGTTCGCATCAGGCTTGCTCGCCACTATCACCCAGCCAATCCGGCGAAACCGGTGACGTGCTTCGTCGACAAGGCTCAGCAGCATGCAGTGAAGTTCTGCTTTGTCCATGTTGTAGTCACCTGGCTGTGGCCCATATCTCCAATACATTATGTAGTATGGCCGTAGCCCAAACTCCGCACAGTCCGAGTCCGAGACAGTAAAGTCTAGCCAGGGCTTCAACTGCACACTGAAAGGCTCATTGGGCACGGAGGACTCTTTGTCTTTCCCACCGCCCACGTGGTACAGGATTGGAAGTGTCAATCTCCAACGCCCAAGCTTTTGAAGCCGCACTGAGCGGAGCCGCCCTGTCACCCGAAGCTGGAACACGGGAGACCGCAGAGAGACACCGAACTCATCCTGAGTGAATGGCACGTCTCCCTCGGCAGCGAGGGCCCGGCTTTCCAGGGTGACGCAGGCCACTTTGACTAATATACCGATGGCAAAGGGTCCGTGTGAATTAATCTTTCCTTTGACCGAGGCCCAGGAAAAGGACGGCGCATAGTACCGTGGTTCCTCTCCGAGTACGTAGCGTTGGCGATGCGAGTACATCCACCATCCCAACTCCGCCGAAAGGCGCTTCTGCCACATCCCCGCGAGATAAACATCTTTAATGTAGAGCTTATGGTGCCGGGCGATTCCGGAGATTGCGGCAAGCTTGTCGTCTGGGTAGGTGAACTCGCACCCGGTGTAGGCTTTGACGATATCATCCCACACTTCGTAAGGCAGGTCTTCGACTGGGAAGTTCTCGACTCCTAGCCATGGAGAGCCGTCCCATAGCTCTAATGGGGTTTGCCGTAGCGAGACGACGCAGTTGAGGTCGAGTAACGGAGCGGGGGGTAAATTTTCGGGGAAGCTTTCGCAGTAGAACTTCTCATGGCATTCCCAGAATATTTCCTGGCGACAGAAATGGACAACTCTGGGAGACAATATGCGCTCTTGAAACACCCATCCTCGGTTGCTCAACGGGGAGTTATTAACCTCTATTCGCCACATATCCTTATCTACCGAAGTCCAATCGACCACCTCGTCTCCATCTTGCCCAAGCGTTTGGATCTCAACTTGGGAGTAGAAACTCGGCTCTCTATCGAAAAACAAGCCTTCATCTCCCGAGCCATAATCAGCCGAGATATTGAAGTAAGCATGCCGATAAATATCATTCATCCGGCCGGATTCTGACTCCCAATCCCTGCCGTTGTCGCCAGCTTGAATGATGCAAAGACAGTCAATCCAGAGGAAGCGAATTCCCATGTAACGGGCCACAGAGATGGCGTCTTGGAAGGTCTGAGATAGATGGTTGATAGGCAGCCCAAGTCCGAGCTCTTCCTTGTTTTTCGTAGTGAGCAGTATCTTGTTTTGAGAACCCCATCGGTGACTTAACGTGACATAACGTTCTTGCTGAGGCATGCGATCACCGGCTACTATGCAAGCCAGACCCTTGACGCTTTCGATGTCGACCAGCCTCGTGGGGCGGAATTCATGGGGAGTCTCCGACACCCGGCATTTTGCATGGCCAGAAGTACAGCGATTCAACCAACCAAGGACAGTGTCGAGGGCAGTACTCAAGCCTTTGTTGGGAGGCAAGCTACCTTGCGGAGAGAATCTGGTGAGCTCTGCGACGGGATGAAGAATTAGACACGAGCGCCGGAGATGGGGTCATCGCTTCATATATATCTGACATGCCTTTCGTTGGGATGAAGAACAAAACTTGCTGAATAAATGCTGATTGGTGGCTGATACCATTGATCGACAGGCTCAGGGATATAGTAGGCAATCCATCTGTCCTGAACCTGATTATCTCCCAGAAAATCTCTGTTCCCCATCTTGTCCCGTTGACGACCGAGTTTACAGTAGCTTCCGCCGGTACGTCCAACCCAAGTTGCCCGCGTAGTGCTTCCTTGGATGCTAGCTCATCGAGCCCCAATCTGGTGCTCGGCTTGAGAAGGCGATAGCCTCGCCAACAAAAATGGCATCTTTCCCTGGCAGCGCAAAGGAAGTCTGTTATTGAAGAATGATGTGAAAGGATGTGGTTACGGGACGGGTCTACTCTGCTGAGACTGAGCACTTCTTGGCAAACGTGGCACAGGCTCGCGGTAGAACCATTCATCCTCGACGAATATACTGGGGCCAAAGGGCGATCAAACTGGTTCTAGCAGGGGTTTTGGTCACACGAGAGGTAAGTTGATTGTAGGTTATTATCACCGTAGACAAGTACGAAATGGCAGTAGAGTAAGGGTGGATGCCTAGAGATGGGGTAGGCAGCCACCCACTCAAATGGGGGTCAGACATGCACCTCTATTTATCATCTATTCCATGAACCGAGCTAACAATTTTATCAGTGGTGGAATGTAGATCGCAAGCGTGTTCACGTGATGCGCCATTTTAGAGGGGAAGTTCAGTGAGCTGGGGATAGAGCGCTACTGAAGAAGTGGGTACGCCGCGTGCTCTCCTTTGTGCGGTGCTCTATATATTCTTTATATATAACTATCATTGACGTTTTAGGTATCCTTTGAGCATCATGAGTGCTGATACGAGCTGCTCCACCTGCCTCCACAAACAGAGACATATTGGAGTGACCTTGGAAGCGATTCGAACCGGGTCGCTGAAGAATTGCATTCACTGCCAAATACGGGAGCAGGTCATCGCACAATGCATCCCTCCCGAGCTTGTGTGTGACAAGGGGAGGCTGCACTGGAGTAGAGCTGGCCCATGGCATGGATTACGATGGGAGGCTTGGAATGGATCTAGTATCACCTTCAGTATCTATCGACGTCCCGAAACCAAGGCCGAAGGTGCGTTCTGTAGCCCCCCTCTGCCTGTTAGGTGTGACGGCCAATTCCTAATTTGCTCATGCCTTTATTAGGTGGTACCTCTTCCCTGATCCCAGTTTCGTATTACCGATCCAGCACGGCATCAAATGAAAGTCTTTTCCTTGCACAACAATGGATAAGGCAGTGCTACGAGAGCCACGCACAATGCGGCTCCAAGAGTCTCTCTGCCTTGCCGAAGCGAGTTTTGCAGATAGCTAACACAACAATAAAACTCTACGAATCTAAAGGGGAAAAAGCAAAGTATACCTGCCTCAGCCACTGCTGGGGGACAAGCGCTCCTACTCACATGACCACTAAAGACACCGTACACCACTATTCGAGTGGAGCCGGAATACCGATTGATTCGATTCCTCAAACCTTTCGCGACGCGATTGATTTCAGTCGCCGTCTTGGTATCGAGTTTATATGGATCGACTCACTTTGCATAATCCAGGATGATTTGCAAGACTGGGAAGAGCAGGCATCGCAGATGGCGTCTATTTATAAGGAAGCGCATCTCACCCTTTGCGCTACTTCCGCGCCAGACAGCTCATGGGGCTGTTACTCTTCATGCACGCAAAACATGAAACCTTTTAGCCTTTTCATAGGTGGTAATGCCTCGACGGGTTTCTTTTGTTCTATTGAGGACCAATCCATTCACATCCCGGACTGGGACCGAGCTACGCTGCCATTTTACCGCAACGACTTTCCGCTCTTGACAAGAGCCTGGTGTTATCAGGAAAGATTGCTGTCTCCCCGGCTGTTGCACTTCACTCGTGGTGAACTCATGTGGGAATGCGCTGGAGCCAGTGCATGCGAATGTACCTCGTTGGAATTTCTCGGTACGAATAAGCGCCTTGACTCGAAGTACCTGCCCGAGCAAAGGGAGAAGCTTGCTTACGTGACAGGACTAGAGAGGCTGCGTGCTGTCCAGTCCATAGTTACGAGCGCAGGCAGCCTAAGTTTAAGCCAGGTGCATGATATTGCACGGCACTGGCATGACATCGTGGAAGAATACGTCAATCTGGAACTAACTTTTCACTCCGATAGACTGGTGGCCCTTTCAGGAATTGCGCAAGAGGTCCTGAGGCTCCGGCCCGGAGGCGAAGTATACCTCGCCGGGCTGTGGAGGACCACTCTACTTGAGGATCTCCGATGGACCGTATCTCACGGCAATTGTATAAGGCCATCGGCGTGGCGAGCGCCTTCCTGGTCATGGGCGTCTTTGAATGGGCCTATTTTCTATCTCGATAGAGATGACACAGACATCCGAGACTACGCCGAAGTGATAGACGTCAAAACATCCTCCGAGGAGAACCGTCCATTGGGGCAAGTGACCTTTGGCTTTGTCGAGCTCAACGCGCCGACGGTAGCGGGGAGACTCTGGGTACCGGAATCCCGATCGGGAATAAAGAGGCAGATGTTTTTCGAAGCCGATGGTGTCCGGGTCGAATTCCAGGCCGACTGCCAAAGCGATATCCATCGGAGTAAGACCAAAGGTGTCAGTGACGAAGAGCTGCTCTGCCTACGACTTGGTAATGGCTTGAATGGGAAAGACTGCTGTCTTGTTCTCAGGAAACAACTGGGCTTCATTGCCGGGTATGAAAGGATCGGGTGCCTCCAGCTCGACACCCAGCAAGCGGAGACTACATGGTTTCCTTTAAATGGCTCCTTGAATCGAGTCGGGATAGTTTAGTACGCAAAGAGGCAATACTCAGTCTCTCGTTCAAGAATTCACTCTCAACACTCCAAGTGCTGTGTGTAGGCAAGCATCCATTTGTAGACATCAAATGTGTCGTCGTTCACTAGTTAACGGCAGGATACAAACAAAAAAACGGAGTTAGAATTTGGACCATTGGAGTAATAACTATAATTTCCTTCCGTAGTATTCAATGTAATAAATACCTGGCGACAGCTATAGAGGCTACTATACTTGCCATGGTCGCACTTTGTCAATATGTACTGGCGCATCTTGCATACTTTTGAGCGTAGAAAGTATAGAATCGACTGGATTAAAGTTGACCGTAAAGCGGGAAATCGATTCGAGGTAATAATTTTGCCCCGGCACTACAGCTTCAATATTGCCTATAATAAACCCCTGAAGGATTTGATGAAATCCGACTATTGGCCAAAATAGGTCGTTTAGGGATCCGAAAACCCATGAAATACGTGCGATGCAACGCTAAAGTCACATAACTAGGATCGCAAACCCAGAAGCAGAATACAATGTCTAAATGAGCATACGACGACTATGTTCTTGGACTTGGCCTTAGAAACACTATTTAGACCAAATTGATTTGCAAACATATCTCTCTCCTTCTCCTCCCTTGTGTTGCCCTAAAGGTCTCACGACTACTTCCAGGTATACGAATAAATCTTTCAGCATGAAGTTCTCCATCACCAACATACTTCTTACCCTCGGTGCGGTCGGCTTGGCCACTGCCAGCACTGGAAGGATGACCCATTACAGCCCTAGTGTCGGAACTGGCGCTTGCGGGTGGTTAAACTCGGACAGCGAGCTCGTCATCGCTGCTCCTGCGGGCCTATGGACTGCCTCAAATCCTAACAATGATCGTCTCTGCGGTATGCAGGTTCAGATTAGCTACGGGGGCAAAACTGTCTCCGCAAAGGTGGTGGACAAGTGCCCTGCTTCGTCGTGCACTGTCAACGACATCGATGCTTCCCCTGCTCTCTTTCAGCAATTTGCCGACCTGGGCGTTGGCGTGCTTCAAGTCAACTGGGATTTTACTACCTGCCCATGCTATCCCAACTGCGGATGCACCAGCGGAAACTACTGCCACTGCAGTTACACTCTCGCTGCCAACGCCCCTTGCGCGCCTAACTGCGGATGTACCAGTGGTGCCGTTGCGATTTGCAGTAAGTTTGTTTCTTTCTTCGTTAAAAAAGAAATCGTAGAATTTCACCTTAGAAGGTGATAGCAAAGGGCTGACTCGGCGATTACATTAGATGCTGTATAACAGCTTTGACCCTTCAACGCGCTTTCGTCTACTGGTACCCCGGCCGCAGTACTGATCCAGAGGCATGCGCCCTAGGAGCATACTATAGTAATGGGATAAGAGTCATAGATGGAGCAGAGGTGTCAATTGAGTACTTATGTATATATTGGATGCCTACTGATAAATTCGTTTTCAGCGCCTTCTGATGGCCATTCCCATGAAGTCCAGTGCCGTAGGTGAACAGTAGAAAAGAAGTCTCGATAGGACGACAGAGTTTGCTCCTACTTTGCACAAATTCGTCATTGATAGTCCATTCATCCATCCTTTTATTCTTTATCTCAGACTAATTGGCCCATGTAGGGCTGATCTTTCACTTAAAAATTCTGATCAATGCCCAGGGCACATCCTTCACGAGCGGCCGGGTGGCGTGGGTTAACATAAAGCCCATGTAGGAAGCTAACAATCTAACTCTTTGAATAGATAACACATGTTTTCATACACATGCCTAGAAGCCGAGAATCCAAAACAATCTAGTGAATGATAGGAGGAAGCTGCCTAGGTAGCCGAGACGCTACCTTAGTTATATCGCGCGGAAAGGCATGTAAGGGTTAGGGTTACTTTAAGTACCTGGCCTTAGCAAGTGAGTCTGCCTGAGCTGCTTATCTTTCGGACGCGAGTTGCTACCCGCCATCTTATGTCGCCTGTTCAGCTTACTCTTAGAGGTTCCTGCGTTCCAAATCGACATATATGCTCTACAGACACTTCACGACGCTGTAGATCGATATGAGTCGCTGCCATCCTACAAGCTGTGGGGGACCACAAATAATTGTCCTTAACAGCCAGTCGCTGCCCCGGTGTTCCAACTGTGGGGGGTCATCTGAGGAAGTGCTACGGGAATTGGAAGAGGCAGTATTTAGCCCGTCTCCTGCTACACCGTCAGATGAACCCCCTGGACACCTGAACTTGAGTTGGCCATCCTCCGTTCCATACCAGCGCTCGGGGCACCGCACATATGCGGGCGTAGATACAGAGGAAGCTAGAACTCAGCTTATGAGACAACAAGGCTCTAACTTTCACCAGACATCTCCCAACGATGACGCTAGTTCAGCCTTTGTCAAGGCCAGCCCAGATTGTCGGGTATATGGAGAAACGCTCGCTCTGGACGAATTTCGCCTGATCTACCTATGGGCGGCGGAGGACACGGCCCAGCCTCTACATGTCTCTATCAAGGTGTATCGATACGAGAACTGCCCGGAATACGAGACTGTATCCTACACATGGGGTGGCGAGAATCAAGCCAGCCGCTTGTGAGTTCCCGTGTTCGACTTGAGATTTAGAAGATCCATCAACTAATGACAACACAAAGATGTCGTCCAATCTATGTCGATGACTATTATGATATTCTAATGCAAACCAAAAACTGTTGGGAAATGCTGCGATGGCTGCGGCCGGAACACGGAGTCAGAGTCCTCTGGGTGGACGCCATCTGCATCAATCAGCAGAACCTGGCAGAGAGAAGCCACCAGGTCGCCAGCATGGGCCGCATTTATACAGAATGCTCCCAGGTGACTCTCTGGCTCGGTTCAGACTTGGTGCAACGGAAACCCGGGTTCTATCCTCGACGCCAGCGACTCGCTAAGCTAAGAGAAGTGGCCAATTCAGGCGCGGGTCCACCAGCGCCGGGGCACGACCTCGAACGAAACAATGGACATATACAAGTTGCTTGACAGACGCTATTTTAGCAGGCTATGGATCATCCAGGAGCTTGTACTAGCACCACGCGTGGTCATCCCTTTGATGGACTGGGTATTCTGGGCTGACGGCTCGGACTTGTCTTTGCCAGGGCATGTTGACTGGGCGGAGACGAGAGCGCCATGGTTTTCGCATCTCGCCCAAACCACCATCCCGACAGAAGACCTATTCGAGCTTGTATCTTATGCCTCCCGTTCAGAGGCGGCGGACTCCCGTGACCGGCTATTTGGAGTCTTGGGACTTCGGACAGAGGGGTCAGAGGAAGCCATCTAAGCGGACTACACACTGTCCCCACAACACGTCTTTACCGGCTTCTTCACCCATTGCATCATCTCACAGCGTAAAATAAGCTGCTGAATCAGGCATCTGGTGTTTTCGGCGGCCGATCCAGACTTACTTGGATGCCTCGCTGGGACTCTCAGTCGTCTTGGGAGAACATATTCCGCATCTATAATACGATTGCACCTCATCGTGAGGAAATCCGGAGTGCTATTGTACACCAGCTCTTGTTGCTTCCTAACGAGCCATTAAATCAGCTGTATCATCTCTGTTACATTGAGCAAATATATTACGGCATTTCCGAGCCAGTCGCGACCTCGCAGCAACATAATCTTCCAGTCCTACGCACGAGCCCATGGTACCAAAACTGTACGATTGATGCAGACAGCGGTGCAATATCGATGTATATGACCCGGCTGCTTCGCATTAAGACGCGTCCTCGGAGGTTCTGTTCGCTGCCTAGCGTCCGAGTATACCAGCTCGCTATACAGCAGGATAAAACATCTCCTCTGCTCTATCTAACGAGCACATACGCCCCCGAAGAGCTGGTAGAGCCGGGGGATGAGCTTTTACTCTTTGATTCAGAAGATTCCAACTTGCATTTCTTCCTGTTACGTCCAGGAACAGAAGAGCGAACATTTCTAATGGTGGCATCCTGCTCCCATGTCTTCTTCTCTGAGTTTAAGACGCAGCACTTTCCGAAGCCCAAAACTCCTGACTTGGAGCCTATAATACTGGAATCGTCCCAGAAAACCATATCCCAGGACCTCGAAGAAATTTCATCCCTGCTACTGGGTGTTGGAACGCCCCGCAGCGAGAGAACTTATCTGCGCCTATTGAAGGGAACCTACCCCTTCCAGAGCAGCCCGTCGTGGCGCAGTCACTTAGGCCTATTTATATCAAGCATCTTGGAAAAATCAGAGGATCTAGAGACAGCAAAGTAGTCGCGAGAGAAATTAAAGGAGAAGTATTTGGAGGCTGTGCCGGCCAAGTTCCATCCCCGGTTCCAGGACGACTACTTTCTCATGACGCTTACCAGCAATGACTGGTCAGAATTCCGCACGGAAGACGGGCATCTCAAAGGCATACTACTGTGGGAGTGGGCAAGCGAAGGCAGCAGCGACTGGAGAAGGCTAGTGTGGGAAAAGAAATATCCCTGGGGCTTCTTTAGTGCGACGCCGAAGATGGCCAATATTCGGTGTCCGTGGAGCGAAATCGCAGGCATTATCCTGGCTGCCGCCAAGGAGCTCCGCCTTGACGCGTTGCATCGAGCCGGTGTGCTAGAAGCCACGGCAGAAGAAGCAGAGAAACGCCTCCTAACCGGTTCGACGCAAGCAGATGAGCTGCTTGGCAGCCCGCTAGTTGTTTTTGGCCACGAAATGTACCTAGAAGCTTTGGACTTTCTCGAATTATATCAGCCCAATATATAAGACGAATCTCGTTATTAAAGGTTTCTTATTTTGTGGGTGGCCCGGTGCTGCTGCTGCTTTAACCGATCCTTAGATGTAATTGAACAGACTAAATTATCTTTTACTGGACTAAAGGAAACAAAAAGAGATGTATCAAAATAATACCTAAAAATATACAAGAATAAAGGAAGTAATCAGTAGCTTGGTAGATTATTAAAGCATAGGAAAGAAAGTACTAGCTTTTATGATAGGACAAGCTATACTCACTAGGGACTTTAGGCTTTAAAAATATATACTAGGCACTAGCAACATC
This sequence comes from Thozetella sp. PMI_491, assembly GCA_021432635.1. NCBI lineage: Eukaryota > Fungi > Ascomycota > Sordariomycetes > Chaetosphaeriales > Chaetosphaeriaceae > Thozetella > Thozetella sp. PMI_491. Next base: position 138,761 of record MU270091.1, read on the forward strand.
AGATTCCTTTATTCAGTGGCTGCTACTGGTTACCAATACTACATTTTAAGACCAGGACAGCGCACCGCCAGCCCCGCTGTGGCCAATGTTCTACAGCCCCTAAGCAGCACTACTAGGCGATTGTTCGTAGATACTAGATCTAGTTTCTGGGATGGAGGAAGCACTCCTAGAGACTGCCACTGTTGTAGCTTGTGGTGAGTTTTCCAAGACTGCAACATCCCATTGTCGGCCTCTGCCTCTATCAGGACTAAATTGTCTGATTGTATGCTATCTGCGCTGTTCGACATACCATGGGCGTCCCGTGCTCGTCCTTTCTTTCGATAGAAGACGACATGTCTGCAGCGCCCTCGGACCTCGGGTCGAGTCAACGCCAGGTTTCTAGTATGTGCCGCAGGAAATCGAGAAGCTGATCCATGGGCGCACGAACCGAGAGGATCTAGGAACTGGGAGGAGGTGACGACAGATGGCTGACCAACCGCTTCCTTGTGATAGAATACTTGCCACCAAGGAGAGGGCTTCGCTTTGTGTCGGGTAGCTCGGCCAGACGCCGCTCTCGTGGGCCGCCGAATGGGGACACGAGGCCGTGGTGCGGCTGCTCCTCGACAATGGCGCCACCGCCGAGGCAAAAGACGATACATATGGCCGGACACCGCTAATTCTTGCTGAATATTATGGCTAAGGGGAGTCTATCTTAGCATGCCTTAACCCGCGATTTTAAATGACCAAAGGATATTCCGGAGATGGAACAATGTATATCGGCTCGGCAAGCGATCTGCGTTTAATTTCCTCGCTCGTTTGTCCTCCTCCGCCGCGGGAGTTGTTTACGAAATAATGTCAATATTAATGAAACCCAAGCCAAACGAGGATTATTATAAGACAAGGACACTGGGGCTAGCGTGCAATTGACGCACTGTGCTTTTACAGCTCACTGTTTTCAGGCTCTTTCTTTTTAAAGGTCGAGGCCTTGGCTCATCCAGAAATCAAAAGCTCTTTGGCGGACTGTTCCGAGACACCAGATATATGTCTTCGCTATGCCGACTAATCAATGAGCCATCTCTCATATTGCGGATGATTCTGATCCCTTCGCTCTGTTTTCAGTAAATCGTATCTTTTGCTCTCGAAACATGTTCCTATTCCTTGAGAAGAGTTTAAACTTCAACGAATGCGGTCAAGACAGAACTCACCTCCAGCTGTCTCGATATTACGCAAGTTTGATCTGCCTCTCTTCCCTTTCACCACTTAAAGCGACATTATCTTCCCATTGAAGCCATGAAATTTCTCATCAGTGACCGCAAAATCTCTTCACTGCCAATATGGTGCCTCCGTGGGCTTTCTACGTGACCCTGTCCGCTTTGGTAGCTAATGTAGCCGCCCGTGAAGACCTCCATAAAGCCGCCTACGGTCTCCTTCAGATCCCCCCCTCTTTCACTGGCGAAGGCGTGACTTTATATCCAGGCCACCATCCTAACCATGACTGGGACGACCTTGAGCATTTGATACCAAAACACACGCTTGAACTATACTACAGCCAAGAAGGCCACCGACGTGAGCGGACCAGATTGCCCCGGTCACCCAGGAAATGAGCTACTAACAATTGGTTCCAGCCGCCTTGCATGGTGCTAAGCACGGTAGTCTGGTGGCCACGTTCAACCGTCAAACGATCGTCCTCGACCATACAAGTCACGTCAATTCCATTCAGTGCGGGAACGACGATAGGATCAGGGTCTGTTTCAAGCCTGGCGCGTTCAAACACGTACAGAATGCCTGGAACATTAGCGAATTTAATCTCATCACCTACCACATGGGCTGTGGCGACCTGTATTCCGGGCAGCGTTCGTACTTCTTTGCTAGGGATCCCCGATTCGATACGCAGTTTAGGTGTGTCACCCTGATTGCTACACAAATCGAGCACGCAGATGCGATCGATAGTGGGAAAGTGACCTGGGGGACGTATCTACATCCGGAGCAAAGGAAGAGAATTCCAGTCAAAGGCCATGTCCGCCTCTCCAGGCCCCGTGATCCGTTTTTGGCTCGCAGGCAGGATCCGCCGCCTCAGTCGAGCTCGTCACTTCAGTCCAACTCGTCGCCCCAGTCGAGCTCATCACCTCAGTCCAGCTCGTTACCTCAGTCCAGCTCGTCACCCCAGTCCAGCTCGTCGCCCCGGTCCAGCTCGCAGGCCATGAACATCCTACCGGAAGAGAGTTCGATTTCCGGTAAGGAAATGGACGCTGGTCCGCCCGGTGACCTCTATAAAGTAGAGGATGCAGATGATTTCTTCGGTTTCACAATCGATCCGGCTGGCTTCGATACACCTGTTCGAGGCAGTTTTGTCGACAACGACGGCAGCTCCGTGACCGATGGCAAAGGGGACGTCGAAGTCCAGCCTATGACTGGGATAAATGACAATGATGAGCTTGGGCCTGGACAGGGTGGCAACGAGAAACGACAGAGCCTCCCCTTGATTGATATCCCGCATCAGCGACGCCGCCTCAGGAGCCGAGGATTCCTGGGCGACCTTTGGGACGGGTTTGTCGGTGGTTGTAAGAAATTGGTCAAGGTGAGTTAGGTCCGATTTGGCTCGCCCATTTTGCCTTTTCCGGCATATATACCCCCTCTGTCGTTCTCAAAGACACGTTCTAAAAAGATCTCTAGTCTGTAGGGAAATTTTTCATAGCTTCCGCTAGACTGCTTGTTTCCATTGGCAAAGTGGTCGTCGAGTTGGCTATTATCGCTGCTAAGGTTATTGCCGTCCCTTTCGGTGTCCCTTTTGACCATTCCTACCACGACGACTTTAACTTCACTTACAGTCTTAAGGCTGAAGCTGGCAACCGCCCCCCAAAAATCTTCGATTATGGAGATGGCTTCAATTTGGCTGGATCTGGAGGCATCTACAGTGTCCAATGCGCCAAATGCGGCACTCATGGGGATTTCACCGTCGACGGACACCTGGCCTTCAATATCAAAGACGGTATTACGGACGGCAGTGTTTCTTTTATCAACCGTGATCCCTTTACTATTGACCTTGTTTTCGGCATAATTTTAGAGGTGCAGTATGACAAGCCTATTAAGGCTGCCGAGAAGCAGTTTGCTGCCGTGCCGTTCAGCCCCCTTGCAATCCCTGGAATCATTACTATCGGACCCCAGCTTAGCATCAGCGGCGCGCTTGACATTGTTCTTAATGGGAAGGCAGAACTACTTATCGGTGGTAGTCTGTCTATCGATGCCGGCGAAGCAGCCCTTAGTGTGGTACATAAGGATAAGAATAAGCTTACCGGTCTCAAGACCGTCTTCACTCCAGTAGCCCAGGTTAGTTACCAACAAGCCCCGCCAAAACACCCCCCACCGCCAGTATAAGATAAAGTTACTAACCATGTCTTATCTGGTGACCATAGTTTAACGGTACGCTTACCGCTACTGTGGAGTTGGGTCTGCCTATTGCTCTCGAATGCGGCCTTGACGTTCTCAACGGCAAGTTTAAAACAACCGTTGGATTGGTAAACAAGCCATCCATATACGCCTCCGCCTCGATCACCAACAAGGACGACGCGAAGTGCAAAAATGGAATAGAGCTTCGCGCCGGCGTTAAAAATCGAATCTACGTGCAAGCTCTAGAACTATGGGATTATGACATCGGCACAGACATTCTCTACGAACGCGGTATTGCGTGCGTCACGTACGTTTTGAAAGTGCTTTTCGGCTGTCTGCTTTTATCTTCGAGATGATCTACCCAGGCGCCAAGATATATGCTGACTTTTCTGTTTGGTTAGGAGTAAAGGTTTCGACCTCGACGCTGTTGAGCCGCCTAGCGGGGTCATAAATGACGTCGTAAAAAGCCTTGGAGGCAGCGATGTTGCCAATGTTAAACCTAATATCAATAATGTTGTGGCTGGCTTCAAACCACCCAAGACCGCGGTCGGGTTCCGTCTCATTATGGATGAGGACAAATCGTCTATTCTCTTGAGCGGCAATGACGGGTTTCTCTACCTTGCTGAGGTCAAAGAAAATTCTGATCTGAGTGCCCCTTGGGGATCTGTCGATCAAACATCCGGTACGATCAATCTGGATGTTTTCGGACGCATCCTGGGGTACTTGCCAGATGGTGAGCTTAGGTATGCTGCTAACGTCCAGGTTTGGGATCCGACTAAGATTGGCAAGAACGTACGAGCAGCGTAGGTTTCTTCCTCTAATATTCGTCTACCTAGTGCCTAGATGCCATCTGTCACTCACCTTTGACCACTCTTCAAGTTGCACCCTCTCTTTCTGTTGACGCCTCCCATGCCCAGGAATACATCCCTGTTCTACTTTCGCTAACTACTCTGCTCTTCAGTACTCTCTCCGTCCTCAAAGGCGATGGGCAAGATTTCAAAAACTACGGTGTCGTTCTCCGTCGCGATGAAAAAGACTACGTCTACTTCCCAACCTTTTGTAAGACTGGTACCGGCCTCCGACTATTTGCTACATATTTTATGTATGCCGCGGATGGGAAGCTGTACGACGACCAAGGAAAGGTCAAAGGGGACAATACTGAAGACGCTAAGGGCCAGAAGGAAGGCCTCAAAAACCTTGGCGTAACAGGCGACTGTAGAACTGTGAGGCTGACGTCTAGCCTTGGCACACCTTAGAGTTATATAGGAGTCATGGGTAGGAAGAGGAAATATTTGAGGTGGAGAGGTCTTGTAGGATGGTGGTAGGGGGCGAGCTATTCTTAGCTTCCGCACTTGCGCCGAGGCTTGTCCGCTATATTTTGAACGGAGACAGGTACAGGTTCTTTCTGCTATGTTATACTACGCCTTATAATGAGGTTTTAATATTAATTCCCGTAACCCCAAACATATTATGCAAGGGATGTCCCTGGGTGTTTTCTGTTTTACTAGATGGTTGCGAGAGATGCAAGTAATATTCAGCAAGAGAAAACGCACGAACCTGCTCGAGCTCTATGGGGCTATAGTCGTGCACCTAGTCAGCTCCTATGACAGGTCGACCCCTATAGATGTCAATACAATTGCCCACACCGTTGTAACTTCATGTCCCGAGCCTGCCTCTGCTGGACTTGTTTTGTTGTCCGGGGCTTATCACCATGGACCGACTTAATAAGGTTCCTGAAGTGATCTATGCTCTATAACTTTACCTTGCCCATTCTATACTTGGGATATTTACATATAATAAGCTTTCTATGCTATTTAGTATGCTTCCTTTCCTCTAGGTGGTAGTTGTTGAAGAGTTTACCCTGTTTTAAAAGGCTGACAGTATTAGAAAGCCTGCTTTTGCTTTGTTACTTGCTTATTGCCTTTATTTTAGGACATTGGGTTGTTCCTATGAGAAGCGGGAAAGGGTTCAGCTCTGACTCTTGCTCTGATTTAAGCTTAATGCCTTTTGAAGTTACTAGGTATTTAATATCTCCTGACGACTCTAGGCGCTTGAGGCGGTTGGAAGTTAATATGGGTTTGATATCAGTTGGTGGCTGCAAGCGCTTGTGCTTGACTGTCTCTTGCATGCTGTATAAAGCTACATATAAGTTAATAACTTTGATACTTAGCTTTGCTATTTCCTCCTTGCTTAAGTTGTCTAGCTGGTGGCAGAGAATTTAAGCAAGCCTTATATGCTTAAGGATAGTGAGATTACTCGCTACCTCTAACGTAATCCACAGGCGAGTGGCACACACAAGCGAGCGGCACACCCTAAATCACACCAAAATTATCGAACTTCTTAACACTCTAACATCTGCAAATCTAAATATTATTTTCTCAAAATAAAGATGTATTTTATTAATTATATTATATAGTTATCAATGATTTCTAGATATTTTAAAACTTCTTTAGGTAGATAAATACTTAGGAATTTAAAAGTAGAGTAAAATTTACTCCACTTTTAATATAACTCCTTGAAATGTTTTTTATATATTTCCTTTAAAAATCCCCTAGAAATAATTGTAATGCCCTAGGCAGGTATCAGGGGGTGGAAGTTCGGCTACGAGAAGGGGAATGTATTCGGTTGCTAGCACTAAGGCTGTACCAGAGACTGATCCTTGAGGTCCTTAAGTTTGAGGCCCTTAAAGTTCCTATTTATACAGGTGAAGGGTTCTCCTCCTGGATTTGGTCCTGACTCGGCTCTGAATCCCCTGTGTTTCCTGCCTGACTCCTAGGCCGCAACCGGCCTATACTGGAATCATACTGGCTGTTCTCCCTTACTCGTGAACCTTCTAGGTTCTGCTTTCAGCTGTGTGCCCTGCTGTAAGGCCGTATGCTCTGGGCCTTACAGCAAAATGAAAAGTGGAGAAATCCTTTCTCTACTTTTATTTATTTTCTTAATAGCTTTGCTAAAAAATATTTTAAGTTTCTAAATTAAATCTCAGCATATATAATGACATATATAAAAGACGAACTAAAAGTTATCTAATATTTAAGCAAAAGTTGGCGGTGCTAGAAAGCTAAGAAATTCTCGATTTTATATGTGATTTGAAGTGATCCATCCACCCGTGTGATCCACCCACCCATGGATTACGTTATATTTATAGTATATATATTAATATAGGTATATGTAATAAGATGCCTATTAGTTGAAGCAACTACCGTACTACAAATGCTTTCCGCCTCTTCTGCGGTGTACGACCGGGATTGCGTCCAAGGTGACCTGATCTCGAGCTAGAACTCGAGCGTTGCGATGGGGAAGGCGAAGGGGTGGGCGGGGGCGTTCCGTGCCCAATCCGGTAGCGTTCTGAGTTGGCTCCATAAGCGGACCGGCTGAGCGCGCCGCGCGGCAGGAGGACTTCCCTCCTGCAAGCGTCAGTCTAGCAGCACAGCTACGGTTGAGAATACAGTTGCCTTATCCCCCACTCCTTGCCTACACTAGTGACCCCTCCCGGGGACTTGATACCGTGGTATTACAGTATAATTCTATAAAGGAAATTATAGACTGATCTAGTTGCTTTAGGGCCTTTAATTCTACCACTCCAAGACTTAGAGCCCATGAGGCTCGCCAACCTCCAGATGGGGACTCATCACTGGGGCCGCCACGCACCAGCGCCAGGATAGACAGCACCGGCGCGAGGGTGTGCAAGGCCGGTGCTTGGCCCCTAAATGCAGCGAGGGGCCACCGGGGCGCACAATGACGACATTCGTCTTTTATAACAGGTAGTTGGTACCACACTTCTGGTTCACATTTTACATCCGTACATAGAACACCGCCTTTTCCCATGGCATGATTGGACTCTCGACAATCTTGTAGGAAGTAATATTCGTATGACCGCCTACTTCCTTGTGGTTACCTGCTATCTCTGTGGGGAGGTACCGTGGCTTTGCGAGGTTAAAGGGATACATTAGCTGCTCGATGAGTGCGGGCTCTCATATTCGCCCAAAGGTCCGTTTGTGGGGTTTACAATCGTGTACTATTCGCATATATCCGGGCTGGCTCGGTCCCGGGCCCGGGTGCGCTCCGAGTCAGCGCGGAAACCCATTAAAAAGGCGAAGAACTGTGGTCGCCACCAGTCATATACTAGATAGTTACCTAGGCAAAATGGATTAGGTAATGCTAAAAGATATTAGCACTAAGCCGCTTTTGGCACGTATTCGCTTGCTTTTATTTAGCCCGGAACATCCCGTGGCTCCCTGCTTGCATCACTAAATCTGCCTACCCTCGACGCCCCGACAGGGTACAGACGCTCTAAATTAGGAATGATCCCCCCTTGTTCCTGCCTTGACGATGTTGATTTATAATTCTCACTCCGATCTCCGGCATACGATTGTGTCCAGGTGGGTTCAAAGTACCTATTTAACATAGCCCTCCTTATTCCTTACCGTGACTGTTTTCATGAGGCAGTACTACAGAACTCTCATACTCCATCGTTTGTGGCAAGAACTCTGCAAAATGTCGACTCCTATAGTTGCCATCGCTGGATTCACGGGCAACCTGGCTCGTTTGATTACAGCCTCCCTTCTCGAAAGCCACCCGGAGATCAAAATCCACGGAATTACTCGCTCTCCAGCCAAGGTTGATGCCGCTATCCGAAGCTCGCCGAACCTAACGGTGTTTGAAGCATCCGCTTCCAACGCGGAAGCACTCGGCCAGGCACTTAAGGGTGCATCTGTGGCTATCTGCTGCTACTTAGGCAGCAACGAATTCATGGTCGAGGGACAGAAGACACTGATAGACGCGTGTGTTACGGAAGGAGTACCTCGATACATTGCTTCGGACTGGAGTTTGAACTTCCGAGCATTAGAGTTCGGAGACCATCCAATGAAGGATCCAATGAAGCATATACAGGCCTACCTCGAGGAGAAGGAGAAGGAAGGCAAGATCACGGCCGTTCACGTCTTGAACGGAGGATTCACAAATATTCTGCTAGGACCATACAGTGGTTATTTCCGACCCAAAGAGCAACTGTACCAGTATTGGGGCACGGGTGATGAGGCGATGGACCTCACCACATATCAGCATGCGGCAGCATTCACCGCTGAGGTTGCCGCAGATCCCAGCGCGGTGGGCTTCTTGAATGGTACGTAGGCATTCATGAGCACGCAGGATCTTGTCTAACTCTATCTCAGTGCTGGGAGACAGAAAGACTGTCAAGCAAGTAGCCGAAACATACGAAAGTGTGTACGGAGAAAAGCTCACACTGGAATGCTTGGGCTCGTTGGACGATCTGAAAGAGAAGATGACAACGAGTTTCAGAGAGTCGCCTCAGAATGAGCGGAAATGGATGGGCGACTTTTACTTGTAAGTTCTGAAGCTGCGTTTTTCTATCTTTTTTGCTCACCTGTTCACATTTTAGATACCACATGTTGAACGGCAAAACATCGCTGGAGCCTCTCCATACCACGCGATACATCAACGTCAAGCCCCAGAGCGTAGAGGAGTACTTCGCATCACGCCCCAAAGAAACCTTATCTAGCTACAGGTTATTTTAGACACTGAAGCTAGAGAGGCCTTGCAACCGAGGTACACAGATACAATTGCACTTCGCCGTGCTGTCATGGGCAGTCCCAAAGACCGATGCGTTTTTTATCTTCCTTATTAGAGATATCAATTACAAATGAAGTGATTTCAAAACAATTAGTTTCCAACTCCCCTATGAGTGTTTATTGTGGTATATTTATCTACGCATTGCACTGTGTCAATAACAATGTGATATGAACCGCTGCCGAATATCCTTTTTCTCCATAGGATTCAGGAGAGGCTACTGGCTACTTGCGTCATGCATGCATGAATATTTGACTCAGGGGTGCCTAGAGCTACAACTGATGCACGTAATCAGTCGTCAACTATCTGTACGTCCACTATCTAGAACTCATCGGAGTGTAGCTGTTCGGATGGGAAACCAAGAAATCCTTGGATATGAGGACTAGGATGATGCCGCAAAACGCTTAGCAACTTTAAGCCTTCAGACCGGGCAGAGTTATGAATCCACCATTGGTCGATCCGTATTGCAATTGCATACCAATAGCAAAGCAGAAGCAGTGCCCTTGGCTCCTTTATCTCAAGCAATGTTGACAGAGCATTGAGACTCTTTGTAAAGCAGAAGAAGGGACCGATCATCTCATATCCGACCTCACACAACATTAGCCGATGAAGAGCATTGAGAGTCCCCCCATAAGCATTTGTAACACCCTTTGCCTCTGCATCCGAGCCACAGAGTCTCTCCAGTCCATCCATGATAGCGCGAGACTTGAAATGCTCAGCCATGGATATTGGGGGATCAAGGGCATTCGTACCGCATCGAAGGATGAGGGGCCGCCAGACGCTATGGTCGATTTTAGATTGCAATCCGGGTACCTTTTGGAGCACATGGAACCCGTGCATCGAGCGTAGTTCTGCGATATGCAGGACCGGTATGTTCTTCCCAGGGAACTCGTCGGATTCTGAAGAGGCAGAGAGATTGTTGAATGCTATCATGGAGAGGAGCAGAGAGCAGGCAAAAATCGCGTCGTGATCTTCACTCCCAATGCTCTCAAGGGCGGCGGTATACGCCTCCAAGGAGCAATTGTAGTAGACAGCGCCGGCAACGTGGTATTTTTGTGTGCCTGATTGAGCGCTAGCCATGTGATAAGCAGAGAACGAAAGAATAGCATAGCGTAGATATGGCGCCGCTACTGATAGGCGAGGCCCATCTTGCTGAAAAATTCTTTGGCAGTTAACTGAACCTATCCAAGTAGGCTCATGGTGAATGAAGTGGTCGAAAAGCTCTATTGGCTTAATTGACCGGGGAAGTTGTTTCCAGGTCTCGGTGATTCGAGGATATGAGGCATCCATGAAATCTACCGACAATTGGTTCAAATGTGCTATGGGTGGAGGCCTTCTCACGGGTGATCGTAACGTGTTGGACTGAGCGGCATAGGTACATTGGCGGTTGCTGTAAGTGCATTGCCCACATTCAGGCTTCTGCTCGTCGCACTTGAAATGCGTCAGGAGTCTAGTGAGTCCCATTTATATCTCAGCACTTACTTTTAAACGGCGCGTCTTGCATGTGCGACAGCCCGTTCGTGACTTGTTGGGTGGCCTTCGAGACTTGTATTCTTGACCGCCTCGGTCTCGCCTCGTGCTTGGCCCGTCGCGAATGAAAAACGAATTCTCAAATATTACTGTTTGATGGGCTGTGTCAGGCATGTTACAGACCTAGTGGAAGTACTAAATGCGATATCTCAGGAAGAGGGTGTAGCAAGCTTGGGCGTGCACGAGTCAATGAGGGCGGACAGTGCCGAAGCTCTCTCGATTTACCACGTATCTTGGAGGTGTATCGAACAACCTAACCCCTCTGAGGCGACGTCGGCTGGTTGGTAATCACGTGACATGTCAACAACGGTTCAGCCGGACCCGACTACGCGCCTGCGTGCGTGTTCTTCTTGGTTTCGTCCAGGCAGCCGTTGACACATTACACCTCGAGTAGTTAAATGCGTTTCTTCCTCGCTTAACTTGCACAAACGAATCCAAGCGAAAGCAAAATCAAAATGAGCGACCAGCGAACCACCGAGAGCACTCCGCTCCTCAGCCGCGATGTTCCAAGTCTCAGCGAGGACAAGGGGCTCGCAAGGCGCGCTACGGCCTTTCGTATTGCCACGATGACGTCTTGTGTCACTAGCGTCCTGACAGTGATCTTTGCCATCACGACCGTAGCGCTCGTCGCGGCTGGTCCGCCCGACTACTACCCCCCATCGGAGTTGTACTACTCGGCCGCACCTATTGCGGGCTTTGTATGTGGTGGAGCTCCCTCCCCTTTCCCCGTGGGTTCATGTCCTGGACTAACATTCTCATCTCCAGGCGATTATCGCAGGCTTGTATTCGGGATCAGTATTGGTCGACGGCGCACCGCTACGAGGCACAATCACCGGCATCCTTATTGATATCTTTGGCGGGATTTATGTCCTCTTCCAGAGCCTCTACATCATGCAGCAATTCCTGGGATTCCCCCACTATTATTACTCCGGGGGCAGATGCCGTCCTTTCTATGGTAACCCACCTCCCCCACCTACCGACTGTAAAGCTTGGGAGAAGAAAGTACTGCCGGTATTCGTGATATATCTCTTAATCGCGCTGGTCTTTGGGTACGTATTTCTTTCTATCGGATCCAATGAGTTCTTATAGTGAGTGACTAATACTTGGGGTAGACTTGCACATGTTATGTTGCTTATTCTGCGAGCTTCTGGATATAAGCCGCGCACCCGTGAAATACGGGTTACGCTTGTTGGAGAGGATGGGAACCCTATCCGCCGTTAATTGAGGTTAAGTGCACAAAAAGAGAAGGCCGATACTCTTCCAAAAAAAAAGTACGAAAGTTGCTCTGCTACGCAAATGCGTGATGGATATATATTTGGTTGTACAGATGGCTTCTATAGTTTCTCTTTATGCAATAATCTGCGCGAGTGATCATGCGCGGTAGCAATAAAAGATGCCCTTCCAACCGCACCGTTCCGTTACGAGCGCCTCTCGCAAGGAACAAAAACACCTCAGTTGAACATCTCAAAACGAAACGAAGTCATAAAAAGCCTCTAAACCTCGAACATTCGAGCAAACAGACCTGGCCTCCGCTCAGCTCGCTCAGCCCGACGTTCCTCGATGACTTTGGCATCGTTGGCGGCAATGATGTCCTCGCCCGTCTCGGGATGGTCCATCATAGACTCCTTGTGTGGGAAGAATCGGTTGAAGCCCCAGTAAAAGATGCCAGCAGCAGCGAAGGAGTAGATGTAGCCAATGTTGAAACTGCGCAGGTTGTAATATCAGTGTAAGTCCGATCAAGTCAGTGGCGAGGAACGAAAGGGAGACTCACAGGTGCTGACCACCCTCAGAGACGCCGGTGGTGCCATCACCCGCTACAACGATGTTGTCGACAAAACCAGGAAGCGGGGGGATGCAGCCGATGAAGAAAGCAAGGACGGCGCGCCAGTTGCTGCCGTATCTCTGCGAGTAGCGGTACATGCCATGGAAGTTGTACATGTCAGGTACAGACACGTTGCCGCGTCGGACGATAAAGTAGCTATAACACGAGATGGACGGATTAGTGGATATGAATGCGGCAGCGTGTGGATTCAGGGGACGAACTCAGTGATGAGGATCGATGTCATGGGGCCGAGGAAAATGGTGTAGCCGCCGAGGAAAGCAAGGAACTTTGCGGCCGATGCAAGAATTTTCCACTGCGTTTGTGGTCAGCGGGAGCACGACAGCATTGATGAGAAGCCGACTTACAGGGACAAAGGCCCAGCTACCAATGAAGGCAGCAAGCAGCTGACCGCGACGGATGTCGATGTACTTGGGGGCGAACGACATGAGATCATTGGCGGCGCTGATGGAGTTGGCAGAGATGTTGATGCCGAGGGTGACGATGATCAAGCCGATGGCGCCAAAGGCAGCGGCAGCCCGGCCCCCGTGGCTCCCCGATGCCATCCATAGGTCGATGATTTCAATTGGGTTCCAGATGATTCGGCCATATGCCGTCTGAGCAGCAGCGGCAGTGAAGATGCCAAGCAGACCGACAATAGCTGTTTTATCCATGTGGTTAATAAAGATCAACTTTGAGGTGTGCGGCGAGAACTCACTAAAGATTACCGGGATGACGATGGCTTGGACGTTCTGTGCGCTGGGCTTGTTGGCATACCGAGAAAAGTCGGCAATGTTCAGGCCCAAGGTGGCGTAGTTGCCCAAGACTCCGTTAAGGTCTGCAAGAAGGGGCTCCAGTTAGAGGGAATAGAGCTGATTGAGAGAGCGCGTATCACTTACTGCTGAAGAAAGCCCACGCGAGGACCGAACCGCCGATCTTGTTGTCATCCGTGATGACTGTGCTCGTGCTAATGGTGCCGCCAGCCTTGTGCAGCGTGTCGCCGAACACAGCCAAGAAAATGATGGGCGCAATGACACTCTTGAAGCCGAAAAAGTATTGGACCTTGGTGTAGGGGATGCACAGGAAGGGAAGCTGGAGGAGGAAGTAGAGAACAAAGCCACACATTCCTGCCGTGGTGATTCCCTCATCCTCGGCGATGTGGTTGGGTATGTCGGCGAAGCTTGGCCAGATGGCTGTTAGCAAGACGGTCATGCATTGACCACCCGTGGTGGTTTGGACACTGCGGATCGTTAGTCCTCTGAGAAAATGGTGAGTAATTGGCTGGACAAACTAACCCGAGCCAGACGATGGCGAGGACGCAGCGGGACAGGACGACGAAGTAGCTAAAGTAGTAGCCAAATGGCATGCGCGAGAGCACCGGGAACGGCGTGTGAAGCTATTTTGCGTGAGCTCGGCCGAGCCCATCGAAGAATGACGTAACTCACGGTGGCACCCATCCTGCCGTTGATAGTAATAACGAGACCCATGAGCGTATTGCCCAGGACACAGGCACCGATTGCCATTTTCCAGCTGAGGCCGACGGCGATCATAGAGGACGCTGTGCCAGAAGATTTAGCCTCATTTCGCAGACGAAGGGCGGTGCTGGCAACTCACCGACTTCCCAGTTCGAGACGGCCCAGGCATCGGCCATCCAGTAGGCGACATAGGCGCCCCAGTTCCAGGTGCGCTTCGACGGCGGGATCGGGTCGAAATCGGCGTTGGAGGCATTCTTTGTGGTGGCAAAACTGCTCTCCTCTTGACGGACCTCCCAGCTGAAGCCGGGGAGGCGTCTCCTGCGGCTGGACACATAGCCGGCCTCGACGGCCTCCGCGTCGGAGGCAGCGGGGGAGCCAGTCTTCTCTTCGGCCGACAGTTTAGTCCCGTCGGTCGCCATGGTGGATGCCGGTGGTATACGCTACGATGTGGTCAATTCGATGCGGCGAAGACGCAAGAGGAAAGCAAGGCGAGGATGGGACAGAGAGGGATATTAAATATACCCAGCGCTCTGGGACCCGATAAGAGAAAAAAGGGAAATTTTAGCCATGAGCTGGCTGCACATCATCAAGAATCTCCATCGCTTCGGTAAGCAGACGTGGGAGAGCGATCCAGCGCGTACCAGGGTATCACCTATCAGGTGGCTGCGTCGGCGGAATCTTTAGTGGAAAAGATAAGCAGGTAGGCGGCGGCTGGCGGGCGACCGTGCCAAAATCCTCAAAAATCCCAGGCTAGCGATGACATGGAGAGCCAGGGTCGTGTGAGCAGCTCTCAGCAACGTACCAGCGGCTGCGGGGGCTTGGGGGGGAAAGGTTGGGGAAGCAGATACCGTGCAGCCTACTGCAGAAACAGGCGTCTCCGATTGGTCAGTAGTTACTCGATGAGATCGAGTAAGGTACTTCGTAATCTCCAATCTCCAAGCCCCAATCTTATCACCAGCGGCTGGGGAGCTATGCCTGATTAGCGATCCCCAAGGCAGTTTAGCGTTCCTTGCGCTATTAACTTGGCGCGCTTTGTCTCAGCGAGCAGTTATCGTTTCACATGGTTATCAGTAAAAACCACCGCGCTAGAGGCGCCTCGACCAACGCCTCACCCAGCGCAGCGTTGGAGAAAAAAAAAAGGAAAAGCAAAGACAGGCCTGGCCGGGCCTGAGCGCTATCTCCCACACAAAGCCTGCAGCCCGCTTGACCGAACCGGCGGGAGCGGTACACTTCGTAGAGGCGCACAAGGCACGCGACAGATGGATCCACGCGTTCCGGACCCCCGGTGTCCGGTGGCAACATGCAGGTCAGTACGTGCATGTCATTCATACAGGAGTACGGAATAGACGGCAACCCGCTGCGGAATTCGCTTCAGAGCTACATCCCATTTTTGAACTGCATGTTATAATGCTCTAGAAACGCTGCCTTCTCAGGCACTTATTAGCAGCCCTAGGTCAAAGTACCGACTATATTGCCCGTATACAGCTCGCAGTAACATGAATAGCACCTGCCAAGAGGTATAGTTATCCGAGGATTGAGCCATCCTTCGCGGTAGAAAGAGCGCCGCTGTCAAAGGCAGCTAGCTCCTCGGGATAGGGGCAATCCAGAAACTACATCGAGTCAACCCCATCCATTAGAGCCAATAATTCCCGTGTAGAATCCCGAGTCGTCTGCCAGTCAGAATTTTCATGTCGATTAATTCTCTCATGTGCAGCTGCAGGAAGAGGGCGAGGCATGTCGAGTGGGGGTTCTACACGGCTAGGTCCGGGGTACGTTACACCGGGCTCTTCATGAGGCGCTTTTCCTTGGCTTATTAGCCCAGGGTCTCCTCGTCCCGACACAGGTAGGCACTGGCCCAGTCTTGCATTTTATGGATCGGCAATTGGGACCTCATCTCCGGTCGTTCACTTTTGAATGGAATAGTTCCAGTTGTACCACTCTCACGAACTCCGGGATCAGTTGCAGAAGTTCACGACGAAGAGAGCCGGAAAGGTCGCGAAGGCATGGCGAAGAACCGGTATCTATCAGCTCTTGGGTCTGTATTAAGACTTCGTGTTCGAGATAGCCTCTCCATTGCTGTGTCTTCGGTGTAGTCTAGACATTATTAGTAGCAACAGAGATGAAAGGAGGCGAGAGAACTTTCATCTGGACAAGATGTCGTGTTCGGAGCACTCTGGAAACAAGACTGGGTTAAGCTTCTTCTATTTCTCTTCCTCCGCGACTGCACGATTCTTTCGATACTTCATAGCTCTCTCCTGGTCCAGCGCGTGCCTGGAGACGGGCTTTCCGGAATTTGACTTGCATATGTTATCCTTAGAAACACGTAGATGATTTGAAGCACCAGTCGCTTTACTTCATTCTATCTAGCTGCTCTTTTGTCGCAATTCTTCTTCGGGTTCTCTCAAACGCGAACCGATCTGCGCAGAAAGAGTGAGATTAAGCATAAGTCCGCTCAAATCTCTTGTGAAATCGTCCTTTGGATCCGGCGTCTGAGGTCGGACTCGGGGTTTCCCGGCAGCTGATCTCTTTCCCCCGCCAATGTGTCGAGAAGCATTGCTGACTGCCCTTGGGCCTGCCCTTGGATCTGGGCGGGACTGGCTCTTTGCTAGTTGGGAAGGAGCGGGGCTAGTTTCAGCCTCGCGGTCGATTCTATGTTTTTGCACAAATGCATCTGCTTCCTCCTGTGAACGGAAGGATTGATGTTTGGAGCCCTTGTGTCCGTCCACGAGCGGCTTTGTCTCGCTGTTCTCAGGACATGTGGTCAACAAGTGGTCTTTTCCGTTTCCCTTGGAAAGAGAAAACCTACTCCCAGCTTGTGAAAACCCCAACCTGCTTGCCAATTGCAACTGCGTAGAACTTTCCCATGATGCCTTGGGTATTGTTCATGAACTCAGGTAGAAGCTTAAATGAGAGGCTTTGGTGAATAGAGAGACACGGTTCTAAATGCGAGAAAATAGCCATATATGTATTGCGCTGGGCCCTCGAATGTCTGCAGGAGGCCCATCATGGGCGGGGGAGGCCCACCGTAAGCCAAGCCTTTCATGCGTGAGGCCTACCAAACGTGCAAGCCTGGCGCCACATGCCGATACGTAGCCTGCCTCTTCAATGAAACCCTCCTTCATTATCAGCTTTCTGAGTCGATACTGCCCTAGTCTCAGTTATCAAAGTCTGAGGCCGTCAACGGAGCCTTTGGCCTCGTCGACGTAAAAGCTTTGTTGCCTTTCCTTCGCTGAGAGATATGCCCAAGCTATAGGTATATAGGATAGCTAACTAAAATACATGCATAACAACCGACATTCTGCTTCATAAAAGTCGCAGGACGGCGTGTGGCTTACTTCCCTAACATGTATTGCGGGGGCGGTTCAGGAGCGCCTCTCAGAACGCCACGGCTAGCTGTCTGCACTTTGAACGTCTGGTTAGAAGTTGGGTTTGGAACCCTGAATTTATTAAGAGGCAAATCCGGATCGCGATACCATGATTGTAGTCTAGCTGATTGTAGGCTAGCTGACAATCCAGGAGGGGGCCCGCCAGGCTTAGTGAATACGGGTGCTCCCTGGGCGGTGGTAGGCTGGCTCAGCGTTTGCCCCGAGCGTACCCCCAAAGGATTCTTGGAGAAGCTCAGGCGAATGCCGCCTTTCAGGCTGTTTTGTAAAGGTCGTCCATACAGCTGATGCATGGCTTTGGTTGCAGATGATACGTCCTCAAACTCGACAAAGCACATCGGGCTGTTTGGCTTAGTTCGAAAGCATAGTCTCCTATATCCGGGCTGCTCTGAGAATATAGCCTTTAGCTCTTCCTCGGAAGTATCAAGAGGTAGATTTCCAACATAGAGAGTGTTGCATGGCGGATTTTGATCGGCTGGATTCACAGGGGGGAAGTTGTATCCGCTCAAGGGTTGGTACGATGTAGGCTGTTGCGGATGAGTTACGGAGCCGTTATTTTTATGCGAGGGATGCCACGAAGAGGTGGCTGAGGAAGCAGTCGAGGACGGTGCAGTCGAACAAGCAGCTGAGGATGCCGCGGTGGATGAAGAAGCAGAGAATGTCGCGGTGTCAACGGGATTTTGGATCAAAGGCGGGTTGACTGCGAGGATCTCGACAGCCATGTCGGCGTCGTTAGAGATGTTGCGTTTCCCGTCCAGCATTTTCCTAGCTTCGAAAGCACCGGCATAAGTACGAAACGTAAGAATGGCAGAGAGAAACCCAGAATCTTCCGACCGTTCCATAGGAAGAATCTGAATGGTAAGAAGTTCCTTAGAGAAGATCATCATCAGGCGCAGGGACCCCTCCGACGTTATAGGAGGTAGACGTCGAATCAGGACCGAGGTCACGAAGCCGGCCAGGTTAGGCGGGGGGGCCAAGGGTGTCCTCGTCGCATGCGTCGCATCGCAATCAGCACCAGACATGACTGATCCTGCCGATTGATATGGCGCTTGCGATGAAGGGCCTACAAGCCGAAGGGACTGGAAGCCTGGCAAAACGTGCAAATGCGGGGACTGCATAGGACGAGAAGAGGTTATAGGGTCACTTTCTGTCGTCGGTGCAGAGGCATCAGAGGGGGGAGGGCAAAATGGATCTGCAATTGTTGGAGCTGGAGGCCAGGTCGGAGCCGTGTTCGGTGTTGCCTCATCCCCGGCTTCCATGATTTCAGTCGAGCACAGTGGAATTATGCGCTCTGGTCCCACAAGTTCATCGTAAGATGGCAGAACTGAATCGAGTTGCGCTGGGCGAAGACGAGTCCAGGGTGCAGCAGCATCGATGTTAGCCTCCCTGTGCATCTCTTCCTGATATCGTGGAGACTCCCAGTCGTCGATGTCCGCTTTAGAGAAGCTCGTTGACTGTTGTAAAGTACTTATTGGCCCAGGCAGGCTGATGGTTGATTCGGGGAATCTACGTCGAATCTGTTCAAAGATCGCAGCATAGGGGCTGATGTATACCTCTCCAATGGGGTTGGAGCCGATTACGTGGCCATAAATAACGCCTGTGGCCGCATCAACAACAATCGACCCCGAGTCGCCTCTTGTCAATTCTGTAGGCCGATAGGTTAGCCCGGGAACGGATCTAGGTTATTAGTAGTAACCAACTGTTTTGATTGTCCAGCACCACTGTCCACACTGCCGACGGTCGTCTGCCGTTGATGGCTCCCAACACCGAAGTTCCAGGTTGAATCATCCCTTTCCGATGTGTTCCGCATGTGATAATAACAACCGGTGTCTCCTGATCAGGCTGAGATTCGGCCACTCTCGATAGGAAAACAGGTTTCGAAGAAGCGACCGAAGGGACCAGCAAGTTCGGACGCCAGTCATGGGGGTCAGTCAATCTAACGAGAGCCCAGTCCAAGTCCAGTTCATCGGACTCGTTGAGTTCCCGAGGTGTAGGGTACAGTGCCAGCAATGATTTCACATCCTCCAGTTGTCTGCTAGCTGTCGGTCGATTGCTGTAAGACTCTTTCACCAAAGCTACGGGGCCAACTTCGAGGATCTGTTCGCCCTCTGCTTCATCTTCCTCGAAGCTCTCATACTCGACATCGTCAATGAAGTAATCACTGTCTCCTATATCTTCATCCGAGGGATCAGTGTCCGACCCATAGAGGGTTTCCTTGCCAGCGTCAGTAAGTTTGGCTCCACCGTCCAGGGAAGTAGTAGTAATAAGCTTATGGGCTAGGCGTCTTTTAGATCTCTCCGCAGCTTGAAAATCGCTCGATAACCAGAATGCGTGGAGAGTGGTAATGGCATACCATCTTGAGCCAATCCTTATCGTGCAGCCAACCGTGGAAAAGCTGGGTTTACCGCGCAAAAACTCGACGATGGAGCCGCACATGGTAAGCCCAGGTGCCACAAGTCGAGAGAGATCCGATTGTTGCGAAGGGCCTGTCGGTCGCCGATGCAACTGAACTGTTGTTTGGCCCCAGAAAAGGGTCCTAGGGATACGCTGGCGCCAAAAATATATGTTGAAGAATGGCTTATGGTCCTCTGAACCTGGCATCTGACTCGAGCTCCAAGGGTATTTTCGAGAGCGTCGACGGAGGCAATACTGATACTTGAGTTCCTTACTCGTCAGCAATGCATTCAAGGCTCTAAATTCACTCTGACGGCAGAAAACTAGTATCGATGGATGTGAGTCCGTAGCCGAAGTTCCGCACATCTTAAGAGTGTAGTCAATGAACTGGATATTCTCCTCGAGTCGTGGATCCTGCTCGGTATTGTGCTGGAATATATTGACTACTTCGCGAAATCTTTCTTGGAATTTTACGTCGATAAGGCAGCTGCTGTGCGGATAAACAAACGTAGGAGGCGAGCAACCTGGAATTCGAACTGGTTCCCGGAACGGATTGTCGGGATGCTTCGCGAGTATTTCAATCGACGCAGGAGAGGAAGCATTCTCGTCTTGCTTGCCGTCCAAAGATGGACAAAGTGAGTCTAAGCTGGAGTCGCCGGTAGAGTCGGTTCGGGAACTAGACGCGGAGGAGTGGATGCTGCTGACTTGAGAGACTGACGGCGAAGTTAAGTTTGGCAATGAAGCGCTGCTGGTATCCAAATGCTGACTAGGATCAAGAGAAAGAGGTGGGTTTTCGTCGAAGGCATCCTCTTTTGCGTCTGAGGGTACGACTGTCTTGCTCGATCCTCCACTGTGACCATCGTGATCCGCAGTGGCAAATCGTCCAGCGACAGAGGCTGTGTCCTCGAGTGGTTCGACTTCACTTGCGGTTGTACTGGCTGGAGGACGCTCGTCAGATGAAGGACTCTTGCGACTCGAATGCAGTACCGAAACACGCCTCGAGATGGCGAGCAGCTGGTCGGTTGTTTTGTCGCAAGGTCTCTCACTAGACAGTCGAGACAGCCTGCTTACGGTCGTCATTAGGCTTGCAGCTGAAGCTTCAATCACGCCAAACAACATACCTCTCTTTCGGCGCCGCCGGAACCCCAACGTCGAACGTCGCCGCTTTGCTCCAGTTCATTATTGCTACCATCCTCTGGCTGTTACAGGAGCAGCGGTTGTCGCTTTCTACCGATCCCAAGGTCACTCAAATCGTAAAATCGAGACTTTTTGTTTGGTATTACTTCGCCCCGCAGTCAGGCTGCGCGATTGCCCAAATACACGCATACAGGCCTGCAGATGGTGGCGGTGCCGTGGCAGTGCTTTAGGATGCTGTGACAGCTGAACCGCCTCTCATCCAATTGTTTCTATCGGAGCGGGTCGGTTCACTTGTCTGCACGCGGCCTCATTCTGAGGTGGAAGCCACACACAGTTCCATCTGCTGTCTAACAAGATCACTTGACTGCTTTAACAAAACACGATGCTTAAACCAACTGAGGCCGAGCGCCAAGATATCATACGAGCTGTATTTGGGGACGATCTTGTTCTCTACGCCAACAGTTCCAGGTTCAAGGCCTACTTCGACCACTACTGCGCTATTGTCTGCCCAGCCTCGTCAGGCGATGCCGTTATCGAACTCGACACACCAGCGCTCGGAAGCCATGCCGACATCCTCAAGTGTGTTGGGATTATCACCCAGGACCCGCATGTCTCGTTCAACGGCTTTGCTCGCAAGGCACTAGGGGCCAAGTCGACCGAAGCCAGCATGAAAGAGAAAGAGCACGTGGCAAGATTGGCGGCCGATGTCGCCTTTGCTGTCAATTGTATGCTGAGAAGCTATTACTCTGAAAACTTCATCAATGGAATGCCTCGCCACATCAAATGGGAAGAAGACGTCTCTTTTCTCGGTTTTATAGAGAGTGCCTTCAGGTCAGGACAGCAGGCTAAGACACCGGAACAACAACGGAGATGTACGGAAGCCATGATAGCCAAAAAGTCCCTTAAGGCATGGAAGCTTTCCAAACGATACGGCATCAAGATAAAGGGCACAGAAAACCTGCTAGAGCATCTCGTTCTGGATCCTAGGACAAAAACGCTCAAGGTCTTTCATCAAGTATCCTTTCTAAGAGCGCATCTCACGAAAAGCAAACAAGAGCCACTGAATCTTAGCTTTGAAGAGAGTTTAAAAAGGCAAGATGTGTTGCTTCGTATGACATTTAGGTGCTCTCTGCTGACATGTATTGGCAGGGGAACACTGCCACCATTGCTGCTCCTCGAGACGCTTCTAACATTCCACGATGTTCTGTTCCCGGTTGCTAGTGTACGTGAGAAAAGGTCGCGTGCAGCATTAGAGGCCATGATACAAAAGAACGGTTTTGATCCGGAGGCAAGATGGATAGAGTTTATCCGTGCAACTCCCGTCGATATGAATTTCGAGTACTGGGGCGACCGCCTGTCGATACTTCACGATGTTGTGAAGCGGCCACCGCCAGCAAATGCTTTGGTCGCCTGGTTTGAAAGGCACACATCTGAGAGGAATGCGCTGACAGTAGCAATTGTGGGACTGTTCTTATCCGTTCTCTTCGGACTTCTGTCATTCATTGTCGGAGTCCTCCAACTGGTTTTAGCGTGGGTGGCTTATAGGTACCCACCAGCTCTGGCGTCGTAACTAGCAAAAATACCGGAAGGCTTGGCATTGGAATCATCTTTCGGCCAATATATACATCGCTTCAGACTTATGAGCCCAGCTTCAGTATTGCAGCATTTATGGACTTGGATCCCAGAGCTTGGGCTGCTACTAGAGCACACAGTAAGGGATGCCTACTGGTGATCGGATCAGCACAACTCCTCCTCTCCTCGCCTACTAATGAAGGTGTAGATACTGCAGCATGATGAGTCTTTTCGCAACCGGCGGGTAGATAAACATGACTTCATTGAATCTGATAAAGGTTGATTCCTGGCACCATGTGCTAGCTCGGATGAAGGAGTCAAGATCATCCTTTGCACTCTTTCTTGAGATCTCTTCCTATCAGCATCGTTTCTAATCGGATAAGGTACGATAGAGCGCCATTACAAATAGAAGATTTCGATTGCTTGCTTTACTATATTTAACTCGATGGGGTTTTAAGATGCGTCCTCCTAAGAGTTTGACTGCATTCCCGGTCGTTGTTGATTGCACTGTGCAGTACAATAACAAACAGGGCCCGTTGGCGGCTGACGAGAGCACGGCTACGGCAGACCGCCGTTCCTTTGGAACGTCGTACAAGGTCATATTTGGAGACATCAAATTTTGCGTAGGCCTCACCCTGTTGGAGTTGTCTACTCTCGTCTCACGAGCTGAGCCCGAGGCTACATCCACACCAGGCTAGCATTAGGTATCTTTTCAACACTCCCTCTACGAAGTAGCTCAGCCTGAGGGAGGACGTGCCAAGGCGGCCCAATGAACATACTACAGCCAACAAGTACAACCAACGCGCTACAGCCAACAGCCAGCGAACGTAACCAACACACTACAGCCAGCAGCTAGCCGCGCACGGGGGCAGACCCCCCAAGCCGCGCCTCACTTTATGACTCGTAATCATTCACCATCTTAAACACGTCAAGATCAACAGTTTTAATTTCACTATACAAAAAAAAAACACTATACCATATATAGACCTCCAACGCTAAAAGTAGAGTAAATATGCAGTACATTGTAAAAAGTGGTGTATGCCATAGATGAATCCTCATTTTTAGGTGGTAGATTGATCCTCGTGTATTGGGTTGTGTGGCTCCTTGACTGGGCAGCTATCATAGCTTGCTCCTGAAGTTATCTGACTAATCTATCTCACGTGCTTTGTAGCGTTGCTGTGCCCTCCCATATAACACCACTTTCGACTAGTTATAAATATGCCCCTCGCTCTTACTGGGTAAAAGCAGGACGCATGAACCAAAGCAACAGCAATAACAACGGCGTGATCGAAATGTTTTCCTTGCAACTAGC
Organism: Thozetella sp. PMI_491; assembly: GCA_021432635.1. Lineage (NCBI taxonomy): Eukaryota > Fungi > Ascomycota > Sordariomycetes > Chaetosphaeriales > Chaetosphaeriaceae > Thozetella > Thozetella sp. PMI_491. The sequence goes on from MU270091.1 coordinate 162,338, forward strand.
CATTTCCAGCGCCGTATGTATCCTTGGCCTGCTTGCAATGGCGTTGCTGTCTGATGATGGCGACCCTAATGCTGGATTCGGCCTTTGCGCGATCCCCCGACCCATGGCGGTATATACCTTGTTCTCGACAGTAGCAGTCAGCGAGTCTTGCCGCCTCCTCCTGCATTACTATGGAACATCGGCCGACGCGCAGAATGTATGCCTGCCTATCGGGGCCAGCGTTGGTTCCGCCGTCGCCATCGTACAGGCCCTAGGGCGAGCACAACTCCCAGCACTAGGAGAGATTACGAGGAGCCCCGATACTGGAACTCATACTGTGCCTCTTAAGTACATACACGAGCAAGGTAATAAAGGCTGTTCCAATTCACCCGTTATGGCCATCATATTCTTCTTGCTAAGTAGTATTATTAGAGTTTAAACAGGCAATCGTAATGGCCCCCGGCCCCCTGGCCCCTGGTTCCCACTCTGGCCCCAGCACAGGTAGAAGAAACCCTCTTAAAACGAGTTGCATTTTGCATGGGTCGGTCATCCTGGGATAACGCTGCTGCTGGCGATTGGCTTGTTAGAGTCTGTTGGCACTTTTGGTTACTGAACGCTGCGTCACAGACGCCCTCGTATTATTTGAAAGTCATCCAGCCATCATCCTCTTGTTGATTGGGAGCCGTCATCTGTCCCTTGAGCGCCACGTGAAGAAATATACTACGCGTAGCTTACCCAATCCATCACCCTCTTTTCCAGCACTCTATACAGCATCTACCTTGGGGTGATTTTTTCTTCGAGCAACATGACTAAGCCTACTCAGCTCTCAAGTTCGAGCGCTAAAAAGGACCCGTACCTAGTGTCATTCCACACACACCGTTGTCACTGCCGGACGCCTCGGTGCCATTGCCTGTGGAACTCCAACTCCCTTGACAATGATCTTAACACAAGCCACGGCCGATCGTTGAGCAATTCCCAAGATCCAAAGTACCAAGGTAAATGCCGAAAAGGTAAACACTACTTCACTACCGGCGTTCTAGTTTCCATCTATTCTAATGCGAGACACTCATATGGATCATGTAACCGCTAAACATACATAAACTCGGGCGCTAGTCCGCTATTATCCTGGCCAACTTCGTGTTCCACCTGGTCATTTGCTTCTAGAGACAATCCGTCCCACTGAGCCTGTAGGGTAATCTCGTGCAGCACGCCAAGCCCCTCGTCAGACTCCAGCCACTTCATCTTCTGCCACATCTGCTCGGCAATGTCGTAGGTCATGGGCCTCCCCCCGGCCGCCCAGGCGTCAACCAGATCCGCCCACCAGATCCTGAGCTGCCTCAGCTCCTCCGAAGCGGCCGGTCCGCTCGGCTCGTCGCCTTCTTGCTCCATCCCGAACCAATCCATAGTCCCGACCGTAAGGGCATATGCGCTGACGGCCCGCATCCACAGCCGCGCTTCGCGTGGGCTGAGCCCTGTAGACCGAACCCATGCCCAAGGGTCCCGGCCACATGGCTCGTTTTGCCTCAGTTCCCGGACGGCTTTGTAGAGCCAGCCGAGGATCTGTCCGTCCGTCCGGGTCGCCGCGTAGGGATTACCTGCAAGGATTGGCGCCTGGAGGAACTCGTTCCCCATCTGGATATACATGGAGACAACGACAGGGTCGAAGTCGGTGCAGCCGAGAATCTTGGCTGACTGATGGTTCTGAATGACATAGGTAACGAATAGTGTCCTGAAATGCCGCAAGTTAGTTTCGAGTGTTCAGAAAATTCTCAACGCCGTGATTATGAAGGGGACGAACATCAACAACAGCCGCTTTTTTAAGCAGTCATAAAACCGCCACTGTTTTTCTACTCGCTTTCTTGCGTCGAGGAGTGAAAACGCCCCTTTGAGATGGGCCTGCACGCTGCTATCGTCACCGAAGGCGCTCTAAAGTATGTGTCAGTGGCAGAAGTAGCATGAGATGGACGGCGTATCTTACATCAGACATGATGATAGTGCCGATGACACTTAGGTAGGATGCGGGTACGATGCCCGTAGCGTATTTAAGGTAGTCCCCTAGCCAGTGGAGTAGGCCCTGTCTGTGGAGGAGGTAAGTTTCTTGGAAGTCTGGGTGCCTTTGGAGCGTTCGATGCGCCGCCGTTATGCAGAGCGTTATCTGAAACCACGTGGGGTCCGTTTGCGCCAGCCCGAGCCTGCTTGATGGTCAGTCCAACGGCCAGGCTCCCTCAATGGCGCGGCTAGGTGTCGGCAAGTTACCTCGAATCAGACGGCTTTCCTTCGCATGTAAGATCGGAAAGCAAGTTACGATCCCGCACGACTGGGGGGAGTGCATTAGCCTAGCGCTCGCCACGATTCTGCCTTGACCTTACAGTAGTAGAAGGCCTCGGAAGACCGGTGCGTCATCTTGACTGGTAGCACATCGAACGGATCGGCAGGGGTGGCGGGCAGGAGGCTAGGTAGCCGCTGCTTAATCTCATCGGTGGCCACCTCTTTGGGGCTGGCCGCCGCCACCTGCACGGCATCCCTCAGGTACACGCAGTCCGTCCCATAGACCAGACAGGACCGGCTGCATCGTGGGTAGTGTTAGCATGCGCCAGCCGTATTAACTGCATATCCTTGCCCGCACGGGCAGCTTAGAAAAGGAAACAGGGCTCGAAATAGTATCACGACACTTACCATACTGGTCGTTCCTCGCCGCAACGCACTCTTCTCTGTTTACATGCGGTGCAGCCCGTCCGACTCTTTTTATGAGCCAAGCGCTGTCGCGGCTTACCGTTCCTGTTTGTGGTCATGGCCCGAGTCTCGATGAAAAATAAGGTAAAGTGAAAAGGAAAAAGAAGCTACGTTCGCTCACGTTGTAGAACTCTCACGCTGAATACCTCGCCAACTACCATCACGACGGTGGAAATGGAGAACTCCAATATTAAATGTCCACTCTGGTGATGACCCAGGTTCTCGGCTTGGCCGATAGTAGCCCCGCATAAGCCGACGACCGCCCCTGCGATTGGCTGGTGCAATACGGTGGCTGCATACGCCCCGGTCGCGTTTGGGCCATAGCACCTCGATGCCAAGTACACACAAGGGGTCCGGCTGGTGATGTGGGTCTGTCATCGGCGCCGAAGCCGTTCCAATCTAGCAAAGTCTTACTGTATGCGCACGTCAAATTTCTCTCTTGGTTGGCCCTTTCTCTATGCGGTGAGCCATCTGTAACTGAGCACACTTGGTTAAGCCAAATACCAAGACCGGAGAGCGGATCTAGGCACCACAGAGCCTCCCGGTATTTGTTGTCTACCTACCTAGTCGAAGCCTAGACTGCCATTGGACTCGGTCTACGTTTGAGCGCCATAAAGTAGAGAAGTTCCGTTGCACAATCCGCGCATAAAACCAAGAGATATAGGTTCGGGACAAGCCAACCATGTAGCTCGTGCCAACAGTGCAACTTGAGCATATGCCGCAATTCTTCTTGGCGAGACAAGCCTTGCAATGGCGATCGCGCCAATCCTGTTCACGGAACTAAAATTTGCTCAAACTTAGTAGCTGCCTAGTCTCGACGCTCCCCAGCCCCGACACCTAGGATGAAGACACCGGGCACCCGTACAATAGGCCACCCGCATAGGTGCGCCACTAATTAGAACCGTACGTCATGTTTTCTAGCCACGACTTAGGGATAGTAATGAGGTGGCGCCAGAAACCCAACTCTCTATCTCTCTCATTGGCCTAGTCGCCATTCAGCCCCACTATCGACTCTCCTCGTCTGCCATGATTGGCCGGTTCGCCATTCGAGGAAGCCCTGCGCCGCAACTTGGTCCATAGGAATTGGTGCAACCCGTGAGGAAGCGAACATCTCTCCCTATATAGTAGAGGAAATTCTTGCTTTCGGCCAAGGCACTGACGCAGTGCCGCAGCATGATGAGGCTTGGGCCAAATGGGATGCGATGCGGCGCTGTATTAGCCCCAGGCGCGTATTCCCGCGGCGTTGGTAGCATTAGGTATAAATTCAACCAGGCAGCTCGTCGGCCTTACAAAAACTGCTGGAACGGCACATATTTCAATTTCCTAAAGTAAAGCACATAATAAAGTGAACTTTCTACATTGCTAACATTAATCTTCAATGGGGTTTCTTTCGTCTCTATCCCTCCTATGGAGCCTGATGGCTCTTAGCGACGCAGTCGTTGCGTCGGCCTTTCTGCCTCCGCCACAGGATCTCATCACAATCATGTCTCAGAGATGGCCGGGCGGCTCCATCTCATACAAACAGGTCCGTATCCTCTCCAAGGAAAATTTTTGGGGGCGGCTGCTCTCCCACCTAGAGATACTTTGCCGAGAGATACAGAGACGACATCAAGACGGCTGACAGAGACCAGACCACCATCTGCGAGACCACGCCGGGCGTCAAGGCATGGAGTGGATACATATCCATGCCCGGCGGGCTCCTCAACCAGCTCGAAAATGTTCACAATAGCTTCGACTCGAATCTATTCTTCTGGTATTTCGGTGCGTACAGCGCTTTCTCCCCCAATTGCGTCCATAGTCCTAACCATCGCCCGCATCCAGAGTCGCGTAACGATCCCGCCAATGCCCCAACAGCTATCTACCTAGGTGGTGGCCCAGGCTACACTTCCCTCGATAGCATGTCCGGATTCCCCTGTATCATCGGTGCAGACTCCAACAGCACAGACATCAATCCCTTCTCCTGGAATAACAATGTCAACATGCTCTACGTGGACCAGCCCGCCGGTACTGGCTATTCGTACGTGACGATAAAGAACGGGACTTGGGATGCGATCGAAGGGAAATTCACACCGCTGGAGGATGGAGAGGATATGCCAGAGACAAACGCTACTCTTATGGCAGCTACGATGGATCCTAGCCCTCTCGAGACGACACTGAACACCACTGCCCAAGCTGCCCGAGTCATGTGGCAGTTCGCTCAAATATTCTTTCAGGAGTATGTGCCTAAGCGCCTGATGACGGTGTATATGCTAACAACTTGCAACAACTTGCAAAGGTTTCCGGAGAAGCCCACCACCGAAGACGAAATTTCTATCTGGGGCACATCGGTATGTCCTTGCGTGGGAGCACGTTTTAGTTCTAGACTCTGTATAGGCTGAGCTAACCCTCCGCCCTTCATAGTTCGGCGGGCTCTGGGCCCCTGCGTTCCTCTCCCACTTCATTACCCAGAACGAACTGGTGTCTAACTGCACCCACCCCAACGAGAATGCCACCATTCTCACGCCTGGGACGCTGGGTATTGGCAACGGCTGCATTGACTTTAAGATCATCGCCGAGAGCTACCCGCACATGGCTTACAACAACACCTATGGAATTCAAGTGTACAATGAGAGCATATACGAGGTCGCCATGCACAACGTGACGGCTCCCAATACCGGTTGCCACGCCCTGGTCGACAGCTGCAGAGCCGCCGCGAAAGAAGGGGATCCAACCAGCCAAGGGACCAACGATACTGTGAATGCGGCGTGCCAGGCAGCGTCACAGGCGTGCTGGCTTTTTGTCCAACAATCCTACGTGAAATATTCGGACGTGAGCTTGCATTTCCGCTCCTACCAGCATTCTCTGTGTCAGTTTTGCTAACTTCTATGCATTTGGTTAGCATTCGACATTCGACATAGCCCAGATTAATGCCCTGGACGACGTGACCGACTATTTCACAACCTTTTATAATCAACGCTGGGTGCAAGAAGACCTCGGTGTCCGCGTCAATTTCACTTTCGAGGATGTGTCATACGAAATCGCCATGTTTAGTGAAACCGGCGATCCCATGGCTAGGGACATATCCGCGATGGAGCACGTTATCAATAGCGGGGCTAATGTAGCTCTGATATTCGGCGACCGAGACTACGCATGCAACTGTATGACTTCATTCTCTCTTCCTAATCTGGGCCGGGTGTGCGTGTTTTTTTTTAAAGATATGAGACTAACATGAAAGCGAAACAAAGGGATCGGGGGCGAAGCGGTGTCCTTGGTAGCGTCTTATCCTGGAGCCGACGCTTTCCGCGCGGCGGGCTACGCTGACATCGTCACCAATTCGTCCTATAACGGTGGGCTCGTCCGGCAGCATGGAAGAGTGTCGTTTTCACGCGTCTTCGAAGCACCACACGCGGTGGCCGCCGGCCAGCTAGAGACAACCTCACGCATCTTTGAGCGCGCCATGTTTGGGCAGGACATCGCGACGGGTAAACTCCACGCTAGCGATTGCTATAGCACCCGGGGCCCAGCCACCACCTGGTGCAGGAACCCGGTGCCAACGGCTAGGGAGAGCGAATGTTTCAACTACAAGGCCTTCGATACGTGTACCGACCAGCAGAAGAGCGCACTTCTCGATGGAAGTGCGATCATGGAGAACTTCGTCATGGTGAGCCCCAGGGGGGTCAAACTCACGGATCTGACGGTCGTGAACGTAACCGAGGAGTGGTGTAGGTAGCCATACAGCCGCGACCGTGGGCGAGCTGCAGAAGATGAGATAGAAGGCCTCCAATTCTATAGAAGCTCACGCTAGCCGGGTTATAATTGCTAATGCGCGTTCAAATGATGAAGATTATCTCGATTACAAAAGGCTCGTAGTTACCTCAAAAGAGTAGTACCTCTCCCAAACTGGCCCGCGCTCAAGCTCGGTGTGGTGTGAACACCTAAATTCGTAGAGGCCAGACAGCACCAACTCCGCATGTGATCAGCCCAGCAGAGCATCGTGCTATTTCCTTCTCAACAAAGCACAGCGGTTGTAGGCTTCCTTCTCAAGCATAAGCTCTCGTATGTTTCTGCGGAGAGTGCCAAAGGTCGCGTCATCCTGCCGCCCAAGACGGCTAAGCTCGAATATGGTAGGAAATAAAGCCTTAGGGCCTGCACAAGTGTTGGATATCTGGGGTAGACTGATTGATTCGTCCGATCCAGATTGGATTGTAACAGGGTGGTTTTGGATTCTCGAAAGTAGACATTGAAGTTTCCGAGCCTGTTTACACGTTGTCGTACTGTACCATTCTTGGAGTTCTCAAGCAGTTTATAAGCTAAGAGGTGCTGTAGGATTCTGTTAGTAGCGCTTTATGTAGCACTCTTTGCAAAATTACACCTATAGGCAGTGTCTCAATGTTGGGCTTTTCTGAAAATGAAAGCCATTAAATCATTCATAGGCTTTTTATTAGACCGGAGCTGTTTAGTACTAAGATAATTCGCAATATAGTCCCAATCAAAAATATCCCAAACGAATTGACTTTGCTAAAAGCTGGAGCGCCGATGGCGAGGAGAGCGTGTGTAGACAACCTCCGATGTCTCCATGGCTCTCGGGTCGACCTCTCCGCGACATCTTCAAGTGGGTCGATTGATGAACGCCACATCTTACTTGGAGGGGGGAAGTGCCAAGTCGAATTAGACAAACTCAGCAGCTTGCATTGACGAATCATGCATGAGAGATACCGTTGCTTTGCAGATAGCAATCTTTTATCCGGGGGTTCAACAAACCCCTCCTTCAGCTTACTACAGATCTTTTCGAATCAAAACAAGGGAAAAAAATATTGAACCAGATCATTGTTCGACCATGGGTAACGGTAGGATCCTGCAGTCTCTTGCTGTGCTCCTCGGTGCCGGCCTGGCTCTGATCCGCGCCGGGTGTCCGGCACCAGAGGTCGAGATCGCCAATGGTACTCTTCGCGGCGGGCGATGCGTGTCCGCCCCCGTGAACTACTTTCTCTCCATCCCCTACGCAGTCCCGCCGATTGGCGATCTTCGCTTTACCCCTCCGCGGCCTTACAACCAGACCTTCGCTGGGGTCCGTGATGCCACCACGCGCGCCCCTTCCTGCCCGCAGCTTGGCATTTTTTTCGTCGCGTACCATGCGGGCCAGTCCGAGGATTGGTACGTCTGTCACTGTGTCTGAGTCCTCTCAAAGTGTTTCCCTCTCTAACCAAGCCTGCAGCCTGTTTATTGATATCTGGGCCCCGGCAAATGCCACCATGGATTCAAAGTTACCGGTCAAGGTTTGGCTGTACGGTGGCGGGAATACAGCCGGGGGCGTCTCCTTCCCGCTTTACGATGGGTGCAACTCAGACACCGCAGCCGTGCATGTCAGCTTCAACTACAGACTAGGCGCACTAGGCTTCCTAGTCGCAGAGTCTGCCGGTCTCCTAGGTAATTATGGTCTCCAGGACCAGATTTTGGCCCTGCGCTGGGTCCAGGAGAACATCGAGGCCTTTGGCGGCGACAAGGACAAAGTCGTGTTGTTTGGACAGTCTGCCGGAGGCGTGGACGCTCACATTCTGGCCACCTTGGACGAGGCCCCGTCACTTATGAAAAGCGCTATTATGGAATCCGGGGCCGGCCAGTCTGTTCAGAACCTGAGCTCGGTCGCTGCATTTAGCGCGAAATTCTCTGCCCTCTTACCGTGCGGCGCTGACGATGTAAGTCATTATTTACAAGACTAATTATCTGCCTGCTGGTCCACTGCAAACTTGTGTTCTTTGTTTTCAATCTGACTCCCTCGTCAAAGGTTGCCTGTCTTCGGGCAGCCACACCCGAGCATCTCAACGCGACTTTCCTGAGTATGTTTCTGAACGGGAGCGATGGTCTCGTCTTCGAGTTTAATGGATTCGGACCAGCGATTGACGGCAACCTCATCCTCGCCCATCCCACAGAAGCAGGTGTCAAGGTTCCCTCCCTGATAGGGTCTACCGCGCATGAAGGAACGCTCCTCCTCTACGTGAGTTACGGTAATGCCACGGTTAGTTTGAACCAGACAGACTATGACCAGACTCTGGTGTCCAACTTCGGCTCACAGGCCGCTATCGTTAATGCTACGTACCCAGTCTCACGCTACAGCAATACGGAACTACCTGTCTTCTACGCCATTGACGATATCTACACCTCATCTGTGATTCACTGTGCTGCATTCAATGCCCTGAAGAGCAGCGCGAACACGGCACCAGTTTATACTTATGTCTTCAACCACACAGTCACCTGTCCATGGTTGCCTTTCATTGCCCAGGATGCAGTAGAGCTGCTTGGGCCGGCGCATACATCCGAGCTCGCTTTCGTGTTTGGTCAAGTACGCCAGCTGCCGTTTGGTACAGGTTCGTGTAACTTGACCGAAGAAGAGGTCGCACTGAGCACATATATACAGGCGGCATGGACAAGCATGGCGGAGGCCGGAAACCCTGGCCCGGACTGGCCTGAGTTCACGGAGAGCTCGACGCTGGGAGTCGTCTTCAATGACGTCCCCGTGCACGGCATAGTTGACTACTCGGCATGCGCTTTCTGGGAAGAACTAAAGAGCCAAGGTCCTGCCTGAATTGTGGAAAGTCTATAGACTATTCCGTACACGTAGATCTTTTCCCCAAGCCCCGTACCACTAAAGTTAGTAAAGATTTCAATTTCGCGCCTAAGTAATAGAATTCTTTTTCTTTTCGGGGTGGAACTACAGTCAAGTCCGAGAGCCAGGCTACAGTCGAGCTAGCTCATGTACGCAGTAATCATACTTGTTTAGAACATGGTGAAAGACACATCAGGGAGCCTTGTGCCACTGATGCTGCCAATGGTTGATCGCCATCTCCTTTACCTTGAAAAAATAAGGGAATTTGTTCCCAGAGCGGCCTAACCTCGACAAGAACATTACACTCTTAGTACCCCAAGACACCCCCGTCAAGTACATTCTTGGCGGGGCATATGTACTTCTCAAATCCACTATACACAATACAGTACATTCATGGTGCACGTCAAAGTGGGCAGCGCGGCTCCAAGCAGTGCTAATAGAGAGCCTAAGATCCCGGATATAACAGGCTACAGCCCGGCTGGCGTCAGGGCGCCTTCGGCCAGAATCTATAGCTGCAACCTACGACTAGAACCTACGCGAGCGCAAAATAATTCCCAGCCTTTATGCAACTAGAGCTGGGTAAAGCGTATAGAATGATCAAGCCGAAAGAGGCCGAGGGTGGAGGGTTTAGATAAGGAGGGAGAAATTTAATATGGTGCTATAGGGAGAGCTTTGCTACGCTATAAACCTAAGGAGGAATAATAAGGTTAGGAGAGGAAGAGGATGGCTGCTGGCCGCGCAGATGGGAGAGGGCGTACGAAGCTCCCTTTAAGTATAAGACTGTGTAGCCTCTGATCGACGCAGCGACGGAGGCTCTTTTTCTCCCTCTGTTGCATTGGTGGCCCGTGTGTACGCCTGGTGGCTGACTATGCCCGACATAGAGCTGACGACATGGCTGCCTGCCGGGCTCTGAATGCTCCTGACGTCTTCTAATAGCCTCAAATGCTCAGGCTTCGACATTAACCGACTATTGTATTAGAGAGTCTCTCACTTCTTCGTGATTGTGATTCCTTACGCTATGCCATGCGACTCCTGGAATGTCGTGACCGACGGTGAGCTCAGTTTGACTGGCGATTATTCGACTGACGAAGAGTTCCAATAACTATGTGACTCTTTCGTACAATGGGGACACCTCCAGAATAGAGGTAGGTCATTGATTTGGAAAATGGTCAGGTATCCAAAGAGTCGCTGCTGTCGCCACCGTAGTCGCACGTATCGCTGCGGCAGCGCCTGGCGGTGCATCTATAGCCGAGGCACAACCGTGGAAAGAGGCGACGGTTTACAGACACGGAATTGACCGTTGCGGCTAGAGCCAGCGTCGCCTTCCTTCTGGAAACCCCTAAGGCTGACGTAACCTGACCTGCCGGCCTAGTGGTCCCAGAGCGACGACTGCGGCGGCGGCGACATTAGCGAGAGCCAGAGCCGGGAATGCGGTGGCCACAGATTTTAAAGAACCACCAGATTCCGAAAATGACGTACTTGGCTCGAGCCAGGGGATTTTATGTCACGCGGTGGTAAGACCTTGTCCTTTGTATGTTTTGACTAGCATTTGGGAGGGGTGCGTTAAGATCACCACGTATGTACGCTCGTAGGGCTCGGTAGTGCTGGGCCCGTTGCAGCTCTAGACAAGAGTATAGCAGGTCTGCCACGTTACCCTTGCGTACTAAACAGTTATTTCTTACGGCGAGAGTGGTACAGTCAATCCCTGCTCCAACATCTCGAGTACTCTGTCGTTGTCCCGCTTCCTGGCATAGTCCACCGGCTTCTGGCCATTCTCATCCAATGCATCGATATTGGCGCCATAGGCGAGAAGAAGTCTTACCACATCCTCTTCACCGTGCTCAGCAGCTAGGGACAGCGCTGTTCGGCCATCTTCAGGACTGGCCTCCGCTTCGGCGCCATTCTCCAGGGCCCACCTCATAATAGACACGCCAAGCCTCTTCTCCGCCGCCCACCAAAGCGGCGTGCGACCCCTGGCGATCTCTTCGGTGCATTTGAGTTCAGAAAACGCATCGCACGGGTGGCCAACCCACAGCACCTGCGCAAAGTTACGGCAATACGCACCGGTGGACTTGGAGTTGATGTCAACCCTGCCAGTTCGCATCAGCATCTCCGCCACGCCACCGTGGCCCTGTCCGACCGCGAACGATATCGGCGTCCGACCGGGATAAAGTGCTCCTGTGGCCTTGGAATCTGGATCGACCTTGCCGGTGCCTAGCAGGCGCCGCACAACCTCTTCATGTCCTTTCTCGGAGGCAAACGATAGGGGCGTCCGGCCCGCGTCGTATATGCCAACGGCCTTCGAGTCAGCATCAACTCCGCTTGTGCCCAGCAGTCTCTCTACCGCGGGCACATGCCCATTCTCGGAAGCAAACGACAGGGCCGTCCTCGAGAATTGGTCCTTCGATTCCACAGGGACCCTGCCCGTCTCAAGCAGCCGCCTCACGATTCCATCGTAACCTCCCTGGGCGGCCCACAACTGCGGGGCCTTTGTCGAGTATGCCAACAGGACAACCTGACATATAACGCGACGCGGCTACAACGACAATAACACGTAAGCCACCGAAGCCCTCTGACCATTTGCAAAAGAGGCAGCATGGTATGGAAAAACGCAGCGAGATCTTACCTGGCCAGCGGTCCTCGGTCTCCGAGTTGGGGTCCACGTCCTGGACCGACAGGAGCAGCTCTGCCACTCTCTCGTGGTCGTTTCTGGCAGCCCAAGCCAAAGGCGTCAGCCCTTCCTGGTCCTTAGTGTCGACATTGGCACCCGGAAAACTGATCAGAACCCCCACAGTCCCCGCATGCCCTCCTCGCGCAGCCAGCGCTAACGGAGTCTGCTCATGCATGTCCCTGTCGTTTACATGAAGTCCTCCCGCCTTGAGCAAAATCTTCGTGGTGCTCTCGTGCCCTGATAAGGCTGCGAAATGTAGTGGTGTGCGGCCGTCCTTATCCTTCACCGCCGGGCTGGCTTGTTGCTTGAGGAGAAATTGGATTACAATGTCGTGCCCGGCTTCCGCAGCGTAGGAGAGCGGCGTGCGGCCATGACTATCCTTAATATTGAAGTCCACGATGGCATTAAAAAGCTGGACGACACAACCCAAACCGAAATAGGCTGCGAGATGGAGTCCTGTTATATGCCTAGGATAGCTTTTGGCGAAACCTGAGCTATGACGTGGCAGATCGCGCACGAATAACGCCTGACTCGAAGCATCGACCATAGGACCAGACTTGAATAAGGTCATGATGAGTGAGGCGTGCTGCTCACCATCTCTGCGAGAGTGGGTTCCCCAGTTGTGCGCCGCATATGTGAAAAACGGGGCTTCTCGGTACCGTTCTCTGAGCTCGTCGTCCGTCTCACATGGCCCGCTCTGGAATGGCCGGAAGGAGAGATAAGTGAGACAGACTCGGGTGATATTGGCCTCGGCGGCCGGAAACCATCGCGACCGTGTGCGGTGCAGATATGACTCTGCCGTGTGGTGCATGGTGCGGATGATTCTGCTCTCCTTGTCCACTGTGACAAGTCCGCAGCAGGCAGCTATCATGTCCTCGACGTCCGTGACATTGCTGTCGTCGAGCTCGAGCCCACCGTCCTCCACAGCCAGGGCGTGCTGGAGCTCTACTGTCGTCAACGGTCTCCTGGCGCAGACGATCCAGGAGAGGACGTCCATGGTTAGCGCTGCCATGTCGGCACCCTGCGCTTCTATTCGCCTCATGGCGTCCTCGTACATGATATCATGTACGTCAGACCCAGTGCGAAGCTCCGACAGGGCTGCTCGTAGAACTTTGGCGGACCTTTTCTGGGCCAGAGACTTGAGGTGAAGCTGCGCCAGCAAGAATCTGCGTAGCGCATGTCAGCGCAGAGACTTGCTCGAAGAGGTGAGATGGGGCTCGGGGGTTTGTGGATAATACAAACGTACATGCCGTCCGCGGCCTTGACTATTGCATCTTTAATCTGCTCCTGCAGGCTCTGACTGCGGACGACGAACGCTGGAAGGTGCACCATCCGGCTGTCCAGGTAACTCCGGACGTCATAGTCCTTGGCTCGGATCTCTAAAGAGAGTTGTTCAAATCTGTCGGTAATTTCGGGGATTGGCCTAGATGTGCAGAAGATATTTGCCGAACAGTCGGCCCGGAGCTTTGAAAGCTCCTCTAACAGCCTCGCCCTGCGTCCGCCGGCTGGACACTCGTCGAGCGCATCGATAACTATGAAGATTTCCCGTATAGAGCAGCCACGAGGCGGACATGCTGAGAGACTTCGTTGAAAGTCGGTCGGGAACCGTGGCGCTTGTGGCTCTTATAGAGAGACTGTGCACACTCGGGAACAGCCGGCCTGCTGCAAACAAGCTGCCGCAGTAGGCTCTCGAAAATGTGCTCCACTTTTTGATTGTCCCGTTGTCGATAATTGAAATATATATAGAGGATGGCAACGCTTGGGTCGTCGCGATATCGGATGGCGAGCTCGTCAATCACAAGAGAGGTAAGGGTCGTCTTTCCGGCGCCGGGGAGGCCCCAGCAGAGCAGCGCAAGACCCTCGCCCGAAACCCACGCCACGAACTCGGCCGAGTCGAGCAGCCACCGACCCGTCCCCGTTTGTCTGCGGCTTGCAGAATCGTTCTGCGATAGCGCATAGTCGGTTGAGCTGAGCCAGTCGAGAATGGCGAGTTGTTTTGGGCTGTCTTGAAGTCGGTTTAGGCGATCTACGCCTTGTTTCACTGCTAACGCTGCCGCGCTGTTGAGCGAGGAGTCAGACCTCTATAACTGGACAGGATCTTTCTATGCAGATACGCCCAATAGGAAGTAGGTTTACGAATAAATCTACTTACCCAGACGCTTGCTCAAAGAATGCATTGAGCAGCGTCACGCTCAGCGTGATGCGACTTCGAAGCTCGCGGACATCGCTTGGCTCCCACCTGAATCGCTTCCATACTCTCTCGAGTATTTGGTGTGAGCTCCCCTGGCTAGGCGCCAAGGCACTATACTTGTCGCGGACGACTTCGACATCTCGGAGGACATTGAGACAATTGCAAGTCACCTCTTGCAACGTCTCCCGCTGCTGTGTATTAAGTTCGGATTCGGGGAGGAAGGCATCGATATCTTGGAGAATGAAAGAGAGCGACCTGATTCTACCCAAGGGCTATGAGCAAGAACTGGAGAGAACAGCGAAGTAATAGGAACACATACTCCTCGGAGAGATTCTTGAACTGACTGGGAGCTGCAGCGTATTCCTTGCGCAGGCCGTGGGCAATTTGGGCTATTGCGATGAAATCCCCGATACTGAATCCGAAGCTCATCTCAGGCGTTGTCGGACAGCTTGGGCTTTCTAACGGACGGGTATCGCAAAATCAGCTCATCACGGTAAAGCGTTCACTTATACGCTACGATGACGAAATTTATTGCACCCAGAGGCATCATCAGCCTAGAGGGGGCCATGCTCAGGTTGACTAGCGCCTACCGCTAGGCGGCGACAAAATTTGGAACACATCTGGTTGCGGATTTCGGCAAAACTAACTTCCGGGTCCAGAGGCTTCCTTTTCGTATCCGGTATGATTAAAAGCTACACGCAGCATGACTCACTACCCCTGGCGAAGCCCACGATCTAACACATAATGTATATTAAACACGTAATCTTTAATCCTTTTACTTGTAAAGGAATTTTAAGATAATAATTAACCGCAGTTTTCTAAGAGGCTATCCTCCCTTGTTTATTTATAAATATATAACCTTAAAGTACTCACAGCTCTCTTACATCGTTATCGCCGCCCTTTCTGTCACGACACTCCTCAGGGAGCCAGCAATGCTCCATACCTTCCAGCCTCCGCTTAGAAAGTTCAGCCATGCCCATAGATGTCATATAAAGCAAGTGCTCTTCCTCTATACTCTCGTGTATAAGGTGTAGTGGCGGTAGCAGCGGCAGTGCGCTTCTAACCGCGTCAATAAATCTGGGTTCCGACGCGTACTTACCCCCTAAGAGAATCCTCTCCACTCGGCTGCTCCCTATAAACTCTCTGATGCAATTCGCAATGCGGTCCCAGTACTCGTCCTCGTTAGATATAGGAAGAAAATTCAATCCAAGCTCGAAATCGATAAAGGAATGCCGATAGGCGCGCGCTCTCACAGACCTCTCGAGGGCGAGAGCGCCAGCGAGCACATGGGAACTTAAGTCTAATTTTATAGTGTTCGCCCCTGGCATATGGTACTCTTCCTCACCGCAGCTGTAAGCATTTGTGTAGTTTTCGCACAGGCCAAGGCCATATCCGGCCATAGAACCCGCGACAGAGAACAGTTGTGCTTGCCCAAGAGGCCATTTTTCCCGAACAAGATCCTCTATTCCGAGGTAATCAAATATATCACGGATTTCATGCCGCGTGATACGAACTGCCTCTGGTGTACTTAAGCCTGCTGATTTTATACGCCCCCCGAGGCGGGTCTCTGCTTCCCGACGAAGCTGGGACACTAAGTCGGCTAGGACTTTTGTTTCTGGAGTTGCGGGACGCCAGACGAGTTTGTTAAGGAGCCTCTTTGCGTGGAAAAGGATCCAAATTGGTATTGTCGAGAGGTCTTTCTCGTCTACTCCAGGAGGACGTCGACTCCCATCAGTCATACGGATATTCGCATCGGCAGCAAGGCGTCTCATTAAGGATATATATTCTGGCGGGGCGTCGACATGGGCTATGGGCAGAATGGTGCCGTTATCATACTTGATAGACACGGTCCTGTTGTGTCATATTAGAAGAAATACTTAATACTAAGAATGCCGGAAAGTGCCTTGTGCCTTACCCATAATCCCCTTCCAGAGCGAAACCTACTCCCGGCGTCGTGAAGCGTCTCTGGGACGGACATTTGCTGCATTTTGGGAGCGGGCAGATGTAGGGGCTCTGCCCGGCCACCAAGGCAACTCCCCAAAAGTGAAGAAAGAGGATTATAGGATGCATAAGTCTGAACAGACGGGCGGTGCGACAACATGAGGATACCTGCCCAACACCAATTGAGATGGGCTATGGCGAGTGACAGGAAAAATCGTTTCAAGGGGAAAAGGCCCTCGCCTGGGCAAACGTTGGTGTTATCTGTCAAAGAGATGACCCCGCAGCAGCGGCCCGAGAATGAACCGTCTCCAGTAGATGACCAACGCGAGCTATTGCTGCTTTGGACCAACACGCGCAATCCACCAATAGCTAGCCATGATCGAACCGCCAGGATGAGAAGGATCATCGTTCTCTGTTTGTTTTCCTCATTGTAAATACTCGCCTTCGGTGGTTTTCTTGCGCCTGCCAACATTCTCGTTGTTGGTGGATGGTCTCTGGAAGTGGATGTTTCATGAGACAGAGATTATGCCAATAGAAGAGAGGCTCCAATGGATAATATAGTAGAATTTGGCCCTAGAAATTTTGGAAATGGGTGGCTAATCGCGTCAAGTGAAAATAGCGCTTCGTACTAGACCCTGAGGAAGTCTAGTGGACCGTACCTTCTATCTCTTGAGGGGGAGTTCGGCTGCAGGAAGAGGTTAAGGGTTAGACACCGCGAGGCCCTTGTACCATCTTTTGCTTTCTCCAAAGGGTCTAGGTCATGTCACTGGCTGCTGCCTCCACGGGACGCGGCTGTGTTTTGGCGCCTCCACCAACCAGAAGAATGCTTGCTTGGATACCATTGATTGGGCATCGGAGCGCCATCGGCTGCTTGGAGGGCAGTGGGATTGGATGTCTAACTCGGTACAATCTCGGCCGATACGCTCTCATTGGATCAGCTCGCAGTCTGGCCACGCACTTTACCCCTCCCTCACCCAAGGTGCTCTGATCGGTCCACGAAAAGAACTGCCATGCGGGATATCAAAGGTTGATATCCTTAAAATCAAACCATGGCTACCAAGACATACCTTCTCGCGCCCAGCTTTGACTACCCTCCTGGTAGCTCAATACGCCTGGGCGGTCTCGTGGCAGATCCTCTCAGTCCGCATAGACCATTAACCAGCCTCGCCCGAGATAAATGGCCAAAGACCACAGAAACTGTCCAGAAGGAGCGCGTTATTACACGGGGCAAAGGATTCGAGGCTGGGCTGTCTACAACGGCGCAGATAATCCAAATCATCAATGCCAAAGTAGGAGGTAACTTTGCGAGAGATGAGGTGCTCGAGTACTCGATGGCGGCGCTCCGCACGGAGTTCTTCGAAGCAGACCCCAACGAAGACGACATCCGAGATCTCCTCAAGCACCACAGAGTCCAAACCGCAATGGATTTCATCTTTTGGTCTCGTCCACTCTTTATGATCACGGGAATCAAGATTGCCGAGGGCCTTTCCTTGTACGCATCTTATACGGCTCAGCAGGACGCGAGTGTAAGCGGCGAGATGCCCATCCCAGCCGCTCCGGGGATTTCGGTTGGCCTTAACACGCAAGTCTCGACTAAAAGGCTCCAGGAAGACTCTTTCACGGCTACAGGAGATGTAGTTCTAGCATATCGCCTGCTGAAGATATGCCGGAAAGGATGGCAGAAAAGAAGAACCGTGGCTAGCGAATATCGCCCTCGGTCTGCCTTCCTTGGAGATTTGACTGTAGAAGATGAGTGGAGCGATGAGATAGAGGTCGGAAGCGCAGCTGTAGCGGACATATCTGAGGCCGGCGTGGAGGAAGACTTGTCCTTAAGGGAAGTGCTGGTGGAACGCGATGGCAATGAGACTGTCATATACGTGTAGGTATCGCACTTTGGGCATAGGGAAATTGGTTGGCGAGGAGTATGATCACGCCCGCTACTACAAATACAGTGTAGAACTGTCTCTCAAGTTGTCTCTTTCACCAATCACCAACACCCGGGGTGGAGCCCAATGGCTCTCTTTAGCCTCGCTTGGCGGACATCGTCGCTTTCCTGGAACCAGCTGAAAGGCGCGATGTAATATCGCCCTGCGCCCGAGTACACTCCTATTTCTTTGAACAGCTCAAATATTCCTCTGCGCGTTCGCATAAGTCTCAGATCACTCGGCTGGAATTTGCTTGTCCTGCTTGCTGCATAGTCGAACAGCATAGATGCTATGCCCACAGCGACCGGCGTTGCCACAGAGCAGCCTGACATGGAGCGCCTGCTTTTTTCGCCGATCCAATCCGATAAAACATCTACACCTAGTGTCCCGAACACCGGACCTTCGGTGCTAGGTTGTGGATTGAACTTGGGCTCGAAGGCGCCCAAGTCGCTGGTACCACGGATGGCGATGACAGGCGGCCCCAGGTTGGCAGGAAACATTTCTCTCGCATTTAGCCCGTTGTTTGCAGCGGCTGCGAAGAATGTAATTGCCGATTTCTTATGGTGACAAGCGTCCGATATCGCCTGTTCTATTTTTTCGACATGCCGGGTAAATCCGAAAGACATGGAAACAAAATCAACGTCCCAAACCATCGCCGCAGTACGGATGGCCTAGCTCTTCGGTTAGCATGTGAGTGATGCAAGCTCGACCAACTCGGTAATGAATCACCTCGCAAATATTATCTATCGATGTCTCCAACTCCTGGCTGTTCTCGGCTACACGTGCAACAAAAATATCTGCAGAGGGGGCTACTTGTAGAAGGAGAGCGAGCGTATGGGTTCCATGTCCGTCACTATCCACGGGCTCGAGGGAATTCACCTTCGGCACGAAGTCTTCCCACTTTTTGATGCGATCTAGGCGACCGGGGAGATAAAACGAGGGTGCGTCTCTGCAGAACCCGGTGTCTAATATTGCAATTTTGAGGTGGTCAGTGCTACCCGCTCGTCTGATATCGTCTTTAAGGCCCCTGTTTATGAACTCGATCTCCTGCAACCAGGCCTCGCTTGCCGATCTATTTCCATCTATTAGCAACATGAACCCAGACTATAGCATGCCCCTTTCCATTCCTTGGCCGTGGATTGGTGAAAACAGGAATGGTAAGTTTGTGGTAGACAGGGTAAAACAGCACAATATCATTAAAGCGGCGGATAAATTCCAAATGACGAGGCAAGGCAGTCAAGGGAGATGGGGGCAATACTTGACATGTGGACCACCCTCACTAGAAGATGGTGGCCAGCTAATCATAGTGGACACAGCATGCGCCGGCGTCATTGGAGTCGTTTTGGGCTCCTTCTTAGGAATTAATGGTGTGTGCTCGATCTCGTCGAATTCTGCGTGTAGTTCGGCGCCTGCGATGAACCGTTTTAAACGGTCCACAATCTCATCATAAAATATCGACCGTCGCTGATCTAGGTTCTCCTCCGGACGCTCCGGGTTGAAAGGTGCGTCTTTGAATAGTTTTATATCGAAGCACTTTTTCAAGGCGGCTCGATAGTACGGGAAGTTGCAGTCCGACTCCAATTTGGAACTCTGGATATAGCCTTTCAACAATTCCAACTGCTCATTGGCCATTTTGGAGTCCCAGTTATCAGGGTGGCCCTCGAGGCGGATAGGATCTGCCGTAGATAGCTGGAGGAGCAGTATTCCGAGAGCAAGCACTCTTGGATACCGGTGCATCATGCCAAATACTTGCCTGTATTCAGGTGGTCTCCCATGGGAAGTGTTGAGGTTGACATGGACGTACGGTCTGCAGAGGTATTTAATCTCGTAGCCATTGGTTGTCTCGGCCATAAAGTAAATGTTGTGTTTTGTCCACCCAAAATTCATCCAGTCGGAGTCATAGTAGTGCCACACCGTCTTAGCCAAGACATAAGCTAGGAGAGGTCGCATTCCATGCCTCAATTTGTATCCGTCTAGCGCATCGCTGAGTTGCAGTCCCAAGCCTGGCTCGGGTTTATACCCCTCGGGTAGATTTTCCTGTTCACGTAAGGCCATCAAGCGGCCTCGATCGAGTCGGAAGCAAACGAGGGAGCCACTTGGGCTCGATATGAATTTGCAAAGACTTCCTTCGACCAAGTCGGAATCTTCAATGACGGCAGGCTCGGAAAGGTTGATTGTAGCGTCTCCTTGCTTAAACTGCACGCTCTTGGGAAATGCATTCTTGCTGCACGGTGGGATTAATTAGCTGAGACTTTTGTCGCAAGAAGAAGGCTTCTTCCTCTAAGCATTACCTTCGGACCATTATCTTAACGCTTTGCCAACTATGGTTCCCACTTGTTATAGGATCTGGTGAGGCAGAGAATAGCATTTCGAATGGAACCAACTGGCCCTCGACAAATCGGTGGATGGGTCTCAATCTAACCCTGGCCCAGTGTTGGTGGGCTTGGGACGGTTTCGTGCAGCTGCATTGTGCATGTTCGCACAGAGCAGCGTGTAGAGATTTAGCATATCTAGTGTATGCCGGCAGGTCGTCGTCCATGCTGGTCGATGAGCTCGCGATGTCCAGCTCTTCGTCATCTCCGATCTGCGAACAGGCCTTAAGGACCTGCACTATTGTGCCGGGGGTGGTTTTCTTTTTGATCAAAGCTGCCCGGACTTTTGCCTGCACCTTTTCAAGTGCTCTTGGATCACTGTCCTGTGCAGCTCGATGTGCTGCAGCGATGGAGTCTAGAGAAGGGTACTTCGATTCTGTGACAAGCCCATGGCTCCACTTTAATCGAGTCAATCTCCGCTAAGGTATGAGAACAGTAAAATTATCAGGAGCCAACAGGTCAAATGATGGAGGTTGCCCGAGATGGCGACAGAAGTGAAGAGAGGTTCGGGAATGTCATATTGCTTACCGATATGGCTCCTTCCACGGCTTTCAGAGCCTGACTGAGCGTCTTGCCTCTCTCTAGAGCAGCTTTCTGGTCGTTCGAGAAATGTAGCGTTTCTTCTGCCAGGGAGCACATATGACCACCCAGCTCGCCAAGGCTACTGCTAGATGTTTCCCTTGCGAGCTCTGTCACCACATCAGAGATACTTGGAAATGAGTCTTGGACTAGGCATATCATGGGATAGTGACAAGATCGGCGCTCGGACGAGGACATCTTGACGGCCCTGAGATACGTGATAGAGGCCCTGAGGATCTGGCGGAAGCCCAGTCTGAAGTTCGAAAAGGCTGCGGGGTTGAACATGCTCATCCTTCTTCGCCCACGTGACTCAGGATAAGGTGATATGATAGGTGGTAGATCCCGTGCAGGCACGAACTTGAATTCTCTCCATTTCCCCGCCTCTGTGACAGAAGGTTGCTCATAGTTTCTCAACTTCCAGCAAAACCGCGTACCAGGAAAACCGACTGACCATGTCGCAGCCTTCTGATCACGGTTCGATATACGAGGCTAGCATTGCATGCCGCAAGTGTCTACAAGATTGCCTAGACATTGCGCCACTCATGATTGATGAGTGGCCACGAAAGCGCCTTGCTGACTTCAACATTTGGGCCGCGGGATCCGGAGCCTTGGCCAAGCAGAAAGCATCGTTAGACGAGAGGCTTGCAACAAAACAGAGTATTCGGAAAGTCGTCATAAATTTGCTCTCCTTGTTAGAATCGTTGATTTTGGAATGCCAACGTCGAGGTATATATTATCTGTGTACAAGTATCCAAAAATTGTGAGCGCCTATGTTGACTGGGCAATTACCCAGCCTTCGCGGAAGGAGAGAATTATACCTTACAAGGTCCGCCTACGGAATCGGACGATGCTAAGGCACTGGAT
Source organism: Thozetella sp. PMI_491 (assembly GCA_021432635.1). Lineage (NCBI taxonomy): Eukaryota > Fungi > Ascomycota > Sordariomycetes > Chaetosphaeriales > Chaetosphaeriaceae > Thozetella > Thozetella sp. PMI_491. Next base: position 184,176 of record MU270091.1, read on the forward strand.
GACAAATTATCAAAGCAGAAGCCACCTTCTCTTGTCGACAGCCTCGCCAGTGTTGAGACCATCCTAAACCAGCTCGTGAGAATATCGATTGCCATTCGTCGCGCAGGTACCCAGGCACGGCTAGAGAGGGCAGACAGTACCTATCTCTCAGATAACCATGAAGAACTAAGACAGTACCTCTCTGTGCTAATATTTGCTCTTGGGTTGAGCGTGCATGAGAAGGAAGACGGGAATGTTGACATCGATGTACAATCCCGAAGCTTGACTGCCATTCAAGAGCGACTAGTGGACGCCAATTTGAGACGTCGGCATCGATTTCTGTACGCTCAGAGGAGATGGAAAAGGAAACAAAAAGAAGAATGGAGGGAAGGAGACCGTCGTTCTAATTTGATAGCTGAGGGGACGAACTCTCCAAGCCAACCGGCCCCTGTCCCGAAGTTCGACACCGCAAAGGTGGATGGCAGAGCTCAGGATGTGCAAAGGGTTCAAAAACCCGCTCCCACGACTCCAAGCACAGCCCTGACCCCTTTAGATGGCCCTATAGAGATCCCACAAAGCAGCAGGCGATCAATGACTGCCGTATCATCAACAAGCACCAAGGTCGCATACCCCGAGCCACCAAAGGTCTCAAATGGCCAATCCTTCTTCATATGCCCATGTTGCTGCCAACCACTTTCAACCATGGTCTTCAGAGACAATAAGTGGAAGTGTGTCTGGTCTCCACTTCCATGAATAATGTTCGGGTTTCCTGACTATATACTAGGAAGCATCTTGCCGAGGACATACTACCTTATACCTGCGTATTAGACGACTGTCCGCGGCCACAGAAGATTCATCAGACGCGTCAAGAGTGGGTTGACCACATGCACACCGATCACAAAAGTTCGCAGTTCTGGCTGTGTTTTGCATGCCCTGAGCCTAACAAGTTCCACGACGAACAACACTTCGTTTGGCATCTCCAAAAGGACCACTCCGATGCGATATCAGTCGATCAGATCCCATTCTTTCTTTCTGAATGCGTCTGCGAAGTTCCCATGGATCTTTCCCTCTGTCCGTTATGCGGTTTAGAAACTTCTGAGGAAGTGGACCCCGAGAAACTCTTGTCGCATGTCGCCGAACACGTACACTCATTCTCTCTAAACTCCTTACCTTGGCCGATTCCAGGAGAAAAGGAGCGCCGCTATCTCTCCATTGACGACATCACAGGAGACGAACTTGACTACTTCGATGTGAGTTCCGCACCTGGTGGCCCAGATAAAACTCATTCTTCACTTATGGAAGAAGAGCACGATATCGACCCCCCGCCTCCGTTTTCTAAAGTCTTGCGATGTAACGACTTTTACAATTACATCGAAGAGTACATCGTTGAGAACGACTGCTATGGCTTGAATGGTTTCGGCAAGCGATGCGGGTTTGCTTCTTCCCAGGCTTTGCGTCAATACTGGACCCCGGTCAAGATCGTTGACGTAATATACGAGGCCAGCGGTAATACGAAGCAAGTTCGCGTCTTCTCGGATTCTAGTGACATTTACAACAAATATCTCATCGTATTTTCAGTGCTAGTCTCTATCGGTCACCCTCAGCATATACTGTCATTCCTACAGATCTCGTTGAACGATTCAATGTTGCCGTTTCATGCCACCCCCGAAATCTGGGCCGGAGCGGAAGAACAGCTACAAGTCTTTCAACTGTTTGAAATGGAACAGTGGAGGTTCTGCCCCCTGACCTTCGGGAGCGGCCACAAACTACACATGTCGAAGCTATCCCCACACCAAATAGTTCCTTTAATGGAGAAAAAACGACTGGTCTCAGAAAAGGACAGCACGGATGATGCTCTCCTCTTCCAAACATCAATTCATCCCGACTGTCGTGGGGCTCTCCCGGTCCGTATATCGCCCAAAGTGATAGCTGGGGACCTAGCAGGTGCTTACTTCTCACAGGCCACTGTCGTCCTTAAGGAGTATTACGGCGACGAGTTAGGCACAAGCGCAATTTTCTTGAACGAAGTGGCAGTCTACTCTAATCTAAGAGAGGAGTCATTTGACGAAATTGTCAAATATTACGGTTCCTTCCGTCAAGTCGGAGTGAACACACTCATCCTAGAACAAGCAGACGGGGGCACCCTAGCAAATTTCTTCGAGCGAACAAAGCCTATTGAACGTCCCGAAGATCGACTCTACTTTTGGAGAGAATTTCTAGGCCTCCTGAGAGGGCTTGACTATATTCATAATTTCCAACCTCTCGACGGAGACTCGGCCGGTTCATCTGATGCGGTGTCAGTACAGCGCCAAAACCATCTGAACACAACTGAATGGCTCTAACTTGTCTTTAGGATCCATCAGAACATCCGGCCGCAGAACATTCTTGTCTTTAAGGGCGAGAGCCAGAACCCATATGATGTACGCTTCAAGTGGACTGACTTTAGAAGCGCTCAGGTTCCCCGGTATTCGACCAAAAAGTTAGAGTTGGAGGGCAATGTTATGTACAGTGCGCGCAGCTAAGTGAAATATCCTCGGAGCCTTCGAGCAGTGCTAATCGCGATTTCTCTAGGTGCTCCTGAATGGGTCACCAGAGACGTGGTTATTCCCATTCGAGATCTTGCTCTAGGGCCGAGCGACATCTGGTCTTTTGGAGCGGTCGCTAGTGAAACGCTCATATGGTCGATCTTCGGGGAAAGAAAACGAGGCGAATACCAAGATCTACGCTCTGAAGAGCACAGCCGCAGTTCATTCCGCAATGATCGTTACGAAGGCTGCTTTCACGACGGGCACCTCCTACTTAAGATTGTCGAACAGATGCACGCCACCGCACTTAACAGCACACTCCAGGGTGACAATCTTTCCCCGATAATTAGCTCCTTGATCTTGGATAAAATGCTTGTCGTAGACCCGAAAAAAAGGCCAGACGCGATTGAGATCTACAATCTATGGTTAACGTTATGCCCTTCGGGATCCGCTATCGTGGAGACAGACAGCCCTAGCACTTCGTCCGACCCGCCCCCCAAGGCTAGAACGACGAATATGGAATACTCTATTGTCGAAGGCTACCATATTGCAAAGAGAGATTTGCTGAAGTGGTTAGAGTGGCGGTTCAGGTCCTGGGATAATTCCTCCCAGATAAAGGTAAAAGTGAGTGATACGCTGCAGGGCGTCTTGCCCAAGGGTTTCGACGAATAGCTGCTAACCGCGGTAGGCTAGAGATGGTGATTGGATTGTGGTTGCACCGGAAGCGCTTACTGTTGTAAGTAATGGTCCCATTGAGTGTCCCGAGCCCTCAACAAGGCATGCCTGCTTTGCTATTGTTATTGTTTTCTTTTTAGGTGTTTCTTTTCTCTTTTTTTAGACAAAATAATTAAAACCAGGTTGGGGGCTGACAATATCTTGAAGAGCGATTTAAGGACAATCAAGAAGCAGCTGGCAAGGGGAGTTGACTGGCAGGCGCCAGAGGAAGAAATGGACAAATAGATGAAGAATATATCCAATTGACTCAGTGCTCTAGCTGCCCCGGCCCGCGGACACTTTACCAGTTATCCTCGGTCACTATCCTAGGCAGCTCGCCATCCTAGTATTAGAAGCGAGATTTCCTTAGCTCACTCCCGTCCGGGTCCCCCGGATCACAGAAGCTTGTTAACCGACCCAATACCCGGTTCTGGTACTCTCCCAATTCATGGCTGCAATGTGCTTTGTAGGCTGTGACATGGCAGTGTTCAACCCGCAAGAATTGGTCAGATTATCGGAGTCTACTCTTTGCGGGCCCAAACCTAAGGCAATTGGTCGCGGGCCAAGAGCCGAGAGCTTCGGTTGTTCTCTACTACTTCGAGAAGCATAGGGAGGAATCAATAGCCCTCGCTGAAGATTATTCTTGCCAATCTGGTAACAACGGCGTACACTCTCAGGTGAGATTTTGGAACCCCCCAAGCAAAATTCGGTCGAGCTGGCCCTTGAGCACAAGGAGAATGGCTGAGATATCATCTAGACTATGAGATATGGTTAGTTCGGCCAGACATTGCCAAGTCGTATAGCCTGGAGCTTCCCCATTGCAGTGATGGGTCCAGTAAAAAAACCAATATTCCCGGTTAAAACGATAAACTAATCGGTAAAACATAGCGGGTGTCCCCTAAAGGTTCCCATAATCGTGTGGGACACGCACAACACAACTGTAGTGGCGATTGAATCCGATGTATTATCCCTGGCCAGGCGATAAGTGACACTCTTCACGGTTATGTTAATACTTTACTCAGGAATAGTACAGCGCAAGTATCTAGATAACCTCAAGCTTTGTAGTGCTCTACTAACTGGTCAATTTGAAACCAGCTTCCAGCTGTTTCGATCTCCCGTGGCGACGTCGCCGGGGCCTATATGTAGTTCGCGTGCCGGACGTATTAGTGGACTCACGCTCGTATGCCCACCGGTCTGCGTGAAGTTTCCTTGATATGGATGATGCGTAGATCCCTCCGCGTGGAAACGGCAAGCGTCATGAGTTGCAGATAATAGCCACGAGGCATTGCCATTTGCCAACCGTAATAAGTCAAATCTTGTTGGCCCACAACAAAATGCCAATAGCAGGTAGCAGAAGTGTGGTGGCCTTATTTTGCGGTGGGAGTCGGGCGAGCCGCCATTTCAGTGCTTGCTGTAGAGATTAGACTTAAGTTGGACACATCAACATCTGCTACTGCCACATCGTACCCACTCGGCACGAGGAAGGCGGCCTCGATTAAAGAGCTATTTGTATTTGGAGTTGGCTGAGATCCATTCATCGCGGTATCGAAAATCGCGACATTTCCAGTCCAGCCCGTTGGGACAACCACGGCTGCCGCCCCTCCCTGGCTGATGGTGCCAGGTTCATTGTCACACCAGATTGGGGATGGCCCGCCAATGTTGGAGGCATGTGAGGTGATGCTCGGCCCGCTCTGGCGGTTAATGATAGCGATTGTTAAGTACTCAGGGCTTGGGTCGATACGGGGCTTCAGGGCTCTTTCAGTCCGTGCGGGGGCTGTGGTCACTGTGTGAGCATAAGCGATGGCTGAGTGTACTGTGTGGTGTACTGCGGATTCGAAAAGTACATATATCCCGCCAAAAATGTACTTGACGGGGTTGGTTTGGGTATCCAAAAACGGTGGGTCTGGGCTTCCATTTTCGGAAGGCCCAAATACTAAGAGTGTAGTCAAGATTTAGTGGCCTTATATTCCGTACTCCGTACTTTGAGCTTTTAATTGCTTGACAAGGTGGGTCAAGATAGATAGGGTTTGATTGGCTGATAAAGGTGGGCCATGTCAGTCATGTAGGGCCAAAAGAAATCGGAACCCTCAACTTCGACACAAACATTACAAGACTGAGGTAACGCTAGAGTTATTTGTTTTTTTTTAGTTGCTGTAGTGGGAATTTTATACTTTCGGCAAGCATGTGGGACTCATCCTGCATATGGGCTTTGGATAAGACCCCGACAAGGCTGAGAGTGAATGTACCTGGCAGCGTGGCTTAGAGAGCGCGTCCACGCCAAGAGTGACGTCGTGTTGGTGTGGCACGGACTTCTCACGCCACAGCCCCAACATCGAACCTGTAAGAACGCAGATCTCGGACGCGTCGTGAACCATCTCACTAGTTCATCTTACTCTGGCGAGCTGGCCACACCGCAGCATCAGAATGCCGAAACGGCCAAGTCTAGGGTGCATCACTTGCAAGTAGGCAGGCTCGCCGCACCGTAGACGCTGGGACTGGCTGATCGTCTCGTAGGGTCCGTCGCGTTAAATGCGACCAGACTAAGCCGGCCTGTCGGCGGTGCCAGGTCACAGGACGACAGTGCGACGGCTATCTAGACGGCAATGCAAATCTCTCAGGCCGCGCCTTGGCCGCTGCGGCCCGCAATCAATCTTCGGTCGCCCCCTTGTCACAAGTTCTAACGTCAGTCTCCGCCCGTCGCCGGCCTGGCGACAGCATGCTATTCGACCTCTTCCGCATTCGCACCGCGCCGACCTCGGCCAAGTTTATGCCCTCACAATTCTGGACACACGAACTGCTGCGGCTCGCCCACTCTGAGCCCGCGATATGGCATGCGACACTCGCGCTGGCTGCGTTGCATCAGCGCTGGGAGACAGCAGAAGCCTGGAGAATTCCACACAGCAGCCCAGCTCGCGATGGTGGAGAGGATGGGCCTGGAGCCTTGACGCGCTTAGCCGAGGAGCACTATGCACGCTCCATCTCACTGACGCGCGGCATGACCTCCTCAATTCCCGTACTAACTCTCAGTCTGGCCCTGAGCACGGCCGCCAACTTGATGGGGCGTCTGGACCAGAGCCGCATGCATCTCATGGCAGGGCGCCGAATCCTGGTCCAAGAAGGAAAGACAGAACGGACACAGCGTGCAGCTGAGATGATGCTGAGGCTCGACTTTGAAGCTATGACCTTTAGCGAGCAAACTGCGCCGTATCAGTATGAGGACACTGAACCGCTCAGGCGTCTAGGATTCAGCGACTACGGCAGCCTAGAAAATTACGAGGACGCTGCTGCGGCTCTCTTCTCTTTGATGCGCATCATGATGCTCGTTGGTGAGATACCGACGATGGAAGCTGGGGTGATCACGGAAAGCTTTCTCTTAGACATTCAACTGTGGGAGCAGGGCATGGCACGCCTCGAGGCCATGACGCCTCCGACAGATGAGAACCTTTTGCCAAGGATGTCGCTGCGCATGTACCATACACTCTTCCGCCTCTTTTCTCGTGGAGACATGGACTCGTTTCCCCAGACGAGGCTTGACGCCCACCTCGGTCTTTTTACGCGGACCCTGACGCTTACGGAAGGGATTGTGCGAAGGCAGAAGCTAGGCGCGGCAACACTAACGCTAGAGCCGGGCGTAACCATGGTTTTGTGGATGGTAGGTTCAAAATGCAGACATTCTAGGGTTCGACGACGCGCCCTCAGCCTTCTGCAGAGTCTAAGGAGACAAGAAGGGCTCTGGAGGAGCGATGCTGTTGCGGCGATCCTTTCAAGGGTGATTGACATAGAAGAGAGCGGGGGCGGGGGCAGTGTTTCCGTCCCGAGCTATGACTTTGACTGGACCAGTGAGGAGACCGAGGAGGAAGTCAGAAGGCTGGAAGAAGAGATAGCCAGGCCGTGGGACGCCTGGTCTAGCCCAGAACTAAATATCCCCTCATACGAAACCTGGGAGGATGTCAGTATCCCGCCAGAAGGATGCAGGATCAGAGAATTCGGTGCGACATTGTCGACGGAGAGGGGCTGCCTAACCTCAAAGTTTTACATGTCGTCGGAAGATGTGTCGAAGCCGGGGCCTGTGAGGGAAGAAGTAGCTTGGTTCTAAAGCGATTCGGCTTGCGGGCCTAGTTGCGTATTATGCTAATAACCGTCCCCCAATCTTAATGCCTCTACGCCTCCTTTGAACCCCCTCTCAAGCAGTGCCTGAGTGTCCAATGTCGTTCTTTGCTCTAGTGCCATTCTAGGAGGCGATTATCCTCCGGTCACTTGAGTAAAAAAACGCGTCATCGGGCAAGGATATTCAGTTAGGAGCAAAGTGGCTTCGAGGAAGCCTTGCATTGGCAAGTGCATAGCTTTCAAGGTATTGTTTATGTAAACATGGCATGGTATCATAAACAGACTCTGACTATCCATCCATTCATGTCCCAGGACAGACAGGGCAAATCAAAGCTCGCAGTTCGCTTAACAATAGCAATCCAGTGGCACGACACGCCGGCGTGCCTCCTCAGATGGCTTCAACGCTACTTGGGTATCGTTATCGCGGCGCCTGTAATAATCTTAATAGAGTCCCACGAGAATGTCACCACGGACTCGGGCCGTCAAATGAACTTCAGCCTCAAGGTCCAACTTAATGCCCACGGTCAGGACTGCAGGCCTCAGACGGCCCTGGTCGTCGACTGCGCCTTTGAGAAGGTTGCCTGCATTGGGGGTGACACGCGTTAATCCGTTGCCCAGAAGGCTGACGACAGCACACACGAGTGTCGGCGAGGGATATCTTACCAACAGCTCCGTTTGGTCTCCCTGAGAGGTTGGGCATGGGAAGACTCCTGCCAGAAGGACCCTCGGCGGTCATGGTGGTCGGGTAGTTGGCACTGGAGCTTCACTTAGCGGAGTGATCCACAGATAGTAACAAGCGAGAGCAATCAAGTGCTTACGGGGCAGACATGTTTTTTTCGCTGGTTTGTTCTTAGAGTGGGACGTGTAGGACGTGGTCTTATTGCGCGGGAATGACGATGATCTGCTGGTCGTCTTTGCTTGTCTGATTCGTATTAAGTTGAGGAAGAAATTGTGGAGGAGTGGGAAGAAGGCTCTGCTGAAAAAGAAACGAGGAATGCTGGATAGCGGACGTGTCGCTTCTTTATGTCTTCTCGAGTCTGCTTGCCAGGAACATGAGACGAATCCGACCATAGCCTGGTATGAAACCCGGCGGATTACCTCGTGGTCTTCTGGGGGCACCAAACGAATGTTACACTGGAGGCCGTGCACACATCTGCTCTAGGCGGCTACAAGGAATAAGGCACTTCAGACGATTTAGTGGGCTTTCAGACCCGTAGAGTTGGATTCACGCGTGTAGTTTGATAACTTCTTTTATGGCGCCATGATGGGTGGTGGGGCAGGAGTCAAACGGGTGCGTGCACGTAGCAGGTCTTTACCAGCATCTTACCTGTCCCGGTCCTATGTAGATCGATTGTGTAGAAAAGAACAAGAGTCGCTACGATAATAATATTTGTCAGCCGTTACATCAAAGAAAGCATTGAGAATGGCTTCAAGATTGCCTACCAGTAAAGAGCGCAAGGCATGCACGGCAACAGCACAATCTTGGATCACGATAATAACGTCGGTAGGTAATCAGCAAGCTCCTGAGGTCGAATTTGATGGTCAGTGAGTGGTGCCATAAGCTTGGCCGTCAGTGGTGCCGAGTCCTAGACGCGCTCCCGATAAGGTTAGTGTAATGCCGTTGTATCACCCCTGCGGATCATCGCACGATTCGCCCGCTAGTGAAACCCACAGGATATGGAGGTGCATCGATGCTAAGCCCACTGACACCCTCGAAGCCAGCCACGGCCGAGCCGCGACTCCTTCGGATTTTTGAGCTGCGTGCTGCAGCCCGATCCCTGATCCCTGGTGACACCTATGCGTAGATCTCCCGCCGAAAGCTCGAGAAAACATCAGGCAGAAGGAGGGAGGAGGGGGAAGGGGCTGTCGGAGGTAGCATCAAACCAGCCAAAATTAACGTACGATGCCAATTCGCACAGCACTTTATCAGTCCATGTTACTTAGCCACAGGGGACTTCCCAGCACCTGTAGCCCCGCATCAGCCCACAGCGCGTTACGCAATGAGGCCTAGAATACCTCACTGCCACTGCAACGTAGATGGATTCGAGTATCTGGTAAATCATGACATAGAATATAGAATATAATTATGTTTTTCGATTAGATATGTGACTACGAACTTTACCTGTAGCTTCTCTAGTTCCCGAGGTGGTATGTAACAGAGTGTTTACAGCCAAGTGAACAAGCACAATTGTCTCGCACGGCGGACACCATACCCAGCACCTTCGGCACAATTAATAAATCAAGCAAATCACACGGCAAAAAGATTGATGGGGTGTGTGCACGGAAGCGCGCGGAGGCGTACGGAGCCGGCCATCTGGTGGGCCCACGCCGGCCGTATAACGTTGCCCGGATCGCCGGTTCGGCGCACATCTGCACTGGACAAACCAGCACCACGGCAAACCTTTGGCGCCGGGAGCCACGAACTACTTTCTGCCTTGCTTAAGGATACCTAAGTGATGTTCTCTATACACTTAAACTCTTTTACGCTCCCTTGCATTAAAGCTAAAATGCATTAGGGGTATATATCACCCTTCAACATGAGAGAAAATTTTCAAACCCTACTTTGCCTAGCAACGTCACACGCGGATCCTCAGCGCGTTACTATGAAGATTGTCAAATTAAGGGCTCAACTTCGACGAATAGATGTTCGAGTTGGCGTGTGGCGGCTAGGCAGCTGTCGCAAATCCACTTACATGTCTCAAAGACCCATCTATCCATCACACAAGGCTACCAGTGCAGCCTAAGGACGAGGAGTGGTTCGAGGACTGGGCTTTACATCATGTAGTCTAGTAAAACTTACTAGGATTTAGTCCATCCGTACAAGATGGCAACAATACTCCCCGAGATACACCTGGCAAGGCCAGGAAGACCACCGAAGTGTTTTCCGACAAAGCCTGACTCGTCGCAGGCGGACTTGCAGGACCGCGAGCACTGTACTAGGGTGCTTGAGCATCTTTGGCGCCATTCGAATCGTCGATACTGGGGAAGAGGTGCTACATCGTGAGATCAAAGGATGGGAGGGGTAACGGCGACTCGCGACACGAAACTACACCTGCATTCTCCAACAAGCACAAGATGGATGAGCGCATACTTACCGGCTCAACGCAGACGATGCTAACAAGTTCTTCTCGGCGGACGATCGAGCACAGCAACACTGCACCAGAAGCAGCCCAGCCCTCAAACATAGAAAGCAGCGGACTGAGTATCTGCCATTATTGCCGAAATAACCAGAACCTTTATCAAGGATCCGATATGGGGAACGGAAACTGTCAGTCGCCGCGACTACAATCGTCAATCGTCGCATCCCAGGCGGAGCCGTCTCAATTCGCAGGAGTGGCGGAAGTAGCGGCGTGTGTGGCTATAAGACCGTGACCCTCACCAAGCTTTACAAAGCAATCACGCATATTCATCGAAATAGGGGATAACACAGACACGCCGAAATAAGGCTTGACGCACGCTCTCTAGATCAGAATCAAGCCAACAGCCAGGCGTGCCAAGATCGACAGTGACAAAAACACAAGAACAGCCGTAACCTGTTCCTGCTAGCTTATCTGAGAATCTCAACTGGTGCCATTCTATCGACTGTGGGCATCCCTGGAGGTCGAATCCCGAAGGTTGGATCCCAAAGGTATTCAAATCACGCTGGCTAAAAGGAGGGGGTGTAGAAAACCTAGATGCTCGTCTTCAAAAAAGTAGCACAGGAATTGCAACTGCGCAGTATCGTCTTTAGGCACCTTAATCATTAGTAGCAAAGGGTATAGCAACAGTAATTTGTGAGCACGCTTGCAAAATTGCACCTGGCTTTATAAATTGTCTGTCTTAAGCTGATGCTCGGGATGCGCGGGGTAAACCCCGCCCACAGCTGTGTTGGGAGGCCTGCAGGCCGCATTCCGACGCGTCGATGTTTTCGCTACAGAAAACGGCTCTCGCCCGGTCCCGAAAATCTCTGCAGTCCCAGCCGAGATGCAACGGTGTGGCATTCCTGTCCTTTGGGTTGTAAAAGACGCGGTCCATCTGTGCGAGGACTGCGGAAAGGTGCTAGTCGATTTAGGCGTTCGGCTCGCTGGGAGCGCTGAAGCTACGCTGCCGCCCGCGCTTGGCGAGAGACGGCGACCACGTGCAGGGAGCTTGGCGATGTGGGTGGTAGGTAGCAGCCGACGTCTAGCGTGCTCGGCAAGGTACCCCGGATGGCTGCCTACCACCTTCTGGCGTCATAGCTAGTACGGTAGGCCTAGCTGCCGCACTAGGATCTATCAGCCAAGGAAAGCCAAGTCCAACTCCCATGGCCCGCCGGCGCGCCAGCGTCGGGGGTGCTGCTAGTAGTATGAAGCACACATACCTAGGTGACGATTGAGAGAGCGCAGCCGGCCCGAGAGATGCGTGACGAGGCCGCGGTCGCCGCAGTCTTGTGCGCACGTGGGCCCTTCGCCCCAACGAGGCAGGATCGCCGGCAGACTGCCGGGCCATCCGTTCCTAGGCCCGCGCGGAGGGCAGTATTCCGGGAAACAGTTGGGTCGCCCTGCACCTGCATTGCTTTTGCGGGCACTGGGTGGGCGGGAGACGAGTGGCCGCGAAGCAGGGCGAACGATCCCCCGCGCCGCCCCTCCATCTTTCGCCTGCGGATCCTTCGGTGAGCGGATTTTGAACTGTGCCTCCGCGCTATAGCCGATATGAGACGACTCAATGCAGGTCTTGTCCTCGGCCGTGGGCTGGTTCCAGCTAAGGCTCCGCCGGGGCAGCCTGTCGATCGCGGAACCGGCACCCTGGACCTGTGGTATTCTCACGCAAGTCGCACGCGAGGCCCGGCTCGGTCCCAGCTGGGTAGCTAGGTGGCTTGGTTTCCCAGGCACATGGGGTGAGCTGCAAGCTTGATTGACCCGTTGCTCGACGCCCGCGAGCTGATGCGTCATTCCGCCTGTAGCTCTCGACCTACCCCTCCTCCGTGGCTGGGGAGCTCGGGCAGCTCGCTTACCTTCCTTTTCGGCTATAAAAGCTTGCTTTACTCTAGCGGCCCTCGGAAGCAAGGGGGGACGCGTGTTGATTTTGGTCCCCGTCGCGGTTCCGTAAATTGCCAATTGTCGTGCTTGCAGCCGGGTATCAAGCTAGCTATTCACTTGCCTCTCGCTCCTAGCATACTGATCCGCCTCGACACCGTAGTGCCCGACGAAAGATGCGCACCATGGCCCTGCGTTCTGCGGCCGTCCTGGCCCTCATGGCCCAGGTCAGCGTTGCCCAGGACACAACCATAAAGGCGGGGACCAACGTCGGAGCTCCGCAGACGAACACGTACCCTGAAGGAGGTGGTGAGCAGTCTCTCCACTCATGCGGCGTTTCCCAACGGCCGCCAGTTGCTTTCCCTCCCCGTAGCACTAACACAGGCTCTAGCAACCGCCGATGCCGGCAAGTTCCCTCCCGAGTCCAAGGTCGGCTTCCCCGGCCCAACGCCGACGGGCCAGGAACCTGCCGCCATCCAGACTGCGCCAGAATATCCCTACAACAATGGCCCGTCGCACCAGTTCCCGCTGGTGGCGCCCCAGCCGTGGGGCAAGGGCGAGTTCGGCGACAGGTTTGACATCACCAAGTACTGGGGTAACCTGTCGCCCTGGTACTCGGTGTCGTCTGCTGACTACGGCCTGCCCCATGCCAGCCCGCAGGTCCCCGACAACTGCAGCATTGTTCAAGTGCACCTGTTGTATCGCCACGGCGCCCGCTACCCTACAAGCGGTGCCGCCCCCGCCACTTTCGCGCAGAAGCTGTTCAACGCAACGCGGGGCGCCGGCTTCAGCGTTAAAGGGGAGCTTGCATTCTTGTCCGACTGGACTTACAAGCTCGGTGCCGAGCTGCTGACCCCCTTCGGCCGAAGCCAGAACTTCAACCTCGGCATCGCTTACCGCCAGCTGTACGGCCATCTGCTCAACAACTTCACTGCCGCCGGCACCATCCCGGTCTTCCGCACCCAGTCGCAGGACCGCATGGTCAAGACGGCCCAGAACTTCGCTGCCGGCTTCTTCGGCGTGCCCGAGTTCTTGGACCAGGTCAACATTGAGATCCTGGTTGAAACTCCCGGCCTCAACAACTCGGGTGCCCCGTACGAGATCTGCACCAACTCCAACGTCGGCAGCCGTGGTAGCATCGGCTCCACTGCCGCCAATGCCTTTGCCAACAATGCCTTCAACAGCACCATTGCTCGTCTGCAGTCGCAGGTAAGACGTCGGAGATAAACAAAACAGCAAAGTGGCTGTTGATAAAAGTCAAATTGCTAACCTGCGGCTAGATCTTTGGCGTGAACATTACCTCCACCGACATCATCGCGATGCTCCAACTCTGTTCGTACGAAACCCATGCGCTCGGCTACTCCGCGTTCTGCGCTATTTTCAGCGAGGAGGATTTCATCAACTACGAGTACTACTATGACTTGGTACGTTCACTATACATTGGCCGCCTTATCCAAATGAGGCGCGAGCTAACCTAATGTAGACGTTTTACTATAACAACGGTCCCGGCTCCCCCGTGTCTGCTGCCCAGGGCAAGGGCTACCTCCAGGAATTCGTTGCCCGCTTCACGCACTCTTTCCCCACGGCCTCGTCTGCCCTGAACCTCACCTTTGATAACACCACAACATATTTCCCGCTCAACCAGTCCATTTATGCCGATGCTACCCACGAGGTCGTCGTCCTAGATACCTTAACCGCTTTCAACCTAACGGCCCTCTTCAGCGGCCCACCCCTGAGCACGTCCGGCAACCAAAAGCGCAGCAAGTTCGTCGCTAGCAAGGTCGTGCCATTCGCTACCCACTTCACGACGCAGGTACTGGAGTGCTCTGCCTACAAGCCCACCCGGCAGATTCGCTTCCTTGTGTAAGAGCCCCTCGCTTACGGATCTTCAGTCACAGACTAATGTGATATAGCAACGACGCGGTGGTCCCAATCTCTGGCTCGCACCCGGGCTGCCCCGTCGACCCCAACGGTCTCTGCTCGTTCGACAATGTTGTCTCGGTGCTCCAGAAGCGCATTGCTGAGATTAACTTCGACTACGATTGCTTCGGCAACTACACGGCCAAAGCCGGCGTCGACTACAACGGCAGGGCCCCTAAATCTTAGATAGACCCTTGTGTATTCAGACTACCTTGCTGGAATAGGAGGCCTCGTGTGGTATGCAGAGACGAGGTAGTGTACCACCATAATTACCCTATTTTTAATGATAAATTCATGGTTTTAGTAGAGCGGCATTCCTCGCTTCTGCTGCCCTCAGTTTCGTTGCTCGTGCACGAAAAAAAAAACCCCCGCGATTAACCCGTAAGGCCCCATTCCTGCCGCAACTTCTGAACCAAACCGTCGATATGCCAGCCTGCCGCCTTCACGCGGCCCAGACACGCGAGTATATCCTCTTGCTGAGACATATGGGTCAACCGCCGCGCCACAAACCAGCATGCTGCTATCATGCACGGATCCCAGCACTTCGATTGCTCTGGGTCACTGTGCAGGAGAATGCCGCATAGCCGCCGTGCATGCCAAATTGGTGACATCCGTACTGCCTCTAACTTCGGTTTACCTACCCAATCTTCGGCGAGAGATATCGATTGTGGTCTGTTGCTAAGTAACAACATCATGGCCGCGTGATACAGAGAATTGCACGAAATGGCTGCACCACCAGCACATATAACAGTAGGAAAAGATGCGTCGGGGCTCTCGGTTTCCATCAGGCACTGTAGCTCTGGAGGGCGGTTTGTATGCCATGTTGATAGCTCGCCTAGGAGTCTCTTCCAGTGGGAAGGACGAGACTCACTCCCTGAGGTGGGAGCAGCATCCTGTGGCAGAGGGGACTCGATTCCGATATCGGATTGGGAATAGCATAATGTCATAACATCTGCTAGTAGTCCAAGACAGGAAAGGGACGCATTAAGAATTGCCCGAGGTTGATCGAGGCTGGCCTCCCGAGTCTCCAGTGGAGTTGATATCTGTCGCAGAAGCTTGGAGATCATGACCGGGGCTGTTTCACACATTAACGAACACGCGAGCTCTATACGTAGAACATATTAGCAAAGTATTGTTGTATGATAAAACGTTCGGTACAGTAATGCTGCAAAGGGGAAGACGGAATTAGATGCGGCAGTACAGTACCTAGCCTTGCGATCAGCGCAACGAAGGCGAACCACATGCGCCGTTCGGCTGCATCTTTGGAGGTGACGTCGTTAAAACCAGGGAAGACCCCGCCCTTCTGAAAGCTAAGTTGCCATGTTCCCGGCACCTCCTGTACTAAATAGTGTGTTCTGGTGAATACGAAGCCGGCTATAAGGCGAAGCGAGGAAGATGGGGAGTTGTCGCTGAGGGGAAGTGACATAGCGCGAAGGTGGAGTAGGCCGGCACCACGGCGTTGTACTAAGTCGGTGGAGCGGCCGGAGCAGTTTGCCGAAAGCTCCAGGAGTCCCTCCATGACGCAGGGAGAGGTAAAGGCAAGCTGAGAGACTAGGTGGCGAAATGTCTGTAGCTGGTCATACACGTCTAACTATAGAGGACGCGGGCGGGTGGTGAGTAAGAGGATGCTGAAGTAGGTAAAGATGATCACCAAGAGAAACTTACCCAAGGGGTGACGTGTTGAATAAAGTAAGTTAAGAGACCAGTCTCGTCCCCAGATAGGGAACAGCGTCCATATAGAGCCCAGCTGAAGTCACCCTCACAGGTGCTTGATCTCTGGCGCAGTATAGAAGATAGGACCTGGCGGTTCAATTCCTCGGACTTTTCTAGCTCGACTGCCTCAAGACTACCGCTCTTATTCCTTTGGGATAGATGACTCTGGTCTCCGATGATGTGATGGCGCGTATCGCTATTTCGGGCTGTAGGTGATGCGCTCGGGATTGCGCCTGGGGTCTCCTCCCGGTCTAGAAGCCGAATAACACTCCCTGTCACTTGGGAAGCAGAGGCGGATATAGATGGAGTTTCTCGAGAATGAGAGCTGCGGTCTTCAATGAACTAAAGAAGGGGACGGTTACGTGAGTCGAGAGGACAATAGCTTCGCAGAGCCGATGGAGGTACGAGTGACCGACATACTTCCAAGGTAGAATACTCAACTGTCTCCAACTCGGACGTTGCTGTCGAAGCGTGATCATTCGAGACGGTCCGGGAGTTCTTGTCCAGGAAGGAAATGTGGGCGAGGTATTTGCAGTCGGCACCCGCAACTGTACAGCGTCTACAGCGCGGTTTTCCTTCGTCACCTAGTATCCAGCGTGTCAAATACTCGTCATTGAATACGGGCTTAATCCCTGTCTCCTCGAAGTTTAGCTTACATTTGCGGTGTTGCAAGCGGCACCGTTCGCAGCCGGTGCGGGTCCGCCTGTTCCTCAGCTTCGCAAGGGTAGGAAGCCCAGCCGGCCCTGCAGCGGCATCAGACATCTGTAGCGTTGTTTGGGGGATGGATTAAAAAAAAAAGAAAACAAGAAAAAAGAGACGAAATCTAGAGACACATATCACCCGAGGCTATCCTGCCAATGTGGACATTCTCGATGGTCAGCGTGCTTTGTAGTGTGAGATCTAGATGCGCTTATGATGACCTGAGTAGAACGAGCGGCTGTTCTGTCGGGTAGAATCAGTGCTTCATAAGCCAGGTGCGGATGCGATGCGGGTGTGACTGCCTTTTTCTGCTGGCGGGGTCGAGTAGCCGCACTGGACCCACTCACCGCCACCAAAAAGGCACCAGATGACAAAAGAAAGTGCGCGTAGAGTGTGGGGCTTCGTGAATTGTTCTAGCCAATCTCCACCAAAGCACCCAGAATGGCAGCCTTTCCCGACTGTTTATGTAAGAGTAGTCCTGAGGATATAAGAGATGCACAAGGGCAGCAAGGCTTCTCCCGTGGGACACTATGTATCTCGAGTCTACAGTCTCATATCCTCCGCACGAAATTTGACTATTTCTCCATTTCAGATTGTACAATGGCAGAAATCCCGGCCACAATGAAGGCATGGGTGGCCCTTCGCGCTGGGGAGCCCAAAGATGTCCTCGAGCTCAAGACCGGCTACCCGACTCCGGCAGCGCCCCGGGCCGGAGAGATCATTGTGAGAGTCTCCTACGTGGCACTGAACCCCGGTGATCTTCACATGATTCGCATGAAGATTCCATGGAAGGGCCAGACGGTGCCGGGCATGGATTTCATTGGCGAAGTCATCCAAGTCGGGCCGCCCAGCGCTAAGCTTTCGCAAATCCGCGTCGGCGCGACAGTCACCGGGACCACATCTATGGCGAACGTCTTTCGTGGCGTCGGCGTGCTAGCAGAGTACGTGCTGGTTGCCGCAGACCTGGTTGTGGAGAAGCCGGACGGACTGGACGAGCCTGTGGCGGCAGGGCTCTTTGGCGTGGCCGGGCAGACCAGTATGGTGATGTTGCACGCTGGAGGCCTGAAGGACGGAGATCACGCTCTTATAAATGGTGCTAGCGGTGGCGTGGGCTCCATTCTTCTCCAACTCCTTTGCGCGTCTGGTGTGCGCGTCACCGCCATCTGCTCAGCGAAGAACGAGGCCTTGGTTCGGAAGCTAGGTGCGGAAGAGGTACTTCCATTTTTTTAGCCCACAAGACACATAACCAAAGCTGTCGAAGATAATGCTGGCTAATACACATGATTCTCTCCCATAGGTCATAGACTATACCGCCTACAAATCTCTCTCCGACCACCTCACCTCCATCTCTACCTTGCCCGGAAACGAACCATTCGATGCCATTTTCGACTGCATAGGCAACAACCCACTTTATCAACACTGTGCCGGATATATGAAGCGAAGCGGAAAATACCTATGCATTGAAGGCGGCCCCTTTGGTCGCTTTAAACTTTACCATTTGCTTTCGCTAATTGGAGTAACATCTCGGACTTTTCAAAGCGTCTTCAGCACACCGAGCGGCCTTTCAGCTAGCGAAATTCGGTCTTGGTACGAAAAGGGAGCGATAGTTGAGATCCCAATAGATGGCATCTACAATATGGACGAGGTTCCGCAGGTACTGTTCCTACGAAAGGTGGAGTGAGACTGGCTGTGCTAACATTATTCTAAGGCTTTAGAAAAGCTTGCAACAGGAAGAACAGTTGGGAAGATCTTTGTAAAGGTGAAGTAGGACCACTGTGCGACTAGCTCTTATACTCATGCTTAGAGTGCCATTACTATTGGCGGCGTACTGTGTGAGGAGTAAGAGAAAAGCCGATGTGGTTATCAGAGATTTACTCTGCTGTAACCGCGGCGTAATGCTTACCGAATGGCGCGACCGTGCTCTGTTCCTATTGCTTAACTATGATAAATCGTATGGAGAAATGAGTCTGATGAATATCGATATGTCTGATACATTACATCTTAGAGCCAGTGACATTCATGTTTCCAACAACTGGGACAGATGTTCTCCGCGAGGCTAGGCTATAGGCTACCTGACCCAAATTATAGAACCACGCTAAACCGAGATCGCGACCTGACACCTGTGCTCCACTGTGCTTTGCCATAAATTACCCTACGGATTCCTGAAATCCCGATGAATACAACTTTGTATGTGGGTATAATATTGTTGCCGGCCTTCAATGGTGAGAGGGGTTAGGGTAGTAAAAAGCAGCAACCGCGATGGCGACATATACGATGACACATAGGAATCCCTCCAAATAATTCGATTTTTGGTCTCGCAGGAAGTTTCCAACCGTGACGATGGCCAGCAACAGCATTGCCATGTCAAAGATCTCGAAGTTGAGGCTCATTTCCAGGCCGAGGCCCCACCCAACGATGACGACCAGGGGCGCGTTCAACATAGCCGTTTGTAAGGTGGTGCCGATGCAGTGCGAAAGAGCAAAATTCATTTGGTTATCCCAAGCTTCGTCGATGGAAGTCAGATGCTCGGCGGCCTTCTCCACGAGGGGCACTAGGATGAGACCCATGAACGGCTCCGAGAGGTGGTGGTCGTCCACGATGAATTCGATCTCGTGCACCAAGCAGTAGGCAACGAGGGTGACTAGCCCAACAGAGATGACTAGCGAAACAATGCATTCCGTCAAAGTCAGCTTGTCCTTGGCCAAATCCTTGTGTCGGTCGTGGTCGCGCTCCTCGTCGCGCTCAAAAATGGCGTTGAAGATTCCGTGGTGCGTTCGCGTCTGAAAGATGACGAAGAGCACGTAGGCAACGAGCAGTAAGATAGCGACGGCATGCGAAAGGTCCAATACGTTGAGATCCAACTGCTCCTGTGTCGGCACTTCTTCTCCTTCGCTGCCCTTGGCATTGATGGAGCTTTCGTAGATAGCGGGAACTGCCAAGGCAAGGCCACTACGAATATCCTGTCAGTATTACGCTTGTTCCCCAGAAGTTCAGGTCACTCACGCCGTGAGAAGCAATCCACTGCCTGCCTCGGAGATTGCTTCGTCAAATTCGGCATCATCACGTCGGATGCCAGAAGCGATGAAGCACAGGCCGAGGCTGAGAAGCATGGTAGCTAGAATCGAGCCCAAGATGGCATGTTGAATGACGACATATGAATGCTTCGTCAACAAAATGATGAACAGGATGATTTCAACAACGGAAGATATCCTATTGTCATGGTCAGGACCAGCAGGCATTGCAACTTCTGAAGAGCCGGAAATGGCCGCAGCACGTACGTCGTTTCGGTCAAGACACCCAGCGTATGTGGCATCTTCCTCGCAAGCTCCTGCCCAGCGAACCCAATGAGATTTGCGCAAGGGATCATGGCGAGATAGGCTAAGATGAACTTCAGTGTGTGGTGCTCCTCCATTGTAAAGTACACGGCGATGGCGGCGGGCACGATGGGCCACAGGATATTGACACATCGAGAGAGCCAGCTGGTGGACCGCCAGATAATTCGGAAGAAGTGTACTGGGTTTATCCCCGACCGACCGCTTTCTCCCTCTGCCCTGACCTTCGGCCGGTGTCGCCTCCGCGACCGGTGGCCGTGGTACCCGTTCATGATGTCTTGGCGGTTCCGTGGGAGGGCGGCGTCACTGGGACCATCGTGAGAGAAGTTGGGGCTTTTCTCCCGGTGACGATGCCTTCCCGAAGTCGAATGCCTCGCCATAGCGATTTATGCTTCTCTCTGTCAATTTCAAACAGCTCTTTTCTGTGGCAGGTCTAAGCTGGAGGGTAAAAGTACGCATACGAACAAAGTTAGGAGAAAATATAGCTGGAGGTTGGGCTGTCGGAAGCTCCTCTAGGGCTTGTCCAACCAAAAAGCATCCATGGCTTGGCTGACGATGCTGACCTTGTATTCGCAGCCAAGCAAAACAAGGCAATAGGGTGCGCTGTGGCACATTGATAGGCGGTCTTGGCGCTGTCATGACCATGGGTAATGCCGGTTTTAGCGCTGCCAAAACCCTGTGGGGTTATCTTCACCCCTAGGCCTTTCTTATGCAGTTATGCAGCCAGTGAGTTGTGCAGTCCCATTACGTCACGAAACAATCGAATAAGTGCAATTTAGATCAGCGCAACAAAGCAAGGGCACACGCCCTACCTGAGTATCAGAAGGACCCAAATACCGTACCACCCATTCTCACGCTTCTTTTTGCCAACATCTAACACTGTAGCTGGTGACACCCACTGGCAGGCTTGCTCTGTTTCACTAATATATATATTGGTACGGCTTTTTAACGCTTCTATTATATTTTACTTGCTTTTAACCTGTTAGACGTTAGACCTCAGTTACGACACTGTCAAACTTCTTTCATCAGTAAAGACACACCTCCTATGGGTAACAGGTACAGGGTAAGCATTACAAAGGTACATTACTCTAGACATAGAGTCTAAGTCATTGTTTTCTCGCTCTGTTTTCGGTGCATGACTTCGATAACTGATCCATTACGACAACATATGACGTGCTATTGCCATGTATTTAGCGTTAGATATGCTCTATTGCACACTTTGTGGTGAGGAAAAGGTCCTAATCCTTGAGGCCGATTTATAACCAAGGGCGCGAACCACGTGTTCTTACTGTATTAAGGATGTGTGCTAAATGAAAGGCTCCCTGTGAAACTGAAGTCACCAACTTTATTTATTTGATGAAAAAAAGCCTAACATTCTAGCCTTAGACTGCATGGAGAACTCATGTATTCCCATTAGTAGGCGGAATCTCCGGTGTGGCCATTTTCAGTGTTCAAAAAGATGAACACATTTACCCTGCACCAACAAACCCTTTACCCGGCACCAACAGCACCTTAGTACAGGAACTGTGCCACAATCTAATCGTGACCCGGCCGGCACTTACACGCACCCTAAGTATCTAAGACAAGCGACTGTTTAGCCGAGGCCGAGAAGATGAGTTTGCTGTCCCAAGAGGAGAAGGGATTATATATATCTTAGCAACGCTTTTCACTGTTCCCCCTTGGCTCAGCTCATTATATTACCCCTACTTCTATTGCAGTTCAGTACTGCTACTCCTTGTGAAGCTTGTCCTATCAGAATTCTGTCCTTCTTGCTGTACAAACTCCTCTGCAAACCTTCACAGGTACTACTCGGGAGCACCTGTCCAAGGCTTTGGTGGCTCATCTCATTCTATTAAGCGCTAAAAAAAAGCCATGTCAAGCAACTCGGCCTACGACATCCAATTAGGAGCCTGGACTGACTGGTCAAGAGGCCCTGTTTTTGGTGCAACCCTTACGCTCACTCGCCAAGACGGCAACGTACTTATTGCCTTTCTCGCTTTCTTTGTGGCTCTTGTTGGCACTCGTTTTTGGAGGCTCATCTGCCTAGCTCTTCATTATGTCTTTTCAACAGATAGCCCCAGCGATGGCATTTATCACCAGCGCCAAGATTTCTTGCGTAATACACCTAATCCTGAGGCTGCGCTTGGAACACTTGCAGATATGGGGTTTTCTTGGAAACGCAACGCAGAAAAAATCTGGAGTCGACTGATTCCATTGTTTGGGTTAGCTACCGCCTGCTTCGTCGGCTTTATCCTTGCTGGTGGTTTCTCATCTCGCGTTGCTACTCTCGTTAGCAGCGAAGTGCTGCTCTCGGGGACAAACTGCGGGTTCCTCGGAGACAACAGTGATATCAGCACATTCGGCGACACTAATGGCCCGCTGGTCTCCGAGTCTGCAATAGCGGCAGAAAATTATGCTCGCCAATGCTACGCGTCTACCTCTGCCAGTAAATCTGCCCCCCTCGGTTTAAGCTGTGGTACCTACATCAAAAAGCACCTGGCCCCGGCTATGGTAAACACCAACGCGAGCTGCCCTTTCGATACGAAGATTTGCAAGAGTACGACTGGAAACCTGTTCATAGATACAGGGCTTCTTGATAGCCACAAGGATTTTGGTCGTAACACACCAACCAATCAGAGACTGCAATTTAGACGAACGGTTCACTGCGCACCTTTGGCTACGGATGGTTACCGATTTCACACAGACGATAAGATGATAAACCAGTCATATACCACTTATTACTACGGCCCCTTGACAAATGTCAACGGATCTACCACTGTCAATTACACTACACAGTTCCTAGATAATGGTTATCCTGATATTGAGGACTTAACACGCAGCGGCGAAGATACTGTGCGTGACTTCAGCGTTCGGTATGTAATATATTTCTCTTTAAACATGTTTTATTTTCCTATCCGACTCACCCTATAGGCCACTAACAGCAATATAGCTCACACTACTCTCTCCATTGGAACGGAAGTGTCGATCCCGGCCTTTCCAGCTTTTCCCCTATTCCAGAGCTTCTACCTCAAAATTCTAGTCTCTTTATCTTGTTTTTAACTTCGGATCATATCCTATTTACACATATATCCAATGATGGCTGGTATGGTGAAACTAGCAACACTGCCGAAGTCCACAAACTTAAAACAAGCAGCTGGGGTAACAGAACCATGTTCAGACAAAATGAACCTGGGTCTCCCTTAGCCTGTAAAGAACTAGAGCAATATTGTTTTACTGGAATAAAACAGCAGCATCCATGTACCCCACTCGAAAGCCCCGGCAATGCATTATTTGATCTATATCATTTAATCGACAACAAAGAAGACGAAGACTGGATTACTTGGCTACACACGACAACCTTTGAAGTCAGCCTCGGAACAAGGCATCCCCTCTCGCTACTAGGCAGCCATGCTTTAACAGCCAGGGACAAACTTAACGGACCGCTGTTAGGGCCTCTGCCTGACAATCAGTGGCAACTTGAAGTACAACATTGGCATGCAACAGCCATGGCTCATACGCAATCAACCTTCTTAGCATCAGTTATTGGCTACAACAGTACAGAGTTGTCAGGTCTTATTATCTATCCAAATAATACCGCCGAGAAGCAGTTATGTGCAAATCAAGTAAGATGATGTATTTTCCTCAAAACTCTCCACAAGTCTTACCACCTTCCATGCGAGTGTCGTATGACTACTACAGAGAGTGGTATCTTTGCTAACAAAAGATGAAGAAAATTATTGTCGAAGGCTTTATCTCGGTGAGTATTTTTGGCTTTTCCTGTATTTTAGTTGGAGGTGGTCTTATTATTGTATTGTCGTTCATTCTGGGCCCGATGATATCATGGTATTCGACTCGAACAGGTCGCCATCAGTATGCGAAGTTGGAATGGTCAATCAACGAGGCCTTTCAGCTGCAAAGGCTGGCTCATGAGGCATCCGGGATGGGTACGTGGTCCCGCGGGACGGAATGGATACCTGTGACCAGACCGGGAGATCTCCTGGCGGTTCTTGATGTCGTCAATCCCGCTCATCCCAAGTTACAAGCGATTGTGGTTAATCATAGTCAGCAAACAGGTCAACTCAGGGACGACGTCCTTGGCACTGAGGATGACAACCACGACACCGAGGAGAAACCTTAGGAGATCTTACGCAGGGCTGGAGTTAAAGCGCAATGTCGCCTTATAATGTGGCCGATAGAGCAAGAAAGGGCGTGGAAGAAAATGCGGATGTAATTAGGGCCTATGTTGATCGGTGTAACCAATAGGCCCAAAGCTTTAACTTGGCTGATTTTAGGGGACTTCAATCTATATTAGATGGCTTAAGGTAAACGATCTTACCAAGAAATTCGCGTTTGGACCATAATTTTAGTACTTGTATCACCTATTTCTGACTTCGTCCCTTCCGACTCGCGGTTCCTAGGTTGACCGAAAACAGCTGTTTATTCGGTATCTCGCGGGACTTTCTAAAGCTAAGACTACAAGAAAAGCATTCTGAAGTCAAGAGGGGTTAAGAGAAGTAAAATAAATGACAAGAGCAAGGAGGGTAAATGCGGAGCCCACTTCTAGTACCAAAGTAAACCTTGGAGGGAACGGTATGAGAATATAACAACTGATATCTTGCAAGATACAATGTCTGCCTCAAACGCGGACGCCAAAATAAGATCTAACAGTGAGTTAAAGGATCGTTGAACGCGTCACCACAGAAGTCGACACCATCATAATATTGCATGTAGCCGAGCTGAGGAAACAGGTAGTTGGTGGGGAATAGGTCGTAATATACCAAAGAGCCGGCGACGTACCAGCCGCACTGGCCGGTAATGTACGAATACGCGGCGGTCAGCTGGTCAGCACTGGCCAAACCAGAATCAGAGTCGTTGGGGTCCGTATCTGCTTCGTAGCTATCGTCGTTGCAGGCAAAAGCTACCACGGCTCCGCGGATAGAGTAACTGCAGGGACACGCGCTTTAGTAGCTGCCGTACTTGTGGCATGTACTTCGGGGTGGTTTGCCCCAAAATACAGACATGGTGTTAGAACGGATACGCACTATGCAGCCGTCCAGCCTATGACGGTCCCACCCCCAACCTGGTTTTTCAGGTCCTGGACCGCGGCATCACAATCGCCATGAACCAGGTTGTATCCGCAGCCGCATGAAGTGGTTATAACTCCAACTCCGAACGGAGTATTTTCTTGGCGTTCTTGAATGTATGGTCCCGCCTGAGGATCGACAGTGGTGTTCAGGCCGAGATATTCGTGGAATTCTACTCCGGCGCTGTCACGGAAGACACGGTAGAGTCCCTCTGCTTTCCCGGCGGGAACAGAGATTGCAACAGCAGAGATGGCAAAGGCCACCATAGGGAGTAATTTGGCTGCAAACATGTCGGAGGCTGTTCTAGATTAGAGCGATAGGTTGGCGATGCTTTTGGGTGAGGTAGGGAGAATATGAGTGTTGAGAGTGAGTACGTCAAGTCAACTTGGTTGTAATGGCGAGCTCCTTATATACAAATGTTGTGTCATACGGTTGTAGCGCCAAATAGGAGCAAACTAGCATGGCTAAACAAAGGAATGCCTGAAGTTTTACTACAGCAGGTAATAACGATGACAAACAAACATTCGAAAGTGACGAGTGAACTGCCAGCGACATTGCACGTGCCTATTTCCCAAGGGTTGATGCCCTTTCAATGGATTGTCGATATATTGAGGCTTCTAGGCTTCCACATAATACTCACCTTTTCTGTTGCACAGGAACTTTTGTTTCCGTATTCAAAATCCCTCACACAGTAGGAAAGGACTCACTTCACCTGTTAGCAGTAGGCTTTTCAAGCGAGCAAATTCTGGCTTCGGTGGAACCGCATTCCGTTGTCTCCGAGATAGTTTCGCCGAGCATAGGAAGCCGGTAAGCTCCGAACTAAAAAGTATTACGCAGCTAATGTCTAATATACCCCCAGTATATGTTACGTTGGAAAATGGCACAGGCTTACGGAAGCTAATGCCCAATGAAATGCCCTCGTTTCACATTATGCGAAAAATGGCACGGGCTTAGCTGGACTAGAGAAGACGCGTTATCGCCGAGCTTCATGCTACATCGAAGTCTGCTGAAATTTATGAGCATGAAACGAAGCGTGGGCATCGTGAATGGTGCGTATTCACTTTTGACTGCCTAGTGAAAGAAGGGAGTGCTTCATGGTCTGGACATGTAGTTGGTTGCGCTGACCACGCACAAACTAACACACAAACCGCACGCGTCTGGCCCGATCTTATTTCTATGCTATCTTATTACTATGGTACGATATGACGATGAGATCGATTCTATTTCGTTGCGACTCGGTCAAACTAGTGTGGCTTACTCCTCATTCCTATTCCGTCTAGTCCTCGGCGATAGCTTTGTGTCACAGATGAATGTGATCACATCCCCGGACAGAAATTCCATTCAGTTTATGGTGGTCTCAGCCTTGAAATTCGTCACCGTCCAGTTCGCTGCTTTCGCTTCCCCAGTTGATCTCACTACCAACTGGCTAGCACACGGCTAGGGCAGATCTGGGCGCTACGATATGCCCCTCCAAACTTTTTAAATTCATTCTACTATGGTTAAACTGAGACTTGAGCGTAGAATGTCTATGCTGCCACTCTCCAAATGATCAGTACCTGCTCATTTACCTCCTACTCCGGCTCCTCCGGCTGGCCCTACCCTGCCAACTTCCCGCGACTTCCTCCAATGCCAACGCATCCCCTTCGCATGTATACTTCACGTACACCCCCTTCGTGCAGTCCATGATATCCTCATCTGACAATCCTCTCAGCCCAGCCACCTTCGCCGCTTGCAAGCCGGTTACACTATCGATCAGCAGCCTCATCCTGTCGACCATCCGGAAGTACCGCCAACTCAGCGAGTGCATTAAAAAAAACCACCGTGACGCCCGTCAGAACGGTTGTCCGAGCCGTGGCGAGCAGGCCGATAAATAACACAGGCGACACGTAGTAGTGCGGTGGAACTGTGTGGGTGTCGTGCTGTTGACAGTGTAGTAGCATGTCGAGCTGTCTAGTGTGGTATTCGCGGCCACGAGGTCATAGACGATCCGCATTAGCTGGCCAGTCGCGTAAACAAAGCTGTGAACACAGTGCCTAGGTCAAGATATAGGCAGAGGGAGGATGTTATTCATTGAAAGCATCGACGGCGGACACGTAGGTGCGGCCTGAGGCCTGGCAAGATGCATCAATCAAGGACCCGAGCTGGCCAACGAAAGCGGGTTCTGTCCCATCTTCGGCGCTGTTGGGACCCGGTATATCCTCCTACTTAGGACCACCCACACCCTAATCCTCTGATTAAGAGTAAGTAGGAAACCTCTCCAGAAAATCCAAAAAGATATCGCATAAGGAATTATTCAGAAGGAAAAAAGATGGACGATGCCGGATTCGAACCGGCGACCTTTCGCATGCGAAGCGAACATCATACCCCTAGACCAAACGCCCTGATGAATTGTTGTGAGATATGGATTGAAAATTACATATAAACGCTAGCTTACGCAAAGAATCCACTTCTTCGCTACTGTATCCATAGGTAAGCAGCCTATCGCCCTTTTAGTGGGGAGCTCTCCCCTGTAAGTTAAGGCTTTTCAGCTTTTGGAATAGTTAGCCAGCTGTTAAGCTCTTGGCATCAGACCGAAGCTTGACACTAACTAACTACTAATCTGACCGAAGGTTATTATTACGGTGCTTAAAAACGCTAAGCTATGGCGAAATTGCTTAAAACTTATGACGAAATCGCTTAAAACTTATGGCGAAATCGCTCTCTTTATGGATTAGCTCACGAGCTTTTTACTCTATTAAAAAGTGGCTCATTGCGCTGTAATTAGGTTGAAAAACAGCTTCCCTACGCTACAGCCAACGTGGATTGGCTTAAAAAATCAACCCCTAAGCAAAACAGGATACGATACAACTTACAGTCTCTAGGGACTGGCTTACAAGTAGTTTTATCCACTAAATAATAGATCTTAGCGCTATATATAGCTAGCTTAAACCATTATCCTAGAGTATATCTAGCAGCTAGATTTTGCTCCAACCTTATTTTTTACTCTAGGCTAGATTATATCTCTTAATACTTCCTTACTTTACATACCAGCTGTTTAGTAAATATAGATCTTTAAAATCTACTCCCTAAGCAGCTTTAATACAGGGATTACAGTCTGTTTTTCGTTACTAATCAGTTTCTTAACTTAAAAAGACCCTCTGCCCCCCTGACTAAATCCTGTTTAGATTGCCGGTGATCTAAGGCTATTAGAGTATATTATAAGCGCCTTTATATTACTTATTAGCTAATATTTACCAGTATAACTAGTCTAATACTATGCCTATAACTATTTACTTAATACAAATTACTTAACCCTTACTTGAAAAATAATCGATTAACAAGGCTAACCTCTTACTGCTACAGCTATAAATCCCAATACACGCTTTTTTTAACTGTATAAACAAGCTCATAACGCAACAACTAGCTGCTAGTATCCTAGAAAACAAGGCTAAAACTCATGCTTACACTACGTATTAACAGTAGTATATCTAACACAAGCACTACGCGCTACACCAAGGCAGTAAAATTATCTCTTAGACTCCTACTCTAACTACTCTTTAAGCTATTTTTAAAGGGTTAAACACTGAAAATAAGAACAGACCTATAATTATATTAGGATCCCCTTTAACGCCTAGAGGAGGTTGTCTAAGAACATAACTACTTACTTCTCCTATAACATATAGAAAAGGTTAGCTAAAAGGGTACTTACACACTTCTAGCCCTAATAAGGATAGCACTAAAGCATTTTAAGAGCTCCCTCTAATACTAGCACATAGATAAGGTTGTCTAAAAACACAACTACCTACTCCTCCGCTAACACATAGAAACAGCTGGCTAAAAAGGTACTTATACACTCCTAGCCCTAGTAAAGATAGCACTAGAGTATTTCAGGAGCTCCCTCTAGTACTAGTATATAGACAAGGTCAAGCTAAAACACAGCTGCCTATTCCTCTACTAACACGTAGAAACAGCCAGCTAAAAAGACACTCACACACTCCTAGCCCTAGTAAAGATAGTGCCAAAGCATTTCAGGAGCTCCCTCTAATACTAGCACACAGACAAGGTTAAGCCAGAACAAGGCTGCTAACTCTACCGCTAGTATACAGAGTTAACTAGCTAGGAGTATGCCCACATACTCTTAGCCTTATTAAATATAATATTTAAGTATTTTAAAAGCTTATTCCCTTATTCTCTAGTAATCTAGATGCCCTAGCTCTTAATAAAGCTAATAACACGTTATTATAAGAGTTTAACAATACGTTAAACATAGAAAAACATAAGCTTTATATATATTATAAGTAAAAATAGTTTAATATAAAGCTAAATCAAAATAATATATATAAGAAGTGCCTCGCTATAGATTTGTAAAAATATATAGATAAGCCCTTTTTTTACTTAGCTAAGAATCAGCTTAATTTTAAAGACGTACCAAACAAGCTCCTAATGCTAAATATAGTTAAAGAAATACTTATCGCACAAGTTTATGTTTTTATCTAGGTCTACTAGGTATATAGTTAGCAGTATAAATATTATAGCTATATCATCCACTTCCTACATAATATAGGTAAGATATACCATAAGCTTTTACTATACCCAGAGCACCTTGATATCATTCTCTTATAGTTACTAGATTAAAATCAGTAGTAAGAAGCATAGTTTTAAAAGTAATTTACTATATATAAGTACTATATTAAGTAATAGCTAAAGTATCTCTATCGCTATTATCTAATATATTATAATTTCATATAAAATAAACACATGTTAAAAAGCCTTCTAAAAAACAGCTTTATATTTAATTATATCTATATAAAAACAATTACAAGTAAAATCAGTCTTAGCGCTACTAAGGGCCCTATATCTAACCCTAACAACAAGCCTAACCCTAATAACTACAATAAAATCACTATACTAAATATTACTACTATATAGACTAAGCTAGAATAATTAAAGGCAGATATTAATCAAGAGTACCTTAAGGAGCCCCTTATAGAGATACCTCTAGCTATACAGCAGCTAGAGAGTGCCTATCAACTTCTAATGCCCTTTATACAGAGAACGCTGCTCAACAAGCTAAAACAAATATATCTAATCTTTTCGTGCGCCTTTCCAACGTTATTTCCACATAGAAGCGCTGATTTTAACCTCCCTAGGAAGCATAAGATCAAATTTATAAACTAGATTAAGCATATAATACACTAGAACAATAACTACTTTACTTAGCACCCTACCTTCTGCTTTATTACGTTAAATATATTAATATAGTAGCAGGTATAATTAGGGAGCTATTATTATATAAGTAAAAACAGCTCTAAGCAGATCTTACTTAAAAAGCTCTAAGTAGCTCTAACTAACCTAGATAGGCCAGTAGGGAGCGCTCTCCTTACTTCTATCCAGCAAGCTTCTGCCCAGCTCAAGGGTACACACACTTTCTAAGGCTATTAAAGGCATAAATATAAAGCTTTTACCTATTATTTAAGCGTTTTAAGCGCTTTTATTATATTAAGCCCAGCTAATAACTATTAGTATAGCTTATATTATTATATGCCTTGTTTTAATAAGTAGTGCTAGTATGCTAAAGCCAATCAGATATAACTCTTAAGAAAGCTTCTTAAGAAGAACCCCTATATTATAGCTTAGCACTTTTACATGTAAAACAAGCTCTTCTATAATATTATACTAAAGAAAAAGTTTAGCTTATACAATTTTTAATACTAGTATAAGTAGCAGGGAAAGGGCAGCTCTTACTCCTACAGTCTATACTAGTTTAGTCACGCCCCTCTACTAGATATAAAAAGTAAGAAGTAACAAGTAGATTTTACTTGTAAATAGGGCTTTTAGATCACTACTATAAACCTAGAACCACATAAGCACTAGGAACAAGATAAGGGCAACCCTCTCTTAGTAAGACCATAAGACCAACTAATAACATTTAGATATCTTTCCCGTATAATCAACCATTACTAGTATTATTCCTACTCTATAATATATTATCTACACATAAAAAAACACAAAGCACTAGCTATATAGGGTAAAACTACACCAGCACCTACCCCTAAGTACTGGTTCTACTTCCCCTATCTAAAGCACCCAGAGCTATAGGTAGATAAGGTACCCGGCTCGCAATACTATAGGTTTTATACTTAGCATAATAATCTATACTTAAACCAGCTCTGCCCTACGATAAGTTTAGTATAGCTAGTAAATACTAACTTCTCTCTCTATACTAATATATAAGCAGTAGTTAATTATATAGCTAAATACTACTTTAAGATAAAGTAGAAAACCGCTAGCTATACTAATCTAGCTAAGTAGATACTGCTATATATTACTCCTAAGTATTCTCTATTCTCTTTTACCATTAAATTAATAAATAAATTAGTCGCTAAATATAATTACTTAGCCTAAAAGGTAAGCTATATCTTACTCAGCTTACCCTTATAAGAAGATTTACAGGTTATATAGATTATAGATTACTAAGCACTAAGTAAATAGTCTCAAGCCCTTAATCTAAGTATAGACAATACTTTAAAGCACTAATCTCCCTATAAAAAGTATCTCAGGTGTAATATCTCATGCCTAAGGGCTATAGAGCTCTTATACCTCTAATTTCTTACCTTATAAAAGTAGAATTATACTCCTACATAGTAAGGGCTATTAAGTAGCTACGCATAGGAGCGAGTTCTATACTATATACCCCATTACAAACTAGATCTATAATCCCTATAATTTAAAGATTTTTACAGGGTAAAGCTTATACTTAGCTATCCTTATACTAACAAGAAATAGCTTTTTTATATTAATAATATAATATTTAATATATTTAAAGAGATATATATATAATACTAGCAGGTCTATAGTTATAAGGATAACTAGTATAACTCACTAAAGGTAGAGAAAGATAAGTTTAAGGAGTAGCTAGAAGTGATAGAAGAGCTACAGGAGAAAGACTAGCTTAAACTTACTTAGATACTTCCAGATCACACACCCACACAGGAACTATATAATCTAATTAAGCACAAAGATCTAAATCTTACTTACAGATAGGAAGACTATATTAGCCACTATATATATAACTATTTCCCTAACAGCACTTACTAAAGGGAGATTAAAGCAATATATTCTACTCTAGACACTAATTTTATTCCCCTAGAAGCATATAATACACTAAATACAAAGTAGCATCTAATATACAATACTATAATAAGCTATTCCAAGCAAAATTAGCCCATATAAATACTACTTTAAATCAATAGTAATAGGGGTATTAGTAAATCATACCTAATTAAGATCTTAGCCAGCCACCTCTAACAGGCTCTAAGGGAGAGCACAGTCAAGCTAACAGCTCTAACTAATACTATAAGCTATAATATCAACATAAATACAATCTTTTTACTGTTATAACTACCCATAAATCATACATATAAGCCACTTACCCTAACTACCCTAGCTAATACCTAAAAACAACTAAAACACTTACAATATCTCTTTCTTAACGAGAAAAGCATACTTAGTCTATACACTTTTTACTATATAGATCTATATTTACAGTAGATCTTTCCAGTATAGGATTAAGTCTTTAATAGTATAAGTATTCTCTTAATAAGAGACTTCTTCTAGCTTCTACCAGTAGATAGTAAAGCTTTATTTACTCTTACTCCTACACTTTCTTTAAAGGAAGAGTATACAAGCAGATCTATTTATAACGCGTTTTCTCACTCTGTTTTCCTTAATATAGTAGAATATTAGTAGGGTAAGAGGTAGCTAGTGTTCTATTAAGCACTAGAAGAGCTACACTAAGTATATATTTCGCTAGACTTATTCCAGCTCTTTTCCACCAGAGTAGCTATAGTTTTAACAGATTATAAACACATAGCATTTAAAAATACACTCTAAATCTATACTATACATAAAGAAATACGTTATTTTAACTATATCTAGCTTATAAAGCTAGATTTACTAGCTATCTAGTATATAACTACTTATATTAGTACTAGTACAGAGAAAATAGATTCACAATATACTAGCAATCTCTCAGTAAAACTACCCCTTTACTTAGAGTTATAAGTAATACTCCTACATAATATTACTATAGAATTTAAGCTTGTAAACAACGCTTAAGGCAGTATTTTTAATCTTAGATAGGCAGAGAACACTAATCTAGCATAAGATCCTCCCTTAGTAGTAATAGTTGCTTTTAACTCTTATACTAGCCCTGCCTTTACATTACCAGATAAGACCAAAATATATACTTCTAAGGGTAAAAAAGTAATACTAATACTATAAGAAAAGTATAAGTTTATACTTAAAAGTATTTCCTACACCTAAGAATAATTTCTTCTTATCCTAGTATATATTATTACAGTCTATAAAGTATAAGGTATAACTATAAACCACATAGTAACAAATCTAACAGTATAAGAATTTATATCTAGGCTGTTTTACATAGCCTATTCACGCATTACCACCCTAAAAAGGCTTATATTTAAAGAGCTATTTAATCACAGTCTGCTCTAAAAGGAGAAGCTAGGTCTTAGTACATTTCTCTATACCAGTACAATTCTACTATCCTAATTTACTAATAATATATATATAATTACTAAATTATAGTTAGCTAACTAGGATTACTGTTTTACAATATAATTATATACACCTCTCTTTATACTATAAAGCTAAGTATAATACTCTTTATCTTTAACAGCTTTTACTTAGTATAGGCTTTATTTTAACATACTCTTTATAGCGCTTAACTCTTTATTATATACTAAGATATATACTCATACGTTAGAACTAAGGAGAAGAAGTATAAAAAGTAATAGATCTATTAATCCCTTAACTATAAACCAAGCAAGATACCTCCTAAAACACACGCTAAGACAACATCTACACAAGCAGCTATAACAGCAGTAAGTACTCTCAAGCAAATACTTTATATATAAATCGCTAATCTAACTAGCTATTACCCTACAAGATATATATAAGCTATATAAAGCATAATATTATAAAAAGCTATATTTAGTCAGCCAATAAGTATTAGACTAGCTTCCATACAGTATTCCACTAACGCTTTTTACTAAATATACATATTAAACACTATAATACCTACCATACAAGCAACCACAAATACCTAAGCATTCCTTCCACTACTAGCCCTATTATACAGGCTTTTATAATCAAAGTAGCTAATAAAAGAGCTAAAACAAGCACATAAAAAACAGGTTTCCTCCTATAAAATTACTCACAAGCTATTACTAATTACAGTATTAGGTGTTTAATAAAGCATATAAAACTACCTACAAGGCTATTAAAGATATAAAAAACACAGCAGAGCAAAACAACCCTATAAATATAAACCAAGAACAGCTCTTACACACTATTTTACATACTATAAAGGAGATTCACAATTCACTCAAGGGCTAGATTTACTTTATAGCTAACATAAGCAGTACTAGCACTAGATTAAATAATACTAGTGGTTTTACAGTAGAATAATAGTTAACTATACGTTTTTAAAGCTATTCAAGCTATTCAGCTATTAAACATATTATTCACACCACAATAGTATTATTAAATAACTATTATCCACACTTATACAATAGCGTTTCAAAATACTCTCAAGCTAGTTCTAGATATATATTTCCACACTAAGCCCTTACAAAACAGCTTTTTTCCTTAGGCTATACACAAGTTAAGTTTTTTTTTTTTTTAAAAAAAAAGCAATTTTTACTATACATTTTAAGAGCTTTCACTACTCTAACACTTTTAACTTACACTTTTCAGATTAAGACCATAACTACTATTACTACACCACCACAAATAAGTTACTCTCTACATATATTTTACATTATAAAATCGCTAATTACATTATTTATAATAACTACCTCTAGCCATATTAACAAGGGCAACAAAAAGGCCATCCGCCACTCCCACCAGGGTTTTAACCCTATTAATAATCCACAGATTAGTTTAACTCCCAAGCATTTTCTATCTAGTTAATTTTACATCAACACTAACTTTCTTTAGGATCCCCCCTAAGAGGAAGAGGCCCCTATAGCCAAGCAAGAGGTAAGTTAATCCCTATCTATTTATACATTTATTATTCTACGTTTAACACTAGTTTAGTATTAGTATAAGCTAATTAGTATATAGAATAATATTCCCTGTATTACTTGTATTAGCTATATTAACTATAACAAGACAGTCTATTATATACTAAACCCTAGTAAGTAGCTCTTTTAGTACAGTTGTTTTATACTCTAGTATAGAGTTTTACAGGTGATATTAATATAATAGCTAGATTTGTATAAGGATAGATACACCAAGTACTTAACTAGCAACTATAACTGCCCCAAAGTGCCCACTATAGCAAAGGGTGCTATACACACCTTTATAGAGGTAGTTTCTACTCGCCACGCCAGCAAGGTAAAGGATAAGATAACTAGATCATACTCAAGCGCTAAAACTATAACTAACTAACTGTATTAGGCCTATAAGAAGGCCTACAAACTGGCCAGAAAGGCCATTAAGAACGCCAAGGAGGCGCCGGCCAAGGAGGAGCTGGACAAGCGCACGCTTTTACGCGCTATCTTAGGAGAAGTGCACGCTCTGCGCGCAGATCTCGCTGCCGCCCGCGCTTAAGCGCAAAATTTGATAGGGTTTTAGTCGTTTTATGAAAGTAGATACCCCTGGTCTGCCCCCCGCGTTTTTGCGCCGGGAAATGGCGCAAAGCGCCAAATAAAACTTGCTTTTCCCACGCCCAATCTATTTTGCTCTCTACGTGACCTTTGGGCAGACATATACCTATAAGCCCCGCAGGGCCGTGACATAGGTATCGCCGGAGCGTAGCGGAGACTATTTTACCTACAAAGCAAGGTCGGTTCAACAGCTACCTCACGGCTTTAGCTATAGCTACGAGGCCCTGACAACCCTTTCTTAAGGGCTTGAGTGAGGTTTTAAGAGTTTTCCCTTACTAAACAAGAGCACCCGACCCCGATCAAAGCCGACTATACTGGTGTGTAGCCTTAGCTACACACAGTACGTGTCCTGAAACCATCAACTGGGTGGCCAGCGCCGGCCAATGAGAGCCCCCCTGATCAATAGGTATTGTCGTACGGCAAAGTATTAGTGTACAAATAACTATTGTGGTAAGATAGCAACAGAGTATTGGCCAATGCTTGGTGGCCACCCTAATCGTTGCCGTTCCCTACATACTTCTGGCATGGTATACATTAAGGATGTGTATCTGACCAGTATTGTATCTGAAGGAGATATCCGACTTTCCCTCTTTTTGGGCAGAGTATTTCTCGGCTTTTGATGCTAGCTAGACCTTTTGATGAAACCACGAAGTTTGCTGGATTCTGCCCAGGGTGAGCAACAACTTTACAGTCAGTTGTCAGCACTACTCTACACGAACTTTTGGATCTCTGTATCTGC
Source organism: Thozetella sp. PMI_491 (assembly GCA_021432635.1). Lineage (NCBI taxonomy): Eukaryota > Fungi > Ascomycota > Sordariomycetes > Chaetosphaeriales > Chaetosphaeriaceae > Thozetella > Thozetella sp. PMI_491. The sequence continues at coordinate 220,652 of MU270091.1, forward strand.
ACCAAAACAACGGACCCAGTCATTTATTAGTGACTGCTGGCAACGATGATCTCCAAACCTAGCTTTTCCTTCGTTTGAGAACTAACGGGACTCTTCCCCTAGACCTGGTTTCAACTCCTCCTGTGTCACATCCGAATAGCATCAAATAGCCGGATGATGGTGCTATAGGAGGTTTATACTATGTATAAACTTCCTAAGATATCTACCTAAGATGCTGAAATGTCATGTACAAACGACACATGAAAGGTCAGGAAGTGAAGGTGACGTGCTAGTGAAGTTGTACTTTGTAACTCCAAGCTTCCAGATACTTGCCTACAAGTAAACCAGCATTATGATGTGCAAAGAGCCCCAACCCTTCCAGGGGCGATTGAACCCGCCTTTGGATAGGCCTGGGCTTTCAGAATTGTTCCAGTTGAAGAAGAATTCAACCTCAGCATCCAACTTTGGCCGGAGTATATGAGAGATGGGCCTTGAATAATAACTTCTGTGCTGTCTAGCTAGCTGTTGTGCAATTGGAAGAGTTTACTCCTTTGGGTGATTCGTTAGCATGTGATAAGTCCTGATGTTAGAAGAGTGAAGGTCTTACCTTCTTCTCGCGCCAATAATGGGCCGGGCCGAACAGAACATCAACATGCTCATCGTCAGCCCCAACCTCACCATCTCTCTTTTCGTTAGAATCCCGGCGCCAGTAGTGGGCCGGACCGAACAAAACATCAACATGTGCGTCATCGGCTGAAACCCCACCATCCCTCTTTTCGTTAGAATCCCGACGCCAGTAGTGAGCTGGGCCGAACAGAACATCGACGTGTTCATCATCAGCCACAGTCTCGCCCTCTGCGGCCTCGGCCCTCTTTTCGTTAGAGTCCCGGCGCCAGTAATGGGCCGGGCCGAACAAAACGTCCACGTGCTCATCATCAGCTGCAGCCCCATCATCTCTCTTTTTGGAAGAGCCCCGACGCCAATAATGAGCTGGGCCGAACAGAACATCAACATGCTCGTTGTCAGCCACAACCTCACCATCCCTCTTATCCTTAGAGTTCCGGCGCCAGTAGTGGGCTGGGCCGAACAGTACATCAACATGCTCATCAGCAGTCGCAGCCTATAAATCACGCCGTTAGGGCTTCTGCAGGGCTTAATTGTGTTGACGGTTAGACAAAAGGGAACAGACGGGAGTTACATATGTAACTTGTCCTTGACGGAAGACGACCCTGCCGTTTCGCCGGTAGTAGTATGCTTTATCAACCACAGGACCATCCGCCTTGCACCCGACAGTGTGAGGGTTGTGGGTTGGCTGTTTCGCTTAGGAACAGTACACTTACCACCGCAGAATCTACCGGTGCTGCACAGACGATGGAACAGGCTGCCAAGCCGAGCAAAGCAATGCTACGGAGAGTTGCTCCCATGTTGACTCTACCAAACGCTCTTAATGTAGGGGTTAAGTTTCGATATTTGGCTTAAATATTTGAGCTCAGCGATCGCTGAAAACCCAAGGGATCTCTTACTTGTGGCGAAGGGCAAGCTACCTTTATACCTGCCACACTGCCACACTGCCTAGATACATGAACCTCCTCTACTAGAATCGAAGGGAACAATAGGGAATAGCTATAGAGAGGCTCCGTGTCCCTTCCCCTTGATCCCCGTATTGCCTTCGATACAAATACTAATTAGACGCCCTGGGGCCGAGCTATAGTAGGCGCCGATTTCATTGCGTTGCAATGCATAGTACTTTGTGCATTTCGCATTAGTCATTGAGCACATAGCTATACTGCTTTTTCAATATGTATCTTATATGTACTTTCTGTACTTTCACCCGACTCGAGCATCGACGCAAGATACTCATCGTCTCCTTCCGAGACGGGGTTAGCATTCTTTCGTCTCGGTTAAGTCTACCCGCAAGCTACGGTGTGGCACAGTGATCATAGGAACAGTAACTACGGAGGTCGATTTCAAAAGTTTTGCGTAACACGCTAGAACGTTTTAGGATAGACATGGTCTATATATTGACATTTTACCTCGCATCCTCCGCTTAGCGATCAAGCCACTGTATTACAGTGAGTAAGCACTAGAACCCAGCAGGATATCTCTTGTGCTGGGGAGAAGTTAGTGATGCATATAGGCAAGGGTACTATTATGATAATAAATACTGTGACTAACCTTTCTAGGGTATTGTTATTTATCGTCTCGACGCAAAACTTTTGAAATGGACATCTGTACTCATGTTATCATACTAAGATCGGTTAAGCAGCTATGACAGTTATGGCAGGTGAAACGAAGCGATATCGTTAAAATCCCGCAGTAGGCACGAACAGGCCAATAGGAACAAGTCCCATTGTCGGCTTTAGGTCAAGTAAGTCTATCCCCTGTGCTATAATGTTTAAATCCCGCAGTAAACACGAACCGACCAATGGGAGCAAGTTCCATCGTCGGCTTTATGTAAATCGATCCCAAACACAAGGGCTCGCTTGGGTAGGTATCTAAGAGGTATTGCAAACACGATCTTTGCATCAAACTCGCATAAGCTAGGGATTCAAAGTTCTCCCCAGCCAATTAATCTTAGACTCTTACGCGAGAACACCGGAAATACAAACTGGAAAAGGAAAGTAAAGGTACAACGGAGTCATAGCGTGATCTACTGACCCGAGGAGTCTTGATTCTTTCTTGGCCTCCGGATGTAAGTGGGCACCTGGTGCATGAGCATGAAGTATATCCTTCCTCCTGGATGCAGCTGAGGAAACGAAAGGATCGAAACACGCGTACACTAGCGGGATGTTCTTTGTGGGATTTCGCTAGGGAAAGCTTGTTCGTCGGTTCATCCGCTTCTGTAAGCGTACCCGTAGCCATGGTGAATGGGGCTCAGACTTGGTTTCGTCTCGGTATAATTTTTTCAGGCCGATCAACCGTAAACCGTTGCTACTCAAGGGCCATTCGGGGGCTAGACACGAATTTGTTATTTATTTGAGGTGCTACGCCGAAAGAATAGCTCTACAGTCTGAGTACTATTTTATACATGGCATTATTACGGATTGGAGGACGTGTAATGTGAAGGTATCCAGCGGACACTGGTGTCAAACTCGTCTAAAGAGAAAAAGTGATCCCTGGCCCACTCGTTGACGCGATCAAAATTCCTGCACTTTTGCGGTGTTTCCATGTTAATCATCCAGCGAGGAATCTCCTTGCCAGTGTCCCAGGTATAAAATAGGGGGCTGATGTTGCTATGACACATGACATTTTGTCGGAGTCTATCGATGCAATGAACTATTCTCGATGAGAAGGATGCTTATAGAGCGCATTGGAGCCCAAAGGAGCAAAGCAAACTCACGATGATGTGTGGTTAGAAAATCATCCCGAACTCCGTCCTGGAATACTGCCTTATCTGGGTATCGATCAGGCCAGAGACCCTTGCGAAGAAGGTTCTATAAAGAGTTTTATCAGCTGTTGAAGTGCTGAGGGGTGCATGAAAGGGCCTTACCAAGCAATGAAGGAGATGAAAAACTTCTAGAGTGACCATGCCTTCGCCATCAGTTCCGGGAATCACCACAGTGGCATTAGGCAACTTCTTGGCGGACTCAGAGTCGATTTTCATGCCATCTCCATCTACAGACCAATTATCAGTAAGATATAAGTCAAAGAAGAGCTGTTGGTATCATACATTGATATAACCTATTCCAGATCATATCTACGTCGTCGCTGGGCGGCATTTGATACGGTGAAAAATTGCGTATATTGTCGTAGAACACGACGTCCTCATATTCAATGGCATGATTGGCAGGAGCTATCGATGGGATATTTCGTCAATATAGGGCAACGAAGGCGGCATCATAAACTCACAATATATATCCATGAAAGGATCGCGTACAGTAGCGCGAGAGAGAGGCCCAAAAGCCGCGAGGCTCAAGGAAAAGATAATGGTATACAGGAAAACGAGATGGGCTCTCACGGCGAATGATAGTTTGTTCAAAGGCCGGTCTGCGGACTGCTGGGAGATATCAATGTCCTTCTCCTCATCTCTAAGAAGACTTTCCTGATCTTGATGTCCCATTTCTCCTTTCATTCAGGATAATTGGGCAAGAACAACAAAGTCTTCCAGAGAATCTCTCAGGTGCGACACCGAACGCATTTCTTTGATGGGGGAAGAAGAGTAACCATGGTGGCTCCCGCTATAGGTCCCATTTTGCTAGAACCAGCGCCTCGTGGAGGTTGGCCACCATCCCCGCCCCCAGTGTGTGGTCAATGGCCTAATGACCACCTTCCTATTGCATGATAGGAAAGGGTTGTCTCCGGTTTTAAGTACATCGCTGAATCTGGTTGTCAGCCCCGCCTTGTACCGAGAAAGAAGGTAAAGCATGTCAGGTCGCGGCGAAGTCGTCGTCGCATACACAGTATTTGCGTGGCGTTGCTAGATCCACGCCTCCAATGGAACTTTTGTTTATCTTGGTTTCATCCCTAGCCTTTTACGCGAACTTTGCAGGCAGGTATTGGAAGGATAATCCACTCCTCCCCAAAATTAATTCAACGCATTACTGGAACAACAGGCTTTTTCTCGGCTTCTATTGTTTACCTCCCGTACTCTGCTAACCGCGCACCGGCTCAACTTCTACTCCACTTGTAAATCGCAAAGGACGAGGAGAGTCCAAGATCTCCAGACCTTCGGCCATTCTGTATCCACAGCCCTCTGACCGCACAGGCTCGATAGCGATGCCTAAGCTCGATTCAGTGAAGTATGCGCCGATATCCCAAGATGAGGAAAATAACAGTGGAACTGCATCGCACTCGGAAATAGCGACACGGCGGGCATCGTCCAGGTTGACACACGCTCTGGCAGCTCTCCTGGCCTTCTTTTTAGGAATGGTTGCACAGTACTATATTATGAAGAATTCTTTTCAGAGCCTCCCAGATTCCAGCGAGACACACGAGCTGTCCTGGCATCCGGACCTTCATCCTGATACAGAATGGGTCAAATTCGATGGCGGCCTGTACACATCCAGTGACTATCGTGGGACGCCACAGAAGAGTATCGACGATGCATGGGCCCGATATACAAAGAATCCTTGGTTTGATGGTGGAGCTGTCATCCTTGGTGTCACTGAGGAGCACATCCGAAATTCTAGAAAGGCCGGCGAGGACGAGTGGTTCAACTCAACAGTGCGATTAGACAAAATGAATGGTGGGAAATACATGGGAACTTTGGAAATGTTCCATCAGCTTCACTGTTTGGTATGTGCTGGCGAGCTACGGCTTATTCGTGTTACTTTCTCACGCTTGAATCAGGATGAGATTAGGAGGTACACCTACCCGGAATACTACGAGCGTGACACGATCCACCACTTGAGAGAACATGTTGGTAAGCTCTTCTCAGGGACTTAATCAAAAGCGACACGGGACGGATGGTGCTAATTTGGGCAGATCATTGCATTGATATGATCCGACAGGTACTCATGTGTCACGCGGATACCGGGCTCGTCACGTTCCACTGGACGGAGGAGAAGGTTGTGCCTACCCCTGACTTTAGCACCTGGCATCGGTGTAGAAAACCGGAGCAAATTTTGCAATGGGCGCGCGATCATGAAGCCCCGGTCACGCACAGGATCCTAAAACCAAGCGGCGCAATCGCGATCCCGAATCTCAACTAGGTTAAATGCCCAGGTACCTTTTTACTAGCCCTTAATTACCAATCTTCAACTCGACCTGTGTCGACCAACCGACATTTCTCGTACCAGATATCGAAAGACACTGTGATCTTTGTTCAATGTGATAAATACAATTTTCGGGCTAGATTGCTCAAGAAGGTTAATTAATTACTCTCGCCTTTCGACCTCGGACAAGTCGATTTCTCCAAATTAAGGTCCTGGAACATCACCCTCGGCAACAACAACGCCCACTAGCAACTCTGCCCCGACGAGTATGCAGCTCGGTCGAAGTAAAATAATTTTGTCAACGCTAACCATCATTCTAGCCAGCAGCATTTTGTGACCGGATTTAATAGTACAAGAAGACTATCAAAACATTTAGCAGTGTCATCCGCGCTTAGTGGCGTTTATACAGTGATTGTATGTGAGAATAGACAGTATAGAGGCACTACAGCGCCTTAGAAACACGAGCGGGCGGTGTTTCTATGATAGGCTGAGGAATGATATCATCTCAATGCTTACCGGGGTCCTGCAGGGACAACAGTATTTAAAACGCATGCGAGCTGATTGTATCTAGGACAGACTTACCAATAGCGCCGAGCAAACAGCTCGAATCGGGATAGATTGCCGAGTACAGCTGTACTTGAGATATTACGGAGTCTAGTATTGGAAGCGAAAACCTAAGAGGTATATAGAGCGATTGTGGTGATACCAGAAGTCCGACGGATGATGCCCTGATTATTCACTAAATATCGTCGTTTTGCATCACGGCATTACGCTACAACGAACTTGTTATAAACGACGCCCTGAAGGTCGTAACCCAAGCGGGCTCGTCTATATCCTCATGCTCGTTCGCTACCACAAGACAGCCAAGTATTGCGACGATGCGCCTCAGGAGTACCGGGACCTCCCAGCCTGCACTGGCCCCGAGGCCATGACATCGCGCTACCCCCCCGCTGTTGTTGCCACTCAGACAGCATTTGGTTTCGGCCAGACAATTATTCACTTGGGTCCAATACTTGGGACACTTTACTCGAACCCGGAGGAGCACCGGGATGACATGGCACATGGCACTTGTGTTGATGGATAAATTCCAAAATTGGGCAAACATGATTGAAAGTGACGAGTTTAAAAACAAAGCTTGGCATCACTTTAGGGTAGCTTGTGAGGGCGCTAAGGCTTTTCTAGCTGATACATACCCCCTTGGTCCCCAATAAGGGAACAGGGCACTGAAGTACTATTTGTGGTCGGATTCGTCTAGAGAATTGAACGTCTAAGCCCGCTCGCTACTGAGTCAAGCTGGAGACCGCATCACGCAACATTCAGCACTACAAAATCGAGCTTTATCCTAGTTCCCAAGCTATCTTAATGATCGTCCTCAAGTACTGGGGTTGGCCTTGCGAACGTTAACCCCAACGCGGCAGCTCACATAGGCGCTTCACTTCTGCCATCAACCACTGTTATGAGCCATAAAGCACACGCTCATCCTTGACAATATCTGAGAATCCAATTCTCAGAGAGTTCTACCATCGGTGCCAATAATCTAGACACGCCGACCTCGACGCTATTGCCTCGACATATACACTAAAGATAACCTCCACAACAAACCTTCCACGCATTTCATAGCACGTTACATCGCCAGCACCGTTGCATCAAGCGTTAGCGGCGCCTGCATGACGGCTAGATCACCAAATCCAGGACCATTTCTTGACAGGCTCCTCCTGGCGGCTGTCCAGTGCGTGATCCGCCACTGTAACAGCCGATGTTTCAACTTCCCTTCCCAGCGCTTTGTTGCTGAAAAAGTACCATGAGCTCTGGAAGATGACCTCAACGACAACCGCTGCAGAGAGTGCCAGGCACGCAGTGAACGCGTTGAGGTATAGAGGCGCATCCTGTGTCTGAAATACATAGCTGCCCGCTATACCAGCAGAGTTTGCACTCATTATCATGATGCTGTGGTTCTGTATTAGTGTGATCATCCATACAACGAGAAAGGTTATAGCAGGGCTTTGTGTTAGTATAGACGTACGCCATAGCAACGCTGCGCTCTTGAGGGCGCCGGCAATTCACAGAGATCCACCCCACGTTGAGAATGTGCGTAATTGAGTTGGTCGCCATCGAGAAGACGACGGCCGCGTAGCGACTACCGGAGCTCCAGGTGCTGCTATTCCTGAGGCATGAATACGCAATGAGACTCCAAAGGGCCTCAAGAAGGATCCACGGGCCTCGGATCTGGGTCTTGTCGCACAGAAAGCCCAGAAGGACCACGACCACAACGGCAGTGAAGGCGCCAACGCTTGCCATTGCATTAGCACGCGCCGTTTCGTAACCCAAACTCTTGATGACCTATGCAATTGGTAAAATTAGCAGCTACTCCTCTTTTGGTCTTGGCTATGGCCACCCCATATTCACATACCGACGGGCCGTAGGTGTTGATCGCATTTACAGGTATAGTCCCAGTCAGCGTGATCAGGGCGTGCACCAGTATTCTGGGGTTCGTGACTGTAGCCCACACGTCGCTGCCCGTGATTCGGAGTTGATTCGTCTTTTTCGTAGGGTCGTCGAGCAGTACGCGCCGGACGAGGACGTAGGACTCTCGCCGCGTGAAATACGACCAGCGACCAAAGCTCACGAATGGGGAGCCATTACCAACCCGAGGAGGAAGCAAAAGGCCAAAGATGATGCCGATCCCAATTGTCATCGCTCCTTCAACTGTTATCGGAGGGGAGTGTTAGTCAATGGTCGCATCACCCCGCTATTTTCGTACTGAAGCGTGACATAAAAACGCACCTATGAACAGCCATCTCCACCCAGGAACACCATATCGGTTCCCCATGCTCAGAATACCTGCTCCAATGAGCGAGGTCGTCGCAGAAGCGAGTAGGTTGCCAAGGAAGAATATGGAGATGCGAAGGCTTGTCTCCGACTTCTTATACCACGTCGACATAGTGTAGAGCGCCCCGGGTATGAACCCAGATTCGCACAGACCAAGGAGGATACGCGTGACTAGGAAGCCGGCGTAGTTGGTGATGAAGTTTTGAAAGGTGGCGACCAAGCCCCAGGCAATGATCTGGCAAGTGAGCCAGCGCTGAGGGCCAACGCGCTGTAGTAAGATATTGGAGGGGATCTCGAGAAGGACGATGCCAGCCGAGAGGAGACTATTGCCGATGTTGATCTGGTTTGTAATCACGCCCAAGTCCGTAGTCAGCGTGCTTGTCAGCGCATTCGCGATGTTTCCGCGGTCCATCTGTAAGGCAAAGAATGCCAGGCCGAGGATGGGCAGCAGGATAAAGTCGAGCCTGGGAAGTTAGTCAAGGCTCTCCTTTCCGTAGATGATTACTCCATGAGCTAATCACCTACTTGGTTCGAACGCGACGTTCTTCCTCTTCGGACCACTGGAGATTCTAGGTTAATGATTGCCTAATGCCGCTGAATAGCATCCCCAAGGGCCTCGGGAAACGTACGTCGGCCGTTGTGGACTCATCAATGTTGGCGGCGATGACCTCCTCATCGCCAAAGCCTTCTTTAGCATATGTCTCGGTGGCTCCCATATTTCAGTATTACCGGCATCTGGCGCCAGAGCATGTAATGAAGGGGAAGATTGAGTCGGAGCTGGTCGCCAATATATACGTGCTGGCGTGGCCTGTCCCTTATTGACCGCCTCGGATACCGGTGAATGTGCTAAAAACGGCGAAGTGCTATACTATACTGAGTTTAAATACATGACCGACAGCCGGCGTCTCGGGAGGGCGGACGAAAATGCTGTCACTGACGTGCTTTTGCTCAGTTATTTCGTGACAGGCGATAAAGCCCCACTACTGGATCCCCTGCTTTAAATGGTCAGTCGACTGCGGGCTCCCCAACAGCGATTTGCTTTACCATAGTAGGATATACAACCCAGTGCGAGGATCGTGAGTGCCTTGAACAGGTAGTTTCCATGGCACTCCCTGCTTATTGTTAACGTAGGTAGCGATAGGCTGTTCGCCGAGGCTCTGTTCTATTACACTAGAAACTTTCGACTAGGTCGGCCGAAGCGAATGCAAGTAGCAGGATCCGATACGCGCTAGTCCGATTTGGACAGAGCACCCGTATATCACTAGGGAAGAGGGCGGTCGCAAGAAAGTGAGATTCAAAGGACTGGATTAGGACAAATGGAATTTCTAGCTAGCTCGAGGACTTGGAAGTCTATCGAGCGAACGAGCGACTAGACAGACAAAAGGCAAGATGAAATACAAGACAGTAAGTATATCCTCACGAAAAGGCCAGGCCCCTTGCCTTCAAACCAGAAAACACACTAGCACAGGTCAAATGCCTGTCACGACCTTCTAACATCATGTCTATCACCGCTTCGATACACGCAGTAGCCATCGCGGCGTGGCGCTCCTGCACCTCGGAATCCCACCATGAAAGAGTCACATGAAGTCCCTCTTCCAGCTCCGACAAGGCGACGACAACATCATATGGCATGGGATCACGGATGCTGATCGGCTTGAAGCCCAAGCCGGCGTTCTGTGGCCCCTCTGTGTCGCCGTCACGGCCCTTGTCGTGGGCCGAAACGTCAAACTTGCGGAAGTTTATTAGAGTGTTAAAGAGCTCCCCAGGCGGCGGAAGGCCAAGTGCTTTGCAGGCCTCGGATGGTGCGACGTGCTGGTGGGGCAGACCTTCGAGCACCTGCTCTTGCACCCGGCTTAGAAGATCCGCGATTGTCATGGCTGCCACCCCCTTGGCGGCCCCTCCATATGTAGCGAGCGGTAGAACTGGTCGGCTCATCACTGTGTCGACGAGGAAGCCTACCATTTCGTTGGGGCGAAGATTCCGGGTGGACGGGACGGTATGGCGGGCGTTGGCTAGGTAGCCAAAGAGAGGCGTCGAGTCGCGCGCTTGGCCGCCCGTGGCATACTGGAGCACGAGAGCCCATGCGGCGTAAGCCAGGGATGGCATTGTTACTTCGTATGCTGCACAGAGAGCGCGAAGTTCGGCGCCGCGTCCTAGCTGCTTCTCGATGGAGCGGAGGCCGGAACGGGATGGAAGCGCAATGGAGGAGGTCCCTCGGCGGTTAGGAAACAGGCACGGCTTGGCTGTCCCGAGAGTACGGCGATAGTGCGCATAGCCCGCGGAATTGTCGAGCGCTTCGACGTGGTTGACGTAGAGACTCATTCCCGGCGCTGAGCCATGAGGGAGTTGGCCGGCATATGCACGCGCGAGGTCAGAAAAGATGATCAGGGTAGACGGGCCGTCTGTGATAGCGTGGTGGACTGTGGTTGTGCCGTGTGTCAGTATAATGTCTAGCATCTCAGAGAGGGGCATTTAAGCCAGTCGACTTACTGTCAAACTTGCAAACCAGGCGGCCTCGAGAAGTGCGGCAGATCGTCAGCCTGTGGAGGGGCTGGCGGTAGTCGAACTGGAACGGCTGCTGGTAGGCTAGAGTCGCCATCAAGTTTTCCTCTTTGCATTCGATGTGAACGACATTGGCTTGTGATTGCGCAAGGAGGATCTGGTGGAACTTGGCCGATGAGGAGTGTCCCCTAATGAAAGCGGTGCGCAGTGATGGGTGACGGCTGACGACTTGCCGCCATGCAGTCTCTAGATGCCTAGCATCGAGCATCGTAGAGTCTGTTGGGGGAGTCAACTCGAGAATTTGCTGCACGTGGTAATATTCAGAAGCAGGATCGTCTGCGCTGATTTGTAGGACCTCCTGCTGCGAGGGAGAGCACGGGTATACGGCCTCGATCTCAGTTAGATCGGAGTAGCCCATCCTCCCTAGGTCGAAAGCAACTGCCGCTGGAATAGACCGCTGGTCCTTGCGTGATGAACCGGTTGGCTTTGAGCAGTCGCTTCCGTAGTCGGTCATGGACTCTTCGGTGACGCTGCTCGGGGTAGAAGCGCCAGAAGAGGAACTGCTGAAGTAGTTGGTCTTGCCCGTGCTGTTCGAGGACGTGAATGGCTGGCTGCCGGCCTCGAAAGTCTTCTCTTCGCCCGTTTTTTCGGATTCGATAAGAGCTGCTTGTCTGGAGATCGTCTTCGCAGTCAATATATCGGCGACGGATATTGAGATGTCCTTTTCCTCGGCGGCAGCGGATAGTCGCATGGACAAGACCGAGTCGCCTCCCAGTCGGAAGAAGCTGTCATCCATGCCAATTGTTTCTTCTTCCAAGTCGAGAACCTCTGCCCAGATAGAACGCAGCGTGGTCTTCAGATCGGAGGTGGGCTCGTCATTCTCGTCGCTAGTCAGTGTGTATACTCGGAGTTGTGCGCCACTCAACTTCGAGACGATCCGGCTCAGCTCGCCCCTGTCGGTCTTCCCGGAAGCCGTCGTTGGCAAGCAGGATAGTGGCACATAAGCCGAAGGCACCATATGAGAAGGCAGGTCATTGAAAAGATTACTCCGGAGGTCTCGGAGGTGCGCACGCATGTGGTGGTCCATCTCGCACACAACCGGCCGGCCGGTGCCGACCACGAAGTCCACTGCCAGAAAAGCAACAAGTATGGCTTCAGATTCTTGGCCAGGGACATACACAGCGTTCACAGCTGCGTGCTTAATGATGGGCCCAGCGTGGAGCTGCACCTGGTGCTCGATCTCGCCCAGGTCAATGCGCTGGCCAAGGACCTCCACTTGTGCATCTTTGCGTCCAAGATAGTCGAGTGTTCCGTCCGAGGCGTAGCGGACCAGATCCCCGGTCTTGAAGAATCTCCGGGGGATGCGTGACTTGTCGTTGATTTTGGCCCATGTCGGATCCCAGATGAAAGAGTCATTGGTCTCGTCTCGATTATTGAGGTAGCCACGGGCTAGGAGGGGACCTTCAATTAGAAGATCTCCTACACAGCCGATGGGGAGAAGGCGGTTAGGATCGGCTGCGTCGACCACCCACATCATGCTTGCGAGCCCATAGCCCAGGTTGGAAGCCCTGTGGCCGGTGCCACCCACGTCAGACTTCCAAGCAGCGATTGACGTTTCAGAAGAGCCATAGGCGTTGTAAAGATCGATTGCGTTCTTCCAAGTGTCGCTCACAACGGTGGGGATGACTTCGTCGACCAGCACCAACGTCTTCAGTGTGGGAATGTCGGTGGGGTGTAGGCGGTTGGCGATGGTTGGCGTGAGACAAGCCCAGTTGGCTCGTGTCTTCTTGATGGCACCCGCGAGGTTATGGAGACGGTCGTGCTCTGAAGGAATGCATACACAGCCGCCACGCTGCAGGGTGGTAAGCACCTCGACGATAGCTATGTTGCTTGCGAGCGACGAGAAATGCAAAACTCGGGTGGACTGTCCGATGCCAAAAGCGGAGCCATGGGCTCGCGCACCCGTGCAGATGGTGCCATGCTCTAGGACAGTGCCTCGCAGCCGCTCGGTGTTACGGGAAGTGTAGATAACAAAGGCTGTGTTTCCCGAATAGACTGGCGTATCGGGGGCGTAAGTGTGCTTAACCACCTGGTCGCTCTCGAAGAAAGCCTGATCGACAGTGATGACTGTCTCACAGAGCCCTTGGAATAACTTGCTAGGTTGGGGTCCGGCAAGAACCACGTTTGCTTGGCAGTCGCCCAGAATCCTACGAAGCTGGTCAAGAGGGTGGGAGGGATCGAGCGCAACACATGCGGCGCCGGCCTTCATCACGGCTAGCACGGCGATCACAGCCCACAGTGATTTGTCGAAGCAGCAAGGGACAATCTCCTCAGGCTCAATGCCCATACTAATCAAGTGATGTGCCAGGACGTTGGATATTTCATCAAGCTGGTCGTACGTCAGCTGTCCATCCCAAGCTTCGACGGCCGGCGCGCGGGGCCGTAGAGCCACCTGCTGCTGGATGACATGATGCACACAGGCGTCAAAGTAGTCAGGCTGGTGCTTATTCCATGATGCAATTTCGAAGCGATCTTGCACGCTGATCCAGTCCAGGCCTTCCAGTGTCTGTGCCTTGGACTCGGAGTTGAGTTGGCGCAGTAGATGTTCGAAAAGACCGACGATGCGCTGCATCTGCTGAGAATCAATGACGCTCTGGTCGTAGTCTACAGAGACCATGACCCCTGTCCCGCTTGGTGCACACTCGAGGATCAGGGGGTATGTGTGGAAGTTGTCTGCCTCGCGCGTCTTGACCTGCTCCAAGTCGAACCCGGGTCCTCCAGACCCCTCATCGTTGGCGGGGTGAATCACGAGGAGGTTCTTGAAGTTGCAGGCAGTATCAGCATCAGGGCTTACTCTCTTGATGTTCTGAAGCCCTGTGTTCTCATACGGCATCATGGCGCTGCTTTGTTCCTGGATGTCCTCGAGGAATTGATGGATCGAGGTGCTGGGGTTGATCGCGACCCGGACGGGGATTGTCGTGATGGTCGGACCGGCAATCTGCGCGATTCCCGGGACTGGTGCACTCCGCCCTGAGAGCGTGACGCCGAACACAACGTCGGCACTATTCGAGTACCTAGAGACCAGCATGGCCCAGGCACCACGGACAAGACTTGGCATGGTGAACTGAGATGCCTGTTTCCGAGAGAGTTTGACAAATTTAGTTATTTTGCCATCCCTCCTTGTAGTTGGGGAAATGGGAACTGTAGGGAAGTCGGTTGGGCGGCTTCCTGCAAGCTGTGTTTGCCAATACTTGGTCATCTCGGCGGGGCTCGTTGCGTTTAGGTGGCGAATATAACAGTTAAAAGGCGTCAGCGTTGGGACATCACGTCCCTGGTAGAGGTTCCAGGCCCTGTCTAGCATCATCGGGGCGGACCAGCCATCGTAGATGGCATGGTGGAGGGTCCACACGAAGTATCTGCGATGATACTGTGCGATGTGCTTTTCCTCGATGATGGCAAACCGAGCTAGCGGCGTTCCATAGCTCATGAGCTCCTGAGAGTCTTGGCGCAAATATTCGTCGAGGGAGGCCGCCGCGAACCAGGCGATGGGCTCCTTAACGACCACCTGGAGGGATCCGGAAGTTCCACCAGGGACGATCCTAGTCCGGAGGGTTTCGACGCTGTCGGCCGTAGCTTGCCAGGCCGCTTTGAACTTGGTAACGTCGACAGCCTCGGGCAGAACGAATGCTTGTTGCTGGATATATGCACCCTTCTGCTTTGCGGTCAGGGCAACCATCCCTTCCTGGAGGGGGGTCGTCGGGTAGATGTCCTGGATCCCGTGCATCGGGATGTTGAGCGAGGAAGTTACTTGCTGGAGAAGAATCTTCTTGTCTATCTCCGGCCCAAGTAGAGAGAAGGGCGGCGGAACCAAATTCGCAGCCCTGATTGTCTCCTCCGTCCTGGCGAGCAACTTGGCTAGGCTGCCTAGAACCGGAGTGCTGAAGATATCCGCGACGTTGATAGTCATGCCAAGTGATTGGGCCGAAGATGCTAGCTCCATTGCCTTCAGAGAATCCCCGCCGGCTCGGAAGAAGTGCTCTTCGACACCTAGAGATTCCGCTGGCACAGAAAGGATCTTTGCCCATAGTTCCAACATTGCCACCTCGGCATCGGTCGATGGCGGTGTTTTCGTAGTTTTAGCAGCTAGGGCGTACATTGCCAGCTGATCCTCATCAAATTTTGCACCTAGTGACTTGAGCATCTTGCGATCAAGCTTCCCAGAGCGGTTCAGGGGCAACTCCCGAACGGGCACGATGATAGATGGGATCATGTAGGCAGGTAGCGACTTGGTGAGTGACGAGAGTACGTGCCCCAGGTCGCTCTGGAGATCCAAAGTCATGCTCAGAGCGAGCTCCTGGTCCTGTTCGGTATTGCTGTTGGATTGATGGGGCACGCAGATGAAGGCTGCCAGCATCTTAGTGCCCATCTGAGTCGCAATAAGCTCCACAGCGAGGTCGGTAGCGGCCGGCATGGCTTTCTTGAAGTTGTGCTCTATCTCTCCAAGCTCAAGTCGCTGCCCACGAAGCTTGACCTGGGAGTCTTTGCGGCCCAGGAAAGTCATAGTGCCATCGACGTTGTACTTGACGAGATCGCCAGTGCGATAATATCTCTTGCAGGCTTCGATTTCAGCGGCCCAAGCTGGGCTTTCAACAAATGTCTCGGCTGTCTTCTGCTCATTCTTGAGGTAGTGCCTAGCAAGCATGTGACCTTCAACCAGAAGCTCGCCAACACAGCCCACGGGAACCAGGCGGTGGTAGTTGTCCTTGTCGACGATCCAGTTCCGTCCACCCACCGCCTGCCCGATGTTGGCGGGGTCCGTCTGCGGCGTCATTAAGTTGGCAGCTACACAGACGGCGCACTCGCTAGGTCCATAGCCGTTGACGAGCTCGATGTGCGACCAGTCGACTAAGTCATCCTTGGACATGGCCTCTCCGGCAAGTACCAGGGTGCGGAGGCTGGGCACCATCTCAGGCGGGATGATTCTGGCGAGAGAAGGTGTGATAATGGCCTGGTTAACGTGGAAGCGATCGATGAAGCCCACGATGTCGTTGGACCGGTCGTCCTCGCTCGGGATACATACGCAACCACCGACGATCAGGGTGGTCATGATTTCCACTAGCGATGCATCAAAACTGAAGGTGGCAAACTGCAGTACGCGAGAGTTTGGCCGAATGCACAGTGCTTTGCTGTGGTCGAGGGCGCTGGTGCAGAATGCTGAGTGCTCGAGAACGCTACCCTTCGGTCGTCCCGTCGTACCCGAGGTGAAGATGACATATGCTGCATTTGATGGGGTAACGGCCGACCTTGGGCACGAGAATGTGCGACGCGACGATGCCTTGAAGGTGTGGGCGTTGAGTCGGAGCCCCTTGGGTCCGAGAGCCTCGCACATCTTAGCCTGCTCGTCCGAGGAAATTAGGTATTCAGCCTCGATGTCTCCGATGATGCCCTGGAGGCGGTCGACCGGGTGCGAGGGATCGAGGAGCACGAAGGCAGCACCTGCCTTCAGGATGCCAAAGATGGCTACGACAGCCCATAGGCTCTTCTCGAAGCAAATCGGGATGTAAGTCTCAGGACGAACACTGTATCGCGAAATGAGATGCTCCGCAAGCTGGGAGGAGAGGTTGTCCAGGTCGCGGTAGGTGAGATTCCCGTTCCACGCGGCGACAGCTGGCGAGTTGGGCTGGCGTATGGCTTGTTTGCGAAAGAGTTCATGGATGCAAGATTCTTCCTTGCGGGGCAGATCGCTGTTCCAACTGAGAATTTGTTGACGATCGAGAGAGCTGGAGGCGTCGATATCGCCAACTTTTGTCTCAGCCGTTGCCTCGTTGAGCTGGCGGGCGACATGCTCGAGTTGGTGGAGAATTCGATTCATCTGGCCTGGTAGGAGGATCCGCGGATCGTAGAGTGCTTCCAGGGTGACTTCTTCCTTGCCAAGGCGGCACTCCACTGTGAGAGGGAAGTCGTGGAACTCCAAGTTCTGGCGGGATACGGGCTTCATTCCCAACATGCAGTCCATGCCGCCGCTGCGCTCGGGCTGCACCACCAGGAGGTTCTTGAACTTGCACGCTTCCCGGTTGTCTTCTCCGAGTTTCTGGATGTGTTGCAGTCCGAGATACTCGTGGGGAATCATGGAAGTGGATTGCGCCGTGAGCCTTGCAAGATATTCTGCCACCGTCTCGTTAGGAGCAATGTAAATGCGTGCTGGCACCGTAGCCATAGTAGGACCAACGATGGATGTGACGCCAGATACTGGGACGTTTCGGCCGGCTAGGGTAAGACCAAACACGACCTCGTCTGAGTCAGTGTACTTGGAAAGGAGGAAAGCCCAAGCAGCGCGCAGCAAAGTCGATGTGGTGATGTCGGAGTCGGCGGGCCTTTCTAGTTGGATCTTGTACTCAAGTCGAGTGTCGGCGCGGGCCACCTGGGACTGTTCGGAAAGCTGCGGAAACTGGGGGCTCGCAAACCCGGCAAGCTCGCGCCTCCAGTACTCCTCGGACTCGGTAGTGGATATACTGGCAAGATAGGCGATATAGTGGTTGAATGGTGTTGTCCCCAACAGCGGCCGCCCCTCGTAGGCGCGCATAACTTGATCCCACACCATGGGCATGCTCCATCCGTCGTATAGGGCATGATGGACAGACCAGAAGAAGTACTTGTCGGAGGTCTTCCTGTCATTTAGAATTGCATACCTTGCAAGAGGCTTGCCGTACTCAGTAGGCAAGGTAGCATCCCGGTGGAGGTATTGCTCGCGCGTCTGGCTGTTGGTGTCCTCCCATTTGAGGCCACTGGAAAGAACAACCTGAAGATGCCCGTAGTTCTTGGTCTTGATGATGCGGGTTCGGAGAATCGGCAAGGACTGTACTGTGTGCTCCCAGGCCGTTCTAAATCTCGCCACATCAAGAGACCGCGGCAGCAAGAACTGGTTGTCGCGCGACATATAAGAGCCCGGCTGGCGGATAGAAGACACAACCAGCCCCTCTTGTAAGGGGGTGCATGGATAGATATCTTCCACCTCGTTCTGCGAAACGCCGGACAGCGACTCTACCTCTCGCAGTAGCTCAGTCTTTCCAATACCGGAACCCAGTAGGCTGAATGGCGGGACAGACACTGCTTCTGCAGGCCCCTCTGTGCCAACGACTGTGGCAGCCCTGGCCATGTCATGGAGTACAGGAGCCCGGAAGATGTCTGCAACTGCCAATGACACGCCGACGTCGTCGGCTGCCGCCACGAGCTGCATGGCTGCAACTGAGTCGCCTCCAAGCCCAAAGAAATTATCGTCGGCGCCGATGAGATCAGGACTCATGTTCAATACTTCGGCCCAAAGGTCTCGGAGGGTGCTTTCAGTGGGCGACTGTAGCTCTGCCTTGTGCTTGAGTTCTTGTAACGAGTAGTCCGCATGACGCGATTCAGGAATTGCCTGGGCAAGTTGGCAGAGGCGTACACGGTCTATGGTTCCTGTTTTGTCGGTAGGGGCTCGAGAGATTGGGAGGAACATGGACGGTACCATGTGGGACGGTAGA
Organism: Thozetella sp. PMI_491; assembly: GCA_021432635.1. Lineage (NCBI taxonomy): Eukaryota > Fungi > Ascomycota > Sordariomycetes > Chaetosphaeriales > Chaetosphaeriaceae > Thozetella > Thozetella sp. PMI_491. Next base: position 239,136 of record MU270091.1, read on the forward strand.
GCGTGGGTGAGTCGGGGTTCCGCATCGGCAATCAACACTCGGAAACTGTCGGTCATATCCAAGACGCGGTTGTCCGCATTATTTCTTGCCCCTGAGACGGATTCAACGACAAAGACTGCCAGAACCTTGTTGTTCGAGGACGGTGAAAGCTGAATTGGCTCGACAATGACGGCTGCCACGGAAGGGAGCGTCTCTTGGATGCAGGCTTCGACTTCGTTGACGGCGATGTGCTGGCCACGTAGCTTCACCATGGAGTCTTTTCTCCCGACATAACTAAGAGTACCATCTGTGTTCAACCGTACAAGGTCGCCGGTTTTGAATAGCCGTTGAACACTTGTACCAGCAGAGACCTCCCAAGGTCGGCGGTCGAGGAAGGCGTTAGAAGTCTCCCGAGGGTCATTGAGGTAGCCCCGAGCCAGACCGGGGCCTTCAAGAAGCAACTCTCCCATAGCCCCGATCGGCACAAGCTTGTTGTGGTTATCTGATTCCACAACCCAGGTCAAAGCGCCTAACCCAGCACCGATATTTGCAGCAGATTGCGCCCCACGATGGGCGCGGTTGATGCACAACAGGCTCGATTCTGCAGGGCCATAGGCGTGTATCAAGCTCCCTGAGTCCTCCCAAGAAGGTACCGTCTCGCCGTCCGAGACAATAACAGCCTTGAGGCATGACACCTGGTCCGGAGTGATGGCAGAAGCTGTGAATGCAGGTAGGTGCGCCACGTTGACGTTCATCCGATTTATAAAGCCGGCGAGATCACTCTGTTTCTCCTGTTCGGACGGAACACAGATGCAGGCTCCATGGGTTAGTGAGGTGAATATCTCCCCTAGTGAAGTGTTTGAGCTGTAAGGGGCAAACTGTAGGACCCTTGTCCCGCGAGTGATCCCGAACGCCTTGGCTTGATTGGGAAGGCTCGAGGCTAGGGCACGATGCTCTAGCATGACGCCTCGTAGGTTGCTATCCGGAGTGAAGATGATAAAAGCGAGATTGTGAGGTTGAACAGGGACGGGAGACTTGGCTGCCACTACTTGCAGGGAGAGTTGGTGGAGCTGAAGTTGGTCTGGTCCAAGAGGCACGAGACGGGCTAGGCCGGCATAGCGATCGGAATATGTAGCCTGCGCAATGACCACACTGATGCGAGACTCGGAAATGATAGCCTTCGCCGTATCCAGGGGTTGCTTAGGATCGAGAGCTACGCAAGCGCCGCCAGCCTTGAGAATTGCCAGCATCGCTAAGATGGCCCATGGAGAAGGTTCAAAGGCGTAACCCACAATCGTTTCGGGACCGACGCCGAGCTCGCCAAGCTGAGAAGCCAAATGTTCCGCAAGGAGATTGAGCTCGAAGTAGGTCCAGCAAATCCCGTCCGCCGAAACTGCGGGAGAAAACGGCTGAGCAGATACGCGAGCCTCAAAGAGTTCATGGAGACAATCAGAGAGAGTAATAGGCGGCTCAGCGTTCCAAGATTGTATCTGTGCCATGCTCTGCTCGCTCAAGACGCTCAAATCAGTGGCCAAGGCACTGGGCATGCCAACTATGGCACGTATAGCAGCAGTCAAGCAAGACGCAATGTTCTCGGCTTGGGCATCTTCAAAGGTGTCAGACCAGTAGGTCAGAGCTGTCTCCAAGCTGCTGTCGGAAGACGCGACACCGATAGAAATGGTATGCTGGTAACCGGGTTAGTAGATGCTCTTTCGCTTTCGGCATACAAGGGTTTTTTGGGGGGTTTTTTTTTTCTTACCTCAGTTGGGTCATGGCCGCCGAGTGGCTTGACTGCGAGGCCGCTTTCTTCGAAGCCATCCGCGCCGTCGGAAGACCCGGAGACTGTCTGGAAGGACATAGTCGTATTGAACAAGGGCTTTCCTCCTGTGTCTAGGCGATGCTGTATCTCAGCCAATGAGCAGGACTGGTGCGGAATGCTGCCAATGTAGTCGGATCGCATTTGCTTGACCAGCTCTAGTGCCGTGCAATCGGGATCGATGTGCGCATGGCAGACCAACATGTTGACAAAAAGACCCACGGCCTCTTGAATTCCGTCAATTTCGGCATCGCGACCCGCGTTGAGGTAACCGAAGCAGACATTGTTGGAGCCGGCGAAACTGCGCAGTACCAAAAGCCAAGCAGCCTGGACAACGTTGGCCGGCGTGACCAGGTTCTTGCGGCAGAAAGCGCGTAGTGGAGCGAAGCCATCGAAGGTTGTCTCGATTCTGCGCAGCTCTCGTGTAATCCCCTTGGTTTCACACAGCGCCGGGAACAGGCAAGGTTCAGCGTGATGCAAATATTCGCTCCAGTAGTTCAGCGACTCGGCCGGGGCGGTACGCTGGAGATGGGACACAAAATCGCTGTATCGTGGTCCCGGTGATTGGGTAATATGACCGTCGTAGAACATACCCAAGTCGCGGATAAGGACATTGAGAGAGAAGGCGTCACAGATGGCGTGCGTAATATCGAGGCGGCAGAATGTCTCGCCCGAAGCGGCCGTGCAGACCGTGAGTCGATGCGGGCTTCGGCGCATGTAGCCGCGCACTGGAGGTTGGTCTCTCAGGAACCGCACGGTATCTTTGTCAGATTTGTCGCTCTTCAGGATTGTCACCTCGGGTGCCAGCTCCTTGAGTACGATCTGGACCACTCCCCCGTTGCGGGACACGCTGTCTGTAAACAGAGTGCGGAGGACCGGGTGGCGGCGCACAACATCATTCCATGCCCGCTTCAGACGAGCCACATCTATGCCTCTAGCAGTATCAGATGGAATGACTTCGAAGACGGACTGTACGGCGTAGACTTCGGGGTCTTGTTCTTGGCTGAGCAGGATCGCATGCTGCATGGGCGTGGTGGGATAAATGTCCTCAACATCGGAGATGTCAGAGACACCGATTTCTGGCAGACGCTCTTGTGCAAGAGCCTCGAATTCATTGTCATCGAGATCCATGAGAGTAAAGCTCCGAGATGTTAGACGAGCTTCTGTGTTGCCAGCGTGGAGGTTCAACGGAAGCTCGGTGGCGAGATCTTGACAGAGCCGAGCCCACTCGTGGATCTGGGTTTTGCGAGCGATGGCGTTGCTGTATATGAAAGAGACCTGAAAGCAGCCTTGAAGGACAGAAACCGAGATCTCAATCAGAGCCGGTCGCTCTACATCATCTCCGACGTCCGATGCGTACCTCTCATCTCGAGGCTGGAGGGCGAGCAGAGCGTCTTGAGTCTCGAGCTGCTGGTATTGACCTGTGTAGTTGAAGATAATCTCTACCGGCTCCGTGCTTCGTAGGTTTTTAGATCCCAGGAATTTGCTGGAGAAGAAGGAGAACCCGTTGTCGGGCACAGCCTGTCGTGAATCGTGAATCTTGCGAATTGCCTCAAGCACATTGTCTCCGGCTGTTGCTGGGAGGGGAAGCATGGTGGTGAACCAGCCCACGGTGGACGCCAAGTTGATTCGTTCAGTCCATGGCTCGCGGCCGTGGCTCTCAGTGTAGAAAGCTGGCGCACTTCTGTCTGTAAAGGTCCTTGAGAACGCAGTAGAGACAACCCCAAGCAGGATGTCCAGCGGCTCTGTCCGCAAGACGTTCACGCAATCCCCGAGGATCGCCTTTGTGATGCGTTCGTCGAGAGAGAAATTAATTTCCGCAGTGCTTCCGTAGTGGTTTTGAGCACCCTCCATGTTCCAATACACAAGGTTTGACTCGGGTACGGAGAATGGAAGGGAGTTCGCCAGAGGCAATTCCCTCACATGGTCGGCCTGTAGAGAAAGCCAGGTTTGGAATGGCAAAGGCTCTGGATCGGAGAGAGATCCTCGCTCCAGAAGCTCTTCCAGGTTTCCCAGTATCTCACGCCACGAAACCAGATCGACGACATGATGGTGAGCCACGAGGAAGAGGACCTGTCCACTATGAGACATGTGGCACAGGTCGGCGGCAAAGACGGGACCCTGTATCATATTGAGGCTCTCCTGGCTCCTTTCGACGATGCTGAGGAGTTGGTTGTCCGTGCATGATGAATGCGCCTCGTAGCGGAAAGATCCACGCGCCGTGGCCGCGACCGACTGTGTCCAGGCGCCGTCATGAGATCGATGGAACCGAGCTCTCAGCATGGAATGGCGCTTGACGACTGTGGCGACTGCCTGCGAGATCTTGGCTGGATCCACGTATCGCGAAAGTCGCAGGAGAAAACTCTGGTTGAAACGCTTCCCCGCAACCTTGTCGATGAACATTTGCTGAATTGGGGAAAGGGGGAAGGGAGTGCCCACAAGCTCGCGGCTGGGAATAGCTGGCTGTTGCTGTTGTTGCTGATCGGTAGGCACGGCCAAGCCGGCCAGCTCGCTGATGGACTCGCTTCGCAAAACCTGCTGAGATGTGATGCGAAGTCCCTGGGCGCGGCAGCGAGCAACGAGCTGCATGGCAGTGATGGAATCGCCGCCGAGGCCCATAAACGATGCATCCGGGCATGCCTTGTCTACCGGAATATTGAGCACCTTCCGGATAATTTCTTGGAGTAGACTCACGACTGACTCAGTCGTGACCTGTGGGCGCACTGCGACCCCCTTGCTCTGGATCGGCTCTGCACTATGGACCAGTTCACTCTGATTGTACAGATGTGACGCCTTGCGATCTTGCCCAAGCGACGGCTGGCTGGTTTGGTGATTGTCGTCCTCCCTAGTTGAAGCCAGCCGCTTTGGCTTTACAACATTGGCGTGGCCCTCTGTGGTATTGAGAGATATTTCTCCAAGTCGCATTCCAGGATTCTGGCATAGCTGGTCTGCCACACTCGCAAGCTGCGAGAGGAGTCGACGGATGGCCATCTCGGATAGCACCTTAGGATCATACAAGGCGGTCATTTCAACCCGAGCGCCGTCCTGGACAGAACATTCCACTACTAACGCAGAGTCAAGGAAACTGGCGTTGGTATTTTGGGAAGGCTCCAAGCTGAGAGCAGTGCCGGTCGGCGGCCCATGGGATGACGTTTGGATGACCAAGATGTTCTGGAATTCGCATGCGTCCCTTGCACAGGAGCTCAGCTGCTTCATCTGCCCGAAGCCAGCGTGCGCGAACGGAATCACGTCGGCGGCCATTCGATGAACAGTCTGCAAGAACACTTCGGCGGTCTCTCCAGGGTCAATTCTGATGCGTGCGGGCACCGTCGTGATGGTAGGACCAGGGAGCTGGTTAATACCCTCCGCAGCCGCATTCCGCCCAGACTGTACGTCACCAAATACCACGTCCTGGGTTTCTGATGCTGAAGAGACAACCATAGCCCACGCAGCTTTCAGTACTGTGGGAACGGTTGTTCCCGTTGTCGAATCGTGCTGTATTACCCCATGCTGGCTCAGTTGTTTGGAGGCGTGCGGCTGGTAACGAGGAGACGGCAGGCGAGGAAAATCGACGCGTGTGTACCCATCCAACTGGGCTAGCCAGTATTTTTCGATCTGCTGCGGATCCATAGATCGTAGATAGCGGATGAAGTTGGAGTAGGGAGGGACCTTCTCGACTTGGTGACCTTCGTACAGCTGGGAAGCCATGTCGAGCAGCATGTTCATCGTCCACCCGTCATAGACGGCATGGTGCAGAGTCCAAACAAACCAAGATGTCTGACCGTCCTCGACGATGCCAAACCGCGTTAGAATGCGGCAGTGCTCGAAAGGTTCCTGGCGTTCCGATTCCATGTAATCTTCGAGAGAGGTTCCCGCCTTCCACTCCAGTGTTTTCCCGAATACAACCTGGAACGTCCCGGAATCTTCGACTTCTATGATAGCGGTACGCAGAATAGGAATTTTGGAAACGACTTCTTCCCATGCTCTACGGAAGCGTGGCATGTTGATATGATCCGGCAGACGGTACGTCTGTCGGAGCACATATGCCTCCGGGTCGCTGAGAGTGACGCCAAAGAGGGTCTCTTGCAGTGGGCTGCACGGATAGATGTCCTCAACAGTGGTAGAAGAAAGGTCTCCTCTCGTCCGCGATACCATGTCAAGAATTTCTTCCTTGGCTTCAGGACTGACGAGCTCAAACGGTTTGACATTGTTGTCAACCTCAACTTCGGCCCGGGGGCTATCGGGTTTCGATTGATTCAGCAAGAGCTTCGCCGACCTGGCCAGGTCCCCGAGAGTGGTATTGTTGAAGAGGTTGGCAACAGTGATACTGACTCCCGCCTGTTTGGCTTTCAGGACAACTCTCATGGCGGAAAGGGAGTTCCCTCCGAGTCTGATAAAGCTGTCGTCGGAGCTGATCGATTCAGGTGAGCGCTTCAGCTCCTCGGCCCAGAGAGACCTGAGCTTGGCTTCCGCTTGGCTTTCGACTGAAACCATTTCTGTTGAAGCGCCGACAGGAGCCTGGAGATCCAAGGAGTAGATACCCGCATCCTCTGGGGAGAGACGCGAAACAATGTGGCTCAACTGGTCCCGATCCACTTCCCCGTTAGCACCCTTAGGTAAGGATGTCAGGGGCAGGTATAGCGATGGAACCATGCTGGGTTGGAAGGTCTCTGCCATTGTTTCCCGGACGAAGAGGAACATGGACTTCATGGCGCTCGTCAAAGGAACGATGGTGACCCCACCTGACCTGGACTTGCCGCTGGCCTTGGGAGTTCGCAGACAGATGCAAGCTGCCAGTATGCTCATGCCTGTCTCAGACGCGATAGAGACCACAGTCGCCTCACTGCGGCCTGGCAATAGTGCCAGAAGTTCGTCTTCGATCTCGTCTGTGGTTATCTCGTCGTTCACATCGGAGTCTTGAAGGTTGGTCTTCCATTCCGCAACCACATTAGTATTCTCACCCAGTATGCATGCGCTGGAGACTAGCTGCGTCGGGTCATCCATGACCATCTCCAGAGTCTCCTTTAGCAACCCCGCCACGGCAGCGACTATTTTGTCTGGAATCTCATGAGCCCGGTATCGAAGGACCACTTCTAGGTCGCTGGCCGAATGGCTCGCGTTAAGTGTGATAGCAAACTAGCATTAATCAGAAAGTTGCACTATGGAGAACTTTGAGTGGGAATTCACATACCTCGGAGGGATCATATGCGTCGAGAATCTTCAGCTCCATACCACGATCACTGCTGGCTATCGATATTGAGGCCGACTTCTGGATTGAAACCGCTGTATTGAACAGTTTTCCGCTGCTGGCTGCGGCCGAAGTCTCCTGAAGGTCGGCCAGCGAATAGTGCTGGTGCGGTAATGCGGACAAGAAGTCGTCCTGGATAGCGGCAGCGATGCTCTCAGGCGTTGACTTGTCGGAAAAGTTGACCTTGCATGTCAAAACGTTAATGAACGCCCCAACCGCCTCCTGGATTCCTTCAACTTCAACATCTCTACCAGAGACGGCGTATCCAAATGACACCTGGTCTGAGCCAGTGGAAAGTCTCAGGACCAAAGACCATGCGGTTTGGAGGACCGTCGCAGGCGTAAGACCGGACGTTTCGCAGAAGTGGGCGAGGCGGCTGGCAAGCTCTGGTGTCGCCCAGCCAGCTTTCCACGAAAGCACCTGTCCAGGATCGGAAGACAAGTATTCCTGGGACGCGGTTGGAAAGATGCATGGGTTCACATTACCCAAGTACTCGGCCCAATATTCCCCGGCCACCTCTTTATCCTGGCTCCGGACATAGTCGATATAGTCTCGGTAGAGGAAGCCAGGGTCTGAAGAGAGTGTTCCGTCGAATGCAGCGCACAAGTCACCAAATAGAGTCCCCGCTGAGCCTCCATCCATCAGAGCATGGCTCATCTCGAGCTTGGCATACACTCCCGTCGGCGTCGCGCAGATGGCGAGTTGGTGTGCAGCGACTCCAAAGACTTCGAGAGTCGCGTGCGCCCCAAGGATCGCCAAAGCATCCTGCTCATTCTTGGCTTGGACGTGGACTACGCGGGGTGCCAGGTCGTTATACACAACCTGACTATAGATCTCTGATGATGAGAGACCCTCCACAAAAACAGTTCTTAGGGTCGCGTGTCGGTTGACGACGCGACTCCATGACTTTTCCAGTTGGACAGCGCTAAGCCCCTTTGAAGACGTGGCCTCGAAGATGGTACTGACGAAGTAGTTGTCCGATGTGGCCACAGAGTGGTTGAGAAGGATTGCAGTCTGCAGTGGAGAGCAAGGATAGATGTCTTCCACATTGGCACGGTTTCCATGGCCAAACTCGGAAAGCTTCTGGGGGAGGGTCTCAAGGAGTTCATCATATGTGAACTGCATCAGCGGGAAATCGCTCATAGTGAGTTGAGGGTGATCGAGGCGAGCAAGGCTAGTGATTGTGTTCGTCAAGATGCTTTTAGAAGTTCGGATCCAGGTTTTAATTCGATTCAGATAGTTCGAGTCGGTGTTGTAATTGAAAGACAGACTCAAGCACCCGTTCGTAATGATGGCGGACACCTCGAAAAGTGCAAATCGAAGTGTGTCCTTGCCAACGTCCTGGGCGGAGGGAGGGAGTGGGTAGTCGACTTGTCGGAATAGTCCGTCCTCGCGCTCAAGGTTTTGGTAGAGTCCCTGATAGTTAAACATAATTTCGGCCGGCCCATGGTGGGCAAACGCATCTCGTCCCAAACCATTAGCATATCGTGAGACAAAATATGACCAGCCGTTGGCTGGGATCTTTCTGCGGACATCCTTTGTCTGGCGCACGCAGTGCACCAAGTCACCGCAGTGATCCAGCTCAACGTGGACTGGGCTAACAGTGGTGAACCACCCAACCGTAGAGGCAATGTCGAGTTGTGGTTCCCACGGCTCGCGTCCGTGTGCCTCAACGAAGATTGTTGGTGATTCTCGATCTGGGAATGCTTTGCGGAATGCACACAGTACAGAAGCGATTAAGACATCCGAGATATCCGTCTGCATTGCTTCATGGCATCGGCCAACCAACAAGTCTGTAAGTTTTGCGTCGAATGTGATACATTCTTCAGAAGTGTTGCCATATGTGTTGGAAGCGATGGCGCGAGGTCCCCAGTATTGTATATTCGGAGTAGGAATGTCGATGGGAAGTGCAACTTCGGGTGCCAGGTTCTCACGACCGTGTGCTTCCTGGAGGTTGACCCACTCGCTGAATGACAGCGATCCGGTGGCGCTCAGGCTTGCCCCTGTCAAGATGCTCTCGAGGTCGTCAACGATGATACGCCAAGAGACTAGGTCAATCACCAAGTGATGCGCAACAAGAAACAGGAGCTGGCCTTGGTTGTCGACAGAATTGTCGAAAAACACGGCCTTGAATACAGGCCCACGGAGAGGATCGATGGTTTGAGCGGCTGCCAAGATGGGAATGACGGCATCCATAGTCTCAGTAGCATACACCTCGAAGCCAAAGACGCCAGGGCGGTCAGGGAGATAATGCTGGGTCCATTCACCGCGTTCCGTTGTGCTGAACCGAGCTCGAAGCATCGCGTGTCGCTGAACAAGAGTTCGGAGTGCTCCCTTGAGGTCGAAGGTTGACACCTGACGGTTGATGCGTAGGAAAAAACTCTGGTTGAAGCGATGCGAGTTGTCGAACCATGTCGAGGGAGTTGCGGAAGACTTGGCGAGGGTGTCGAGATACATGGTCTGGACCGGAGCAAGCACGAACGGCTTATCGGACTCAACAGCACTAACAGAGGCAGAGACTAGCTGCTGGGATGGCTTCACGGTTAAAGCAAGTTGGGAGAGAGTCTTAGGGCTCATGATATCGCTGACGCGGATCGCTAAACCCTCTGCCCGGCATTTCGATGTGAACTGGATCGCCGAGATGGAGTCGCCGCCGACATTGACAAATGATCGGGCCATGTTGACGCGCTCTGATGGAAGGTTGAGTACTTGGCAGCAAATTGCGCGGAGCTGCGCTTCAATGCCTGTTTCTGGCTCCTGCTCGCTCTCTGCGCCATTGAGGCTGTCGATCTGTTCTTGCACCTCTTTGGTCCATCCTTCCACCCACTTCTGAATCGCACCGCGGTTCGTCCTGCCGGCAGGAGACAGGGGTATGGCGGTGGCTGGGACCACGACGTCCGGCAACATATAGGTAGGGAGCTTCTCGGCAAGCGATTGTTGGATACTGGCAATAACCGAGGAGACAGCGCTTCGGGGCTCGCTTTGGACTAGCTCCAGAGGAGTCTCGGCTTCGGAGATGTAGTCGCGAAGAACAACAACTGCGACGAGCTTCTCGGCATGTGGGCCGAACTGGGGGCAAACCACGGCGGCATGCTTAACTGCGGACTGGAGTGCAAGATCCTTGTCAATCTCGCCGAGTGTGATCTTGTGGCCACGGAGCATGACTTGAGTCTCTTTCCGCCCAATGTAACGGACCATGCCGGCCGAGTCGAAGTATGCAAGGTCGCCAGTCCGATAGAAGCGCCGGGCGGTCGAATCGGGTGCCCATTTGAGATTCTCTAGGAAGGCAGCCGAGTTGGGGTCCGTGTGGTCGAGATATCCGCGAGCGAGATGGTGGCCTTCAAGTAGAAGCTCTCCGGGACATCCAACTGGAACTAAGCAATTCGATTCGTCGACATCAACTATCCAAGCCCTCCCTCCTGAGGGGGTGCCGATGTTGGAGGCTTCAGTGGACGATGTGACATGAGAGTTGATGACAGAGAGGATGGAGGACTCGCTGGTGCCATATCCGTTGATAAGTTGGAGGGACGAGGCCCAAGTCTTGACATTCTCGCTGTCGAGTGCTTCGCCGCCGAGGACAAGCGTGCGCAATGTTGGTACATCTCGCGGCTGCATAGACTTGACGGTTGACGGCGTCATGAACGCCCAGTTGGCCTTTGATGCCTGGATCATGGCTGCCGCGCCATGCCGGCGCGGTTCGCTGTCGGGGATACAAATGCAGGCACCAACGGTCAGAGAGCCGAGAGTCTCCAGGAGGCTTGCATCGGATGAATACGACGTGGACTGGAGGATCCTCTTGGTGTGATCCATGTCCATTCGTTTAGTGAAGGCCGACGCGCTTGTCAGGAACGCATCATGCTGAACCATGCACCCTTTGGGCTCTCCGGCACTTCCCGACGTAAAAGCAACATACAATAGGTCTTGCGGGCTAGCCTTAGGCAGAGAAGCGGCCCTTGTAGAGGGGAGATTCCAAATCGCGGCATCGCTGATTGGGAGGGTGAGAAGCTCGGACTGCCACAGCTTCTGGCAGCTTGGGGATGTAAGGATAAACTTGGCGCCCGTTTGGGCAACAATCGAGCGCAGCTGGTCGATGGGGTTAGCTGGGTCTAGTAGGGCTATAGCACCCGTCGCCTTGATGACCGAGAGCATGGAAACAACGGCCCATGCAGACTTCTCGAAGCACAGAGGCACCACGGTCTCTGGACCCACCCCCATACCGGCGAGGTAGGAAGCAAGTTTGGAGGAGAGCCTGTCAAGCTCCCTATACGTGATCTCCCCATCCCAGGCAGAGATGGCCAAAGCGTCAGGTCGATACCGGATCTGGAGGCCGACCACGTCCTGATAAAGCGATGTGACTTTGGCAGGGCAGTCTCGGTTCCAGCGCAAGATGTCGTCCTGGTCTTGCGGACTGATTATATCGAGGGTACCCAATAGCATGCTGCTCTGTTGATGCTTGACCAGCTGTCGTACGAGGTGTTCCAGCTGTTGCATGAGGCGCTGTGCCTCATCTGCAGCAATGACCTCCGGGTCGTGCTGCACTAATATCTTGACGGCTTCCCTACGGACCTCACACTCCACGACGAGAGGGTATGTGTAGAATCGGGTCAGGGGTACGTCAATTCTCTCAACCCCAGGCAGACTCGTGTCATCTGGTCCGCTGTCAGGCTGGACGACAAAAAGGGTGTTAAAGTCACAAGCGAACTGGCACTCAGGGCTGTAGCGTCGAATCTGCTGTAGCCCGACATGCTGGTATGGGATCGTGGATATGATGCGCTGCTGAACACCGCTGACAAACTGGGCGATGGTCTGTGTGCGTTCCAGGGACACGCGGACGGGTATGGTGGCGATGGTCGGTCCGACAATCTCTGTTATGCCTTCTAAGGGGACGTCCCTTCCGGTTGCAATGGTCCCGTAGGTAATGTCAGAAAGCCCCGAGTATTTTCCGAGAAGCAATCCCCAGGCCGCACGTAAAAGCGTCGAGGTAGTGATGGAGGACTCATCGCTGCGGGTGAAGGAAAACTCGTGGACGGCTGTGGCGTCGGCGCATACGGCGCGGCCCAATTTCGGGGATCGGGGAAAGACTGATGCGGCAGACCCTTTGAGGTCGGCGATCCAGAAATCCCTGGCAGCATCGGGGCTCGTTTTGCTGAGGTAGTCCACGTAAGGAGCAAAACCCTGTATCCCGGTGACTGGGTTACCGAGGTACGCTAGCTCGAGCTGATCCATGATGCTCTTCATGCTCCAGCCGTCGTATAAGGCGTGGTGGGCCGTCCACACAAAGTGATGGCTGCCCTTCTCGACAACCCAGCCATAGCGAGAGAGGCGGTACCCATAGCCCATGGTATCAACTTTGTCTTGGGAGAGGTACTCCTGGAGTGACGAAGTCGACTGAGCGACGACGAAATCCTCCGCAAGGACAATTTGGCGAGATCCTTCAGGTGTGTTGATGACCCTGGTTCGAAGAATCGGGTTCGCTTTCGAAATGGCCCTCCAGGCATCGAGATACTTGTCATGATTGGCTTCCTTTCCGAGACGCCATACCGACTGGAGTATGTAGGCACCGGGCTGGTTAGCAGATAGGGCAAGTAGACTCTCCTGCAGGGGCGTGCAAGGCATGATGTCCTCCACCTGGGCTGCTTCGACTCCGAGTGACTCTACTCCGCCAGCCATTATTCTCTTCCTTTCTTCTTGAGATATCAGTGAAAATGGGGGGATTGCCACCGTTGTCTGGGTCACACCTTGAAACTTAGCAATGCGAGAAAGCCCGGTAATAGTACGGTGTTCGAATACATCAGCCACGGTGAAGTCGAGGTTAGATCGACGGGCGGCAGCAACGAGCTTTATGGCACCGATGGAATCTCCGCCACGCTGGAAGAAGTTGTCGTCGATTCCGACATCTCGCTGCGGTATGCCCAGGACCTCCTCCCAGAGGCGAGTGAGCTGCTGTTCCATCGCGGTCGTTGCCGGTCGTTTCGAAAACAGTGCCAAACTGTACTTGGCGGCTTGGGCGTTGTCCAAACCACACGCAATGGATGCCAGTAGTTTTGTGTCCACTTTGTCGGATACCGTCCGGGGAATGCGGTTGACGGTTACGAACATGGATGGCACCATGTAGGGAGGAAGCGCATTCGCCAGGGAGGCAGCCGCTTCGGTTAGCTCTTTGACCATCTTGTTCGACAGGTCTACGGCTGTGCAATCCGTTTGGTCGGATGAAGAGGGTGCACCAGACAAGCAGATAAATGCAACGAGCTGACGGTGTGCCGCCTCACCGGTGCGGGACACGATCTGGGCCGTGACCTGCTGGGCGATGGAAAAGTGGCGAAGAACATGATGCTCAACTTCGGCAAGCTCCAGGCGCTGACCACGAAGCTTAACTTGGCCATCCTTTCGGCCAAGGAAGTTGACAGAGCCATCGCTATTGTATCGCGCCAGGTCTCCCGTCTTGTAGAACCGAAGGTTGCGTACGTCCCGGCCGCCGGCCGGCAAGCTGCTGGAGGGTAACCACGCAGGAGCCGGCATAAATACTTCGTCAGTTTTGGCTGGGTTGTTGAGATAACCGCGCGCGACGGTTGGTCCGCCGACAAGGAGTTCGCCTGGGCACCCAATGGGCATGAGTCGGTGATGGTTCTCCGGATCCACGATCCACACAGTGCTACCCGCGGGGCGGCCGATGTTGCTAGAACCTCCGATAGTATCCCTGCGCACGCGAGCGTTGCCCAGCGCCATCACAGAGGTTTCGGTCGGGCCATATCCATTGACTAGTGTCAACGCGTCAGCCCAAGTGGCAACATCGTCCCCGGACATTCCCTCGCCGGCCAGCACGAGTGTCTTAAGGGTAGGGAGATCCTTCGGCGAGAGAAGGCGTGCGAACGATGGGGTGATGGCGGCCCAGTTAATCTTCATCCTATTGATAAAGCCGGCGATGTTGTTTGATCGCTCTGCGTTGGTGGGGATGCACACGCAACCGCCGAGGAGAAGTGGCGCGAATGTTTCCACGATGGACCCGTCAAAGGCATAGGACGAGAACTGCAGCGCCCTCGTAGCTCGGTCAATATGGAGCTTGCTTGACATAGACTTTAGGTTGCTGGCGAAGGCATGATGCTCGATGACCACGCCTTTGGGTTTCCCCGTAGTGCCTGAGGTAAAGATAATGTAGGCGGCGTTCGTAGAAGCTCCCGAGTGCTCGTCTATCCTAGTTGGAGGCATCGTCTGGATGGTTGACTGGTCGACGACGACTGTGGGCATAGCCATTCGTTCCCAGATACCGGGCTGCATAGTAGAGCTGAGAAGGAGAGGAGCCGCCACCTGCTCGATAATGCTCTTTAGACGTTCCATGGGATGAGCGGGATCGAGAGGTACGACGCAACCCCCGGCCTTGAACACGGCAATATAGGATACAACAGCCCATACGGACTTCTCAAACAGGATTGGAACCTTTGCTCCAGTGTCTACGCCCAACATTTCGAGACGTGCTGCAAGACGGTCGGACAGCCCGTCTAGCTGAGTATATGTGAGGCTGGTAGCAGTCGAGCAGAGTGCCATGGCGTCTGGTTTCAGTCGAACTTGCTCTTGGAAAATGTGGTGGAGACACCGATTTCTTGGCTCGGGGATGGGAAGGTTCCAGTCTAGAAGTTGCCGGCATCCTTTTGGGGAGAGCAGCGACAAACTGGAGATCTGCCTGTCGGGGTTCTCAAGAATGCCACCAACAGCCATCACCAGCGTCTCGGCCACTGTCTGGGCGTGGGCGTCGTTGAGGCTGGTGGTCCAGTAGGTCATGTTTGCAGAAGCTGTTTGTTCTCCCGCTTCGAAGTGGACTAGGATGTCGAACTCGGTCGGGTCCCAGCTAGCCACTTCACGGAACGCGATCGCTGCCTTCAGGTCGGGCTCAGTTCGTCGCTGGAGATCAATTCCGGTGTTGAATATCTTTTGGCCCGAATAGCCGAGGGCAGATTGGATCTCCCCGAGCGAGCAGTGCTGGTGGTCGAGGCTGTCTAGAGTCGAGGATGCTATGGACTCGATCACCTTGCGAACCGAGTCTCGACTGTCGATGGTGGCGTGAGAGAGCATGGTACTAACAAACATCCCAAGCATGTTCTGCCCGCCTGTTCCCAATCCATCCCTACCGGTGGCGAGATGACCAAATACCACGTTCCCAGACCCCGTATAGGCCCGTAGAACAAGCGCCCACGCGGTCTGGAAGATGTTGAACCAGGTCACGTTATTGTTCGCGCAGAAAGCAGTCAAGGTTTCCGGCGATACCTTAAGGTCGATTGGGAGGCACCGCAACTCCTTGGCCACCTTCGCGCCGCCAGCTAGTTCGGAAAGATTAGGAAAATAGCATGGCTCAGTACCACGCAGCTGGGACTTCCAGAAGTCCATACTTCCTGCCCGATCTCGCTTCTCGACGAAGTCGACGAACTCAGCATAAGAGGGGCCCCGGCCCCGTGGCAGTCGGCCCTCATACGCAGAAGACAAGTCGCGGAGAAGGGTTTTGACGGACAAACCGTCCAAAATAGAATGGCTGAAGTCGAGTTGGCACATGGCTTTACCGCCTTCAGAAGTGCAGAGGGTTAGTCGATGGGGGGGCCGCAGATGGCTGTAGCACGGGGCTTTCTGTGCAGCAGCAAAGTCCTTAGCGTTTGTTGTGTGTACAAACACAGGGGCGATTTTGTCCAATACAACCTGAACATACGTGCCCGGCTCCACGAGATCCTGCACGAAGACTGTCCTGAGTGCAGGGTGCCGCTGGACGACCACATCCCACGCCTTTCGAAACCGCGCGGCATCCAGCACGGAACCGCTTTGTGGTTTCATATCCCAGACATATTGGACAGCGTATGCTTCGGCTTGTTGTGCTTGGCTCAACAGTATGCCCTGCTGCACTGGAGTGCAAGGATACATGTCCTCGATGACGGGGGTCTCGGGGCAGCTCTCCTGGAGTTTAGGAAGTATTTGTGAAACGAGCATGCTGAGGCCGGATTCCTCAAGTTTGACTCGCGGGAAGTCGGTGATGGCGTACTTCTTGGAGGAAGCCGCGAGGCGAGCAGCAAGTTGTCTCAGGGTCCGCTCAGTACGGAAGGCCCAGGATCGGATCCGTGCCTGGTGAGCGGCCCTGCGGCTGTATGCGAAAGTGAAATGAAGTTGGCGGGCTTTCACTACTGCGGAGATCTCAAAAAGGCACATTCGTCTGGCACTCTTCCCCACGTCTGCTGCTGGAAGATCCAGGAGCTGGAACAAGCCGTCGGCCCTCTCTAGCTGCTGGTACTGGCCTTCATAGTTGAAAAGGATCTCCATGGTGGTGTCTTGCTTCGGCGAGGAGGTTTGAGAGGCAGGAAAGAGACTTGCGAGAAAGTCGGCTCCCTGTGCTTTCGTTTGCTGGCGATGCTCTTGGACATTGCGAAGATTGAGGAGAAGGTCGCTCTCTCGGCGGATGATGGGTTGGAACTTAGATATAGTGGTGAACCAGCCAACAGTCTCCGAGATGTCAACGCTGGCATCAACATCGCGACCATGCCCCTCGACAAAGATGGCAGGAGGTGAGTGGGCCGGGAAGGTATGAGCGAAAGCGTCGAGTATTGCCACTAGGAACAAGTCCACGGGTCCGGGACTCGTCGCATCGCGGCCAGTCTCTAGCAGAACCTTTGTATTCGACTCATCCATGCCAAAGATTGTTTCCATCACAGCATCTTGCCGGTTGTGGAGTGGTGACATGGACCAAAAGTCCCATTCGACCGGTGCAGGCTTCGAGGGTGCAGCCGGCGCAGTGGCAGGCTGGCTTCGAAGTTTTGCCCACGACTGGAAGGATCTGGGGACCGGTCCTAGCGGCTGGGAACGGATGATACTTTCCAGTTCGTTTAGCATGGACCGCCATGAAACTAGGTCAACAACCAGGTGATGGGCAACCAGCAATAGCTCCCGGGCGCCTATCCCTTGAAACAGGGTCGCTGAGAATACGGGGCCGTCGAAAATGTCCAGGGAGGCCTGCGCAGCTTGGGCAATGTCGCGAATTTCGAATTCCATCTCCACATCGCAGACCTGGAAATGATAGTTGAGGTCCTTGGGTGAAGAGGTGGCCTGGGCCCAAGCCCTGTCCCATTGCCTCTGGAACCGCGCGCGGAGCATCGAGTGCCTGGCGACAAGGGTGTCCAATGCTGATCGGATAGTTTCTGTCCTAACGGGGTCGCGGAGGCGGAGCATGAAGCTTTGATTGAAGTGATTTTCGCCCTCGGGGGCGTGACTGAAAAAGAGTTTCTGGACCGGAGTGAGACTGAAAGGCGAATTGTATTCCTCGGCTTCGGCCACGACGGCATCAGCTTCTTCATCCACCAAGGCAGTCGCACAGGCAGCCACCTTTTGAAGCGTCTGGCTTCGGAGAATATCCTGGACGCTGACGCCGAGCTGGGCAAGCTTGCATTGTGTCCTGACCTGTGTCGCCGTGATGGAGTCTCCGCCGAGTCCAAGGAATGAACTGTTCAAACTGATGTTCTCCGTTGGGAGGTTAAGGACGCGGGACCAGATAGCCTGGATTCGTTTCTCCGTGTCAGTCATCTGGGCTGGAGTTTCCGTCGTTGTTGCAGGAGCGGTTGTTGTGAATTGTGAGATAGCGAGCAGGGTGTCCTGGTGCATGTTGTCCACCCACTCCTTCAGACCCTTCCTATAGGTCTTCCCGGAGCTAGTGAGTGGCATTCGGGTGATCGCGGCCCAGAATGTTGGGACCATGTAGGATGGGAGCGCATCTGTGAGGGTTTTGCGGAGGACACCGACCAAGGCGGTGGCAGATTGCCTCGCCTCGGCGGGGATGATCTCGATGCCTTCGTCGCTTTCCATATCAGCACCGGCAATGCCCTGCTGGTGGAACTCGATCAAAGCAACAAGACGCTCCCGGCAGCGCCCTTTGGTACCCTTGATGACGGCGACGTGCTTAACGAGGACATGGCTCGAAATATGATGCTCAATCTCGCCGAGCTCGAGCCGCTGTCCTCGAATCTTGACTTGGTGGTCCTTACGTCCAACGAAGTCCATCGTACCATCACTGTTGTACCTAGCAAGGTCGCCAGAGCGGTAGAAGCGCGACCGCGGACTGCCTGCGTGGGCCCACGAGGGGCTCTCAACGAAGACCTCCGCCGTCTTTTCGGGCAGGTTGAGATAACCTCGCGCTACGGTAGGCCCTTCGATAGTAATCTCGCCCACACACCCAATGGGAACTAGCTGGTTCTGGTTCCTGGGATTCGTGAGCCAGACGTTGTTGACAAAGCCCCGACCAATGTTGGAGGCCATAGATGCACCGGTGACCTTGCCACTCCACATGGTGTGGATGGTACATTCTGCCGGGCCGTAGCAATTGTTCAGGTCCACAGCAGGTGCCCATTTGGTTGCCACCGACTTGGTGAGTGCCTCGCCGGCCGTGACCAGCACCGCCAGAGACGGCACTGCAGCTGGCTTGATCAGCTCAGCAACGGTAGGCGTCAGGCACGCCCAATTGCAGCGCATCTTGTTAATGGCACCCTTGACGTCGTTCATTCTGTCGTAGTCGGAAGGGACACAGATGCAGCCGCCATAGATCAGAGTGGTGCAGGTATCCTGAATGCTAATATCGAAGGTGTAGGCAGCAAATTGGAACACGCGTGACTCGGGACCCATGTGGAGGATCTCCCCGTGCTTGTGACAGCTCGTGACAATTGCCTTGTGCTCCAAGACAATACCCTTGGGTGTGCCCGTGCTTCCAGAGGTAAAGATGATGAAAGCAGGGTTGTGAGACGCCACTGTCGTGCACGGAGTCGACGAATCCTCCTCCAGGTCGCCCATAAGGGCAGAGTCAACCGGTACAATGGTAATGCGTCCGCCCGACAAACCGCTCAGAATGGGGACATGCTGAGGGGCAGCAAGAATCATGCTAGCGCCGGTGTCGCCAACAATCTTTTCCAACCGAGAACGCGGGTGTGCCGGGTCGAGAGCTACGCAACCTCCGCCGGCTTTGAGAATGGCCATGATGGCTACCGTGGTCCACATCGACTTAGAGAAGCAGAATGGTACCAGAGTCTCCGGTCTGACACCTCCCCTACGCACAAGATGGTGCGCCAATTTCGTTGCGTAGCGGTCTAGCTCGGCGTATGTGAGGTTCCCGTCGTGTGCATGAACTGCCTGGGCGTTGGGGCGAAGCTGGACTTGTCGCTCAAAAAGAGTGTGAAAGCATGCGTCCAGTCCGCTGGACACGGTTGGGTTCCACGAGTATATTTGGCTGAGTTGATCCGCGCCGATAAGGTCCAGCTCTGCGATGGTTGTGTTCTTCGCGTTCACAATGCCAGCCATTGTTTTGCTGATGGTGGAGGCGAGATTGGCTGCTTGTTGTTCTGACACCATATCAGTCCAATAATTGAAACTTACCGTAACCCCTTCTTCGCTGGCGCTGACAATGATGACGATGGCGTACTACGCATGGTTAGCACTGGAGAGAAATTATAGAAGAGGGCAGCCCGTCCGCACCTCGGTAGGGTCGTGTTCATTCAGCTGCTGAATAGCTAACGAGGTGGCAAGCTCTGTCTCGGGGACGGCATTTTGGAATGCGAGGACAGTGTTGAATAGAGTCTCGCCGGATAGACCCAAGGCGTGATGAACATCGGCCAATGACACGTGGTGGTATTCCAGGTTTTCCATACCGCGCTTCTGGAAGCCTTTGAGGACATCTCGGATCCTCATTGAATCTTCCAGTGCCATGTGGCAGGGCAGGACGCTAAAGTAGGCACCTACGGCGTCGGAGATGCCGGGAAGATCAAGGTGTCGGCCGGATGTAGCGTAGCCAAAGGAAACCTCGTCAGTATTCGCATAAGCTCGGAGAATGATGGCCCACGCTGCCTGGAAGACATGGAACAGAGTGATTTCGTTTTGCCGGCAAAAGGAGACGAGTGATTCCGCAGTGACCGAAAGGTTGACTTTTCTTGACCGGAATTGTTTTGGGATGTTTGTCTTGCTCTCGTTGAGTTGTGGGAAGTGGCAAGGCTCAGAGCCCTTCAGGGACTCCTTCCAATAAGAGCGGAGTCGGTCCGCTGGTCGAGACGTGAGGTGGTGAACAAAGTCCCGATATGGGGCCATATCCTCGACTCCACTGTTGAGCTTCTCATCGAAAGCCAGCTGGAGGTCACGAAGGAGCAAAGACACGGAAGCGCCATCAGCCACGGCGTGGCTAATCTCCAATCGCCCGAAACTGCCGCCATGCTTGTGGGACATGACGATCAGGCGCTGACAGAGCCGCTCCAAGCCAAAGTTGATGTGCTCGTATTCTTCCAATCGACGGATAGCATCTTGGACGCTGTCCGATTGATCTTGAAGGTGGAGGAATAATGGCTCTACCCCTTTGACAACCACTTGGGCGAATGGGCCCTGTGTCGTATCGGGGTTCTCGATGAAAGCTGTGCGCAGAGCCGCGTGTTTCTTCACAACTGCAAGCCAGGCTTTGCGAAGCCGTTGCAGGCTCAGAGGAAGCGAGCTGTTGCGCTGCTTTATCTCAAATACCTGGTGAAGTCCGTAAAGGCCAGTGTCCGATTTCCCTTGTGCGACAAGAATGCCTTGCTGCACGGGTGAGCAGGGGTACACATCATCGATGTGAATTCCACCCGCCTCGGAAGTCATATGCGTCCGGAATCGTGGAAGGCTCTTCTCCGCAAGGGCAAAAAGCGCCTCGTCGCGATGGCTCACGGCGAACTGTGGCCCGCCGTGAGAGGCTGCCGTACAGGTTGCGGAATTGGTCATGATTAGTTCCTGAATTGTTTTGCCACTGAGGAGGTCTGACACCAGAATCGAGAATTTGGCCGCTCGTAGCTGTTTGGCAGCCCGGATAGCGGCAAGCGAGTCACCACCTAGCCGAAGGAAGGACCGATCCGTCCCGACTCTGTCGGGTGGGATACCGAGCGCAAGGGCCCAGATCTCCTGCATCCTTCGCTCCTCGCTGTTAGATGGAAGGGAACCGGCGGTGGCTTCGTCAGCACCGGTCGCTAACTGGAAAGTCTCCGCATCCATGTTGTGCACCCATTGCTGGATGAAGGATCGATACGTCTTGCCGGAGACGGTGAAGGGGATGGCATTGACCGGCAGCCACAGCGAAGGAATCATGTGGGGAGGCAGCAGAGATGTGATAAAGTCTCGTGCAGAATCCATCTCATTCCATATATCTGTGTGCATCCTATCGACCACCTGGATTCCAGACTGAGACAGGCTTGTCTCGATGTCATGGTGGAGTCCCACGAGCGCGACCAGTTTGCCCTGGCACGGACCGGACTTGGCCAACACCACAACTGCTTCTGCAACGGCGGGGATACCTGTGAGGTAGTGCTCGATCTCGGCCAGTTCAACGCGCTGTCCGTTGACCTTGACCTGTGCGTCGCGACGCCCGATGTACTCTAGAGTGCCATCGGCATGGTAACGCACCAGATCGCCAGTTCGGTAGACACGCGCAGGTTGGAAGACCGAGTCGTTATACCCACCCGCCTTCCAGCTGGGCTTGCTAACGAAGACTTCCGCTGTCTTTTGCGGAAGATTGAGGTAACCTCGCGCAAGCGAGGGTCCATCAATAAGCAGCTCGCCTTCACACCCAATCGGGAGGAGGCGGTTGCAGTTCTTGGGATCGGCCACCCAAAGTTTGACGCCAACAGCGACACCGATGGTAGACGGCGAATGCTGTGTGCCGTCGAAATCGGCGAAAGAGCACATGACACTGCTCTCAGCCGGTCCGTAGGCGTTGGTGAATCGGACCGATGGAGTTGAAGACCATATCTCTGCGCAGCGCGCCGTCACGGCTTCCCCACACTGAATCAGGTGCTTGAGAGTGGGCACCTCGGCCGGGCTGAGCATGCATGCCACAGTGGTTGTCAAGCACGCAGTGTTGCAGCCAAGCGTGGTGATGATGCCTGCCAGGTCGTTGGTCTTTTCGGCGTTGGACGGAACACAGACGCAACCTCCGAACATTAAGGTGGCGAAAATGTCGAAGATGTGAATGTCGAACACATAGTCGGCGAACTGCAGCACGCGGGAGGCGGGACCCATTCTCCAGGCACGACCCTGAGCCTGAAGGCTACCACACATGGCCCAGTGCTCAAGAACCACACCCTTAGGAACGCCGGTGCTTCCGGAGGTAAACACAACGAACGCAGGGTCATGAGGGCTAGCCCTCCGAGCAACACCGGCCCGGGAGAGTTCGGTGCTGTTTTGAATGGCCGGGGTTGTGCAGAAGTCTTCGCCCAGAACTACCACATTCTGCACGAGTTCTCTAAAGACGGCTGAGCCAGCAGGCGACACGATGACAACCTTGGCCCCACAGTCCTTGACAATAGTCTCGAGGCGTGCCTTGGGGTAGCCTGGGTTCAGGGCTACGCATGCCCCACCGGCTTTCATAATCGCCAGCATGGCAACGATTGCCACTGGCGACTTTTCGAAGCAGTGAGGAACCAGGGTGCCAGCTCGAACACCTAGAGCTGTGAGTTCTCGAGCTAGCTTGGAGGCTAGGCGATCCAGCTCCCGGTAGCTCAAGGAGACCATGGAAGAGTGAATAGCCGGAGCCTCTGGCTGAGCTGCCGTCACGGCCTGGACGACCTCGTGGATGCAAGCATCGACGGTCGGCAGATCGTACGAGTTCCATTTCGTGATAGCAGCTCGATCCTTGGGACCAAGGATATCAAGTTGGCCAACGGGGAAGTCGTTACCCCCAGAAATGATCTGAGAGAAGACGTAACCGAAGACGTCGGCGACGCTCGAGGCCTGGTCAAACCCAAGGAGATTTTTGGCGAACTTGATGGAGACGTCCAGGATATCAGTGCCCTCGATGTCGACATAGAGATCAACCTGGTTTGTGTAAGCCAATCTTCGAGGAAGCCGTCCAGATCAAGATCAAACCTACGTCATGAGTCGGGAAATCTACCGGGATCTTAGAAGATCGCAGGAAACGCATCATGGTGTTGAAGCCGCGGTTCGAGGCCATGCCGTCCCCATTGATCGACACCCCAGACCCAACGGTCCGGATCAGGTCAGACACGGACGACTTGGGATCCACAGTGAGATTCACAGTGCCGCCCGAAGTCGACGGGTCCAGGGTTACACCGAAACAGACGTCGGTGCCGCCGGAATAGGTCGCCAGAACGACGGCCCAGGCAGCCGTGAGGACGTGCACGGCGTTGCAGCGGTTTTCGGCACAGAAGGCCTCGATTTCGCGGGCGTCGGCTCCTAACCCAACCCCCACCATTCCCATCCCCACCGCCATGATGGTGTCGTTTCCGGTGCGAAGACACGGGAACAGGCACTTCTCATCGTTTCCGAGAACCTTCTTCTCGGAGGTGGGGAACGGGGCACACACGGATCCCATTGTTAGCAAGCGTCAAGCGGGGGTTTTACAATACCGTTCTTTTGGCAGATATTGCGATTCGGCGGAAAGTCAAGCGGCAGATGCTTGTGAGAGGTTGAGCTAGGCACAATAGAGGGCAACAAGGGATGGATGAGCTTGTCAGTGTGACAGAGTTGACGCTTGTGGTGACGATGATGTCGAGCCAGAGTGGTGAAGGACACAAGTGGGCACTTGAGAGACTGATGGAGTCTTGGGACCTGGCAGGCTACGGGAAGCTCAGAGACCTCGAGAAGAGAGGCCATTCTCGAGTATAAGCTAGATTTCTCACGATCGGCTTACACCATTCACCCGAGCAGGCCATTACTCTCTATAACGATCATCTATCTCCTGTCCCTCGATAGAGCTGAGCATCGCCGGCCTTGGCTAGTGCCAAATCGCCCTGCCTCTTGCCCGTCTGCCTCGATATGCCGGATATTCCTTATTGCACCATTGTGAATGGCCTCGTCCGGCCACGCGATAGAGCTGCTCGCAGAGAGAGCGTCGTCGGGATGTCACGTGGTCACGATGAAGCTGAAAAGAAGGCAACTCCGCCCTGAATCCTCCTGGGCCGTGACAACGAGTAAGCGCGGGGCATATACGCCAACGGCATCCGCGAAGTGCAGGATCGTTGATCACCCGCGTCGGGGATAACTGTATTTCCATCGCCGTCGCACGTGGCAGTGGTTCAGGTCCCGTACAAACGCGAGGAGTTGGCCCCGCTCTCTGAGGTAGGTAAGGCAGTATGTGTAACCCGATTTACGAGGTAGGGCGGATCGCAGCATCTATATTCCTTCCTTCACTCCGCACCGCCACCAACCTGTAGCATCTGTAGTGGCGGCTGAGGCGTTGAGCCCAATTGGCCACGCCCCTGAGCTGAGGCTGGATGGCTGCATCTTGCCCCAGTTTTAGATTGCACTCGGCCCTGGGATGTTTATCTGCCGAGCTTACGGGCTAGATCAACCAGATCGACTCATAGTCTTCCTAAATTGGTAGGGCTCTATAGCCCTAAGTGCTACTCCATTGTTTGATTGGAGAAGCCTCTCAAACAAGAATCCTTTTTTACTCGCGTGTCCCGAGGCGCAGGCGCAGGCGCGCGGGAAAGGGCGTGTCGTTAACATACATCCCCAGCAAGGCACAGGAGGTACCGTTACTTGCTGGACCCGACTGACAAGCTCTGCCGCCAACTTGGATCGTTGTTTCAGATCTTTCTAATTCTAGCCAGGGCCACGTGGGACACCAAGTGCCATCCTTCGTTCGGTGCGTAAGAGGGATTACCCCGGGGGCTTACACTTCCGCCAAATCACCGCAATGCAATTCTCGTAAAATCTGGAGTTATACGACACCTTGTCGAGTTTTTAGTTGGTAATTATCAATACGGTCGTCAGCTATAGAGGGGGTTTCTAAGCTGTGGGCTGTTTCCGCGGGCCACGTTCATCCCATATAGCGCAAGATGATCTCCTGCCTGATCCAATTTCTCCTACTCTCAACAGCAACTAGATCTTCAAAGAGTACCTTCCCCCTAAGTCACTTCTGATACAAAAATTGCATTCCGGCTTGCCTACTTGACCTAACTACATACGTGTCTATATTCGTATCTAGTTGCTGTCACCATGACTGCCGCGGAAGACTTCACAGCGCCGGCGCAGTCTGCTGCCATGGCATACATCACATGCCGTCCTCCGCCGGCCAAATCTCCCACCGACACCATCGTCTTCAACCTTCCAGTCACCGCGACGACCACGACGGTGCGTTTTCCCGAGCCTGAGCTCGTCTGGATGCACCGGGACGTGGACAAGCGAGACTGGAACACGTTCATCAAACAGCTCGGCCTTCAGTCTGGACCCGCAGAAAGCGACGGCGCGCGACGCCGTCGTATCGACTACGTGGTCCGAGAATGGAATGACGAGTTCTTCAAACCACGCGGCCTCCGCGTGCAGCCCTCATTCGGCGATGGCACAGAGGTAAACCCAAACAAGGGCTTCGGCTTCAAGGCCGGTAACTCGTTTGTCGGTTTTGCGCCGCACTCGAGCGGTTTTGGCCTGCGCCTACCTGGAGGCATGCTCCTAGGCGTGGCTACCGGCAAGTCGGACGACCACAAGGACTGAGAGGAGGTATTGGGAGAGAATATCACGCGGCACTGGCCTTATACTACTTCTTACATCGGCAGAGATTATCTTTCCTGTTAATTATTATTTTAGTCTAGATACTGGTTACGTAGGTTGATCGGATAAGTAAATTGAACGAGGAACGAAATTGCAGAGGTACTGCCCTTGAAAATGCTTGCTTGACTGTGTTGAGTTCCTGCAACGTCAAATATTTTCTGTGTAGGCTTCAAGTTATTTATTCACTAACACTTAGTTGCGATTAATTACGGACATGTAGATATTTCGAGTATATTTATCTTAGGTAGAATATGAAATACATGTTTACATCCCTTTTCTTTCAAACTTTAATCAGCAGTAATATTATACTTTTACGTTTAGGAAAGATAAGGAGATAACCGAATTAACCAAAATCATAGCCCAACGTCAATCGCCGCGCTGCAGGTCATACAACCTCCTGAATTCCGATTGCCGTCCGAGAAGCGCTGCAGGACTATCATCCTCTACAATCCTGCCCTTCCCGAGAACAATGACCCTGTCGAAATCCAGAATAGTGTCCAGGCGATGCGCAACGGATATGATGGTCGAATCTCTGAAGCGCTCTCTGATGAGCTGGTGCATAATCTTATCCGTAGCGGTATCGACACTATGATATTCATGTCAACGGTTGCCTGACGTGCTTTGAGAGTTCTTTCTCACGTACCTGCTCGAGGCCTCATCCAAGATGACTATCTTGCTCGGGTTCAATAATGCCCTGGCCAGCGCAAAAAGCTGGCGTTGGCCGTGAGAGAACGAGTCTTGTGTGACCTCCATGTCGAGACCGCCTTTGCTGTCGATCAAGTTCCAGAGCTGCACTTGGTTGAGGGCTTCGCCGATCTCCCAATCGGAGTGGCATTCTCGGGGGTCTGCGTTAAGGCGCACCGTGCCCTTCAGAAAGTAAGGCTCCTGTGGGACAGCAGTTATATGCTCTCTGACAGTGTCACGGGGCAGCGTTCGAATATCCACACCGTCAATGGTCACACGGCCGTCCTGTATCTCTAGCATCCGCAGCAGAGACAACGCGAGCGAGCTCTTCCCACTGCCGCTGCGGCCGCACACGCCCACTTTCTGGCCCGCCGGGATTCTCAGTGTTATGCTTGATAGAGCCGGGGGGCTATTGTCTTGGTAGGAAGTGGTCATTCCGCGGATGTGAATAGAGCCACGCGAGGGCCAATGTTCCGGTGGCGGCGATGTCTCGCCAGGGCGTTCCTCGGATGGAGTGCCATCGTAGAAAGTCCGCACCCTGGACACGGCCCCGATCGAAGTCTCCAAGACTGTCCACATGCTGACAGCCGACTTCATGACTGCGCTGAGGGTCATGATATTATATAATGCGATGCCGGCAAACCCCGCACTGACACTTCCGCGAAGTCCCACTGCGACAGAGATCAGGGTAATGGCGAGTCCTGCTGCGACGAGGTCGAGCACCAGATTGAGCCATCTCTGAATACAATAAAGCAGGTAGAATGGCTTCTGAGAGTAGTTTAGGCGCTTGTCCATCTGTGTAATGAGCTCATCTTGCCAGGCGAAGGCGCGGATAGTCGCAAGGCCTCCTAGGGTCTCCAGAAACTGAGAGCTGTAGATATTCGTCAGAAAATGGGTCGTGAGAATGATGACTAAAGGATAATGCATACTATACTGGACTCTTGGCTTCTAGATCCAGATACCGGAGCTGCCGGGCTGTCCTCAGATAGAATCGTTGAATAGCCCAAAGCACGCCGGCGAGGACGGGGTAAGTGGCAGCTAGCCAATATGACGTGGGAAGTAGCATAATTATTTGTGCAAACGCTACGAAGGTATCTTTTTCCTCTCTTGTTAGTGCGAGAATATCGAGTGATCAAGCGTCGGGTCAGGCTTACTGCCAACAACGTTGAGAAGAGACAAAGGCAGCTCCGCATCAATCAGTTGGATATCTTGACTAAAACGATTGACGATTGAACCCATGTCGGTTGTAGTAAAGAACCACCAAGGCGCCCTTAACAAGCATTAGATATTGTCGGATGTCGGGCAGGGCAAAATGTGTCTTACCTAGAGACGGTTTGAACGAGAACACTGTGAAGCGTCGTTCCTGACTGCACAGCCATCACCAAGATGAGATGCCTTTGAAATTGTCAGCAGCCGGTTACTCTGAACACATCCTCGATAAATCCCATCACTTACCCACAGAGTAGGGCTAAGGCGATGAGACTCCCTCCTTGGAACCCCGCGTAAACTCCCAGGTATTTTGCAGTCTCCCGGTTTGGATTTTGCTGGTTGGAGTTTCCCCACCAAGCAAGCCATATTTCTATGAAGTTTTTGTTAGCCTGAGCCGACAGAAGTACGCACTCCTTTATGGATCATGATCCTACCGGGAAACTTCAGCAGAACCATCCAGGTGGCCTGAAGTGTAAAGAAAATGATCACGTTCCGGATACCTGTTGACTGGAAGTAGTATTTGTAAACCGCACGATCGCCGAGTCTCCGGGTGTTGTCATCAACAGTTTTCTCGGCAGGGTCGTCCAAGGCGGCCAGAGGTTTGAAGTTAGTTGTGCCTTCCTTGGAACCGGACCTGTCCGGCTCGCTTGCCCGCGCCGAGCTGACATTGAATCTGTGCAGGGGACCTTGCGGCGAGTTCAGAGCATCGAAGGTGCCCTGGTCAACAACCGACCCGCTGCTGTCGAGAACCACAATGTAGTCCGCGAACGGTAGAAGGTGGTCTGGCTAATAGTTAGAGCTAATTTTTGGATCCGATATGGCTTAGTTCCTAACATACCCGCATGAGTGGCGAGAACCGATGTGGTTCCCTGAGCTCGCAGAAGCCCGAATTGGCCAAAAAGGCCATCAAAGACCTGCTTCTGAGTGCTCGCATCTAGCCCGCTAAACACGTCGTCAAATAGGGCAATCTCGGGTTTTGAGTAGATGGCTCGCGCGATCGCCTGATTGCGCGTTAGTCGAACCTGCACGCCTGCGACTTGGGGTGTGCAGCACTTACGACACGTTGTTGTTGTCCACCACTAAGTGAGACACCTTTGCTACCAAGCATGCACTGGTCAAGCTCCGGAAACAATGCGATGTCTTCGTTCAAGGCTGCGGCATTGATGACTCGAGCATACCAGTAAGGGTCAAAGTGGGCGAAGGCTGTTACGTTTCTTCGGAGGGTTTCGTTGCTGAGCCAGGGCGTTTGATCGCAGAAGGCAATGTCTTCCGTCGATAGTTGTACTTTCCCGCGATGTAGGGGCGTCTCCCCGAGAATAGCCTTCAGCAAAGTGGACTTGCCGCAGCCCACAGGGCCGACGATCATAGTGAGCCCAGAAGCGGGAATGCTCAGCGTAATATCATGCAGAGTCAGCTCCCCATCCGCTGCCCATCCAAATTGCCCGTTCACGATCTTGACTGCGCTACCCTTTGGTTCGACAGCAATAGCGCTTACCATCTTGTTCTCAGTTAACTCAGAAACCTGTACTGGAGCCCAGTCTACCGACACCGATCCAGCTTTGGTCAGCGAGCTGGTGTCCTGACGGTCGAGAAGACGCGCGTCTTCTCGCGGTTTGGACAAGAGAAATTGTTGGATACGTCCGAAACACGCGACCGCAGCAAATATGCTCGGTGACGCGCCAAAGACGAAGGCGAGCGGTTGGGTGATGAGTGAGAGCAGGGACAATGTTTTGAAGATCCTCGTGGAGGTGAGGATCGTCCCGTCCCTCTGCGATATGACCGTGTAGGCACCAAAGACGAGAACAGGAGAGAGTGTATCGGGGGCGTAAGCTGCCAGTCATGGTCAAATTTCGAAACATAACTGGGGCATCTGCGATAAGACCTACACATGACTATGGTCGCAACCAGCATCGCCCTGAAACGTGCCGCGGCTGCTAGCTCAAAGAGGCGGAGCCTTTCGATGACTCCGAGGGCTTTTCGTAAGTACCCAGACATCTTGACGCCTCTCATGGAACCCAAGATAGACGAAGTCACTCCTAAAATGCCGTTAGACGGCTATGATAAACTAGGTACTTGGGCATATCCTCAGAGGGCATATTGGCTTACCGACACGCTTCTCAGTGGCCTTCATCCATTCCGCTTGGAAGCGGCCTGCATTCCCCCCTAGGAAGCCGACGATGAACCCAAATACTATTGCATATTAGCGCTAGCCATATTTTCGGGAGAGAGGAGAAGTTCTGATGGGGTCTAACCGAGAAATAGCCCCAGGGGTGCCACAAACGCCACGCCAACCTCGCGCTCTAAGAGAAATAAGGCAATAATAATCTGTATCAGTGTTGTCCACAGCTCATGTAAATGCGTCATGCCCTTAACAATCCTCTCCACGTCGGTGCTCATTAGAGTAACAGCCGAGGCATCATCTAGGCCGACAATGTCTAACTCAACCGTCTTGCGGTAGATGAGGGTGACAAGGCTGCCACGAAGCATCGTGACGAAACGATAAGCTGCGTGTTGGGACCATGCGGTGACCACCTATCAAATAACTGTGCTTAGCCTTGATCCTAGTGACAGGTGCTCTAGAATGGGCCGTCATCGGTCACTTACCGCTACGCAAAGGTATACAAGCCCGTAAGCGGCAATTAAGGAATAGCCGATATTCCGATCAAGCTCCGACCCGCTACTAGTAGAATTCAGGTAATCCATGACTGTCTGGATGAGGAGAGGCTGGGCAATGGCCAGGGCAACACCCAAAAGATATGGGATGACTGGGGCCAGGGCTGCCCCCCGCAAACCGCTGAAGACAGTTGTTAAAAGGACATGTTTCCCTTCCTTGGGGCCTTAAAAAGGTGACGCAGTTAGCCACAACATGAGGTATCATAGAAGGATATAGCAAGATTACGAACCACGTTCCCACTTCTTTCCCACACGCTCCCAGAGGCACTCAGAGGACATGGAGGAGTCGATCGTGGGCAGTTTCTCGACCGAGAGCGGCTGAGAGTATCCCAGTTTCATCAGTCCATTGACCCACCAGAACACAGTCCGGCTGATGACACCTGCACGTTCCTCGCTGCTGCACTGGCCCTCTTCACCCGAACCGCTCATCTCCTCTAGAGTCAGGACAAGAACCTTAAGCCCCAGAGACGCAGTGAACAGTGCGGTGAGTGGGGTAGAGAACCCCATCAGCCACAGAGTTCTTATCCGCACGGCATCAAACAGGGTCGAAAGGAACAGGTAACTACCAAGGAGCACCGAAGGACCATGAGACGATGTGTGAGTCTTGAACGATAACGCAATGAACATCATTGAGGCAAAAAGAGCTATCGCAGCGGTAGGGATAGATGCTCTAGTCTTGCTGGTGGACTGGATCGCCCATAAGCCTAGAATGGCGGCGTTTGCTCCCACCAGAAGGAGCATGACTGCCTGTTCAGTTTGCAAAATATTGTGTTAGCATAGCTCTGCTATGGATACAAAATCACTGGAGGATTCTAGAAACTTGGTCTTACAGTTTTCCCAAGAGCGAATCCATGGTGGACAGTACTTGTCTTCCGTTGCCTGGCGAGAGCGAGTAGCCGGAACGCTGACAGAATGAGGAACAGACCAGTGGGCACAATGCCGAGGACGGTCTCTTCAAAGAGAAGAGTGAAGTCAAATGATCTCGTTCGAGCGTCTACGACTGGCCCAAAGACATCGTCAGCACTCGTCGCGAGTGACGCCGGTGAACCGAGCTCAGGCATGGTATAATTGACGACACAAAATTGTATTTGACGAGTGTGCACAGGAAACCAGCCAGATGGAGAAAGATCTTCAGAATCACCCAATGTCTGGGGGTTACGGATGCAACCTGGTCTAAATGTTTTTTCTTCTTGTCATTCCAAGTACATTGCCGCCAAAGCTGGGTATTCATCGGGCGACTCACACCCTCATGCTATAACGCATAGGAGCTGACATCCTCCATCGCCACATTGCAAGAGGTTCTCGGCGTCTATGTGATTACCCTAACCCTGTAGACACCGGCGCTACATACGCGGCGCAGCCTCCGCAGAATAATTAGATGCCAGAGCGGATCTGCGAGGTCACGGCTGAACCGCGATTAC
The DNA here is from genome assembly GCA_021432635.1 of Thozetella sp. PMI_491. NCBI lineage: Eukaryota > Fungi > Ascomycota > Sordariomycetes > Chaetosphaeriales > Chaetosphaeriaceae > Thozetella > Thozetella sp. PMI_491. The sequence continues at coordinate 270,694 of MU270091.1, forward strand.
CATTCATTATAGCAAAAGTAAGACGTTGGCTAGTCGGGGAAGAAAATGTACAGTACTTGGGGGCTGTACGTCCCAAGGTACCGACTTCTGGTGGGGGGGTGTATGCGGCGATCTGCGCCGATGCGTTGGTCAGATCGGGGCTCTCAAGCTGCCCGCCAATCAACTCTGCAGCCCAGGATCTCTTGGCTTGGCGGAACCCTACACAGCCTCCCCACACTACAACGCAACAAAGTTCCTCGTTCGGTGGAAGAAGTAAGCATTTCCACAAACGTGCCAACCTCCAACAACCTCGCTGTTTCGCGCTATAGCTGAAGGCCAAGCATGGCGTGTGGGTTACCAACGAGTAAGCCAACCACGATTGGACGGTTGGGGTAGGATTTCCGTGGAGAGCAAGTTCGACGCCACCGACGTCGCGCCAGAGGGAAAGGATTGTGGATACTGGCTATTCACAGGCGGTGAACTCCATAGAGCGAGCAGAGCTGAATGAGCTGTGCTAATAAAATCTGCCTGCCGAGAAAGGTAGAGGCGCACGCGCGGCGCCAATAAGCCTCAGTCTGCCCGCCTCGACGGTTTTAGAGCCGCGGTATTCCATGTTCTTACCCCGTGGCGGCGGGCAAGGGGCGGCATCGGGACAAATAGACCAACGCAGAGACCCGGGTCAGTATGCTGTAACACGGCCCGTCAGGCGCGGCTTTTGGCTCGGAACAGAAGCAGCTATATATGAAGGAGCCAGCCCCACCGGCCCTGGCAACTGAGCTAGAGAGGCATGATCATCTAAGTCGAGCCTTCGGCTAGGTGATCGACGTGCTTAGAAGTCTAGAAAAGGGTATCAGCCTCACACCTACCCGGCCGCCATACAAGCTGGCGAACATTACGCCGCCAAATTTGGGTGAGACTTGATCCGCGCACTAGAACAGAGGCTCTGGGGTGCCTCCTCCAGCAAAAACATGTCACAACGCGCTGACATGAAGTGTTCATATGTGTAGACCACCCACTCCACCATCTCCCCGCGCCCTGATGTCGGAGCCTTCCGAAGTCAAGCGGCGCCGCCGATGCATCACCAACGCGCAGCGACGAGCGCTGCGGGCGTGGTTCCAGGCGCCGCCAACGCCGCCAGAGGCGCAGCCCAAGAAGCACGCCGACGCATCGGCTTGGTGGCAGCAACAATATGGTTACTACCTCAACTCGAGCACTGTCTCCGAGATCCTCAGCTACAAGTATGATCCCCTAGACGGCGAGGACAACAGCACGTGGGTCCTAGCTGGCGGGCGCAAGCGGCAGCGCGCTCCGAAGTGGGAGGCCCTCGAGGAGGAGCTGATGAAGTGGGTGCTCGGCTACGAGATGATGGAAGGCAAGGGTAGCGTAACGGGAGAGATGTTGAAGCGATGGGGAACCCAGCTTTGGCTTGCCTTGCCTTGCTACCGCGGGCTTGAGTGCCCTAAATGGAGCGAGGGCTGGCGCTGCCGTTTTCGAGCCCGCTATAAGAACCGGCGACAGACCTTGTTCACCATCTGACGGCTCGATCAGGTCGATATCTTTCACCGTATTCGGCTTTGATATACCAGATCCCACTTCTGGCTTCGAACTTCTAGTATATAGTTTTCAACCAGTTTCGCAGTTGCACACATGCTTATAACTTAAGAGTGCCTACCGAATTTATCATGTCATCGATCCTGATTGCTGGCGCTGAACAGGGTCCATATGGACGACACACACAAATATCGTTCTAACCTAATCTTCGTTCCCTTCATCTATCCCAAGTGCTTGCAGTTTTTCTGGCGTCCATTCGCCGCCTTTTCCCTGTTGGATACTCTTTTTAAGCATAAGCGCGAATGCCCCTTTCTTCCGATGCAATCCCAGCGGGGATCCCATTTCGCGAATGCGCCCCGATTCCATGACAATGATGCGGTCGTAGTCCATAATGGTTGACAACCGATGTACGATCGCTAAGATGGTCTTTTTCTGGAAAGCAGATCTCAGGACGGACTGGATAGCCGCGTCAGACTTGTGATCTACTGATGCCGTCGCCTCATCCAATATGACGACCTGAGAACGTCGCACCGTGGCGCGGGCAAGACTCAAAACCTGGCGTTGGCCGACGGAGAAGTTGGAGCCTCTAGGAGCAACAACAGAATCAAGACATAAACCGTCTACACTCGGGGTGCTGGCGCCGCTGGAGTCTGACTGGCCCTCCAGAACGTTCATCCCAGGGCCAGTCATCAATTCCATCACACCACAGGCATCAATGGCTTCCGCAAGCTGCCTCCAGTCCGACGTCTGCGAGGGATCGAGATTGAACCTCACATCCCCACCGAATAGGACTGGCTCTTGCGGGATAACTGTTAATCGCTTGCGCAATAACGCCTTCGGAATATTTGTGATGTCTACACCATTAATGATAATGGAGCCGCTCGTTATGTGCGTAAAAGCGATAAGCGACAGGGCTAGAGTAGACTTGCCACTACCTGTACGCCCAACAACAGCCACACGCTCGCCAGGCGAAATAGTAAAGGAAACCTCTTTCAATATTTCAGGTCCGTCAAGCTCATATCGAGCGGTGACGTTGCGGAATTCGATCTTGCCCTCCGAGGGCCAGTTCTCGGGAACAGTTACGCCCGCTTCGGGGCCTTCATCCGCTGGTTCTTCCTCTGGCGGCAGGCTAGCGTACTCTCGCACTCGGTAGAAGCAGTTGAGCTCAACTTCCATTTCGTTCATGTTCCGCACGAGGTTGAGAATCGTCTGGCCCAGTCCGATAGCGTTCGTCAAGGAGAATCCAACCAGGCCCGCCGGGATGTCGGACCGAACCGAGAGAGCCAAGATGCCGGTTGCCAATGCGATAAATGCCGCCGAGGCATCTGCGCGGACACATATCCACCGATTGAGATTGTACTGCGTCTCGGCCGCACGTGCATACACCCTCATTCTCCGGGCCAGGCCATCGGCAAACAACACTTGCATCCCACGACGTGCGCGTATGGCTACCTGGCCAGTGATGCTCTCATCGAAGTAGGAGAAGATTGGCGATTGGGCTGCGGACGCAAGGGCCTTGACCGATAGCTGCGTGCGTGTGTACATCTCAGCACACACAAACGCTATGGCACATATGAAGGCGGCCGGGAGGGCAAAGATGGGCATTATGGACCCGATAGCAGTAATACGGAGGAGGAATCGCAGCCCATTGTCGAGGGTGATCCGTAGATAATCGACAAGTATCGAGTCAAGGGAAAAGATGTCGCGCGAGAAGCGGTTGACAACCCTACCCGGTGAGTTGTTATCGTACCAGTGCGCCGACACACGCATCATAGCTGAGACTAACTTCTCGTGCATGTGGTGCGCGGCTTTCCAGGCGCTCAGTTGGAAGTAAGTCTGACTGAGGGCGGAGAAGATGGCGAAGGACGTAAGAATAGCTCCGTACACTGCCGTGTAAAGGCCAACTGTTTTAGCATCATTTTGGGAGGCAGCACCGACCCATACTGAAAGCCACAGGGGAATGGAAAAGAAAGTAAGCTGCGCTAGGAGCACCAAAACTATAGCGAGCATGGCGCGGCCGTGGCCGCCAAAGAGAAGCATGTATTGATAGAACAACAGGCGTGGGCTCCTCTTTTGGCCAGCCGTCTCTTGGCTAATCTTGTGCTCAATATCTTTCTCCATTTGAGATGCAACATCGACGTTTCTGGAATTTGCTACTGTCCGTGGAGGGATTTGATTGATAGTTGATTGCGGGAGTTCCGTCCTATTGTTGTGCCGCGCGCCCGAACCACGTCTTGTTGCCACAATATTGCCGAATGAGAGCTCCATGACCAGCTCGGCGGCGTCAGTGGCGGCTTGCATTTGAGTCACTAGGATGATTGTACGGCCTTCAAGAATAGATCCTTGGAAGCATTGCTCCCAAATGTGTTTCTGGGTTAGAGAATCTAGGGCCGAAAAGACGTCATCGAGAAGTAGCGTCGGTGACTTCGAGTAAACTGCTCGGGCTAGATCAATTCTCTGCCTCTGACCTCCTGACAAATTGGAACCACCTGGGCCAACCTCAGTTAGATCACCCTTATCGAGCTTGTCCAAATCGTGGAGCAAGGCACAGGCCTGCACGACTCTGTCGTAGCGTTGACGATGGAACGGCTCGTGCAGTGTGATGTTTGCGCGAATGGTATCATTAATAAGCCACGGAACTTGAGATGCGTACGCCACATCATCGGGACAACTGGCGCTTCCGGATTCCAGCACCGTCTCCCCAAGAAGCGACAAGAGGAGACTGGACTTGCCGCTTCCGGATTGGCCAGAAATGACGTTCAAAGCACCCGTGACGAACTCTCCGTCAACGTACAGGCGGAAACTGTCCTTGTTTAGAGCACGGCGAAAAGTCGCGTTGTGAAAAGCCGGTCCTCTTTTCTCGTGACGTATCACCTCGGGCTCACCCAGCATGTAGCGGTCAATTCGGCCGAAGGCGATTAGCGCTTGAGATAGGAACCGCGTGGCATTGGCCATCCACACAAACTGTAGACGCAAGGTTTCAATAATCGAGACAGCTGTAAATGCTCTAGCAGCTGTGAGGGGCTGTCCGAGGACTAGCGCGTAGGTGACGAACAAAGTAAATAGGCAGAACAAGGGGATGAAGTCGCCCATCGACATGACCGCCACAGCGGCAAGGTTGCGTCTCCAGGTCGAAGTTTCTTCGGAGCGGCGCGCGACATTAATGTTCTCCGCCATTATATCCTCCCAGGCAAGGTACTTGATCGTGCGGATAGAGTGGAGGTATTCGGAAATGATCGAGACACGCCGGTCGGTTCGCTTCATGACTTCACGCTGTAGCCGTGACATTCGGCGCGAAAGTAGCGCCGCTATCGGAAAAGAGCACAGCAAGACAGCTAGAGCGATGAAGGCACATTTCCCGAATAGCATGTAGAGAAAGATCATCCCGGCGGTGATCTCGATCGGTGTCGCAGTGCAGACGAGGATGAAGTCACGAGAGTTGGCAATAGCATCCACATCGTAGGCGATGAGATTTGTGATGTTTTCGGCCTTGTGCCCATTGCTGTCGTCACCTGCACGTGCAGAGGCTTTAGTGTTGTCCTCCTCCTCGACGTCTTGCTTGCTTTTGCCGTGGATCACATCGGATCCATAAACCCGCCCAGCTTTAGCGTAGAGTTCCTGCACGAGACACAACTTCGTACGCACAATCAAACGAGTGCTGGTAAAGAGATACTGCTGGTAAGACACGGACCGCAACATGGGCCCGAGAAACATCAGCGCAGGCCACACCCAGGGTTGTATTTTTGCCTCGGTCGGATCTTGCAGGTAATTGAGAAGCTGGTAGAGCGAGAACGGCGCAATAAACTCCACTAGCGCGGTTGTAGTTGCGAAGAAGATCATCCCTCCAATAGTTTCGCGGAGCGCATAAAGGAGCGTTGGAAGCGTCGACTTGAAACGCTTCCTAGCCTCTAGGATACGCTCCCGCCATAGCAGTGGCTCGTCGTACCCCGGAAGTGGAAGGGCATCGTCAAGGCTCAGACGACGTTTCGAGCCCTTCATAACGATGGGCGTAAGCCAGTGGTAGGACACAAAGTAGCTGAAGTAGGAACAGGTCTGTTCAGGACTTGGGGCTGCGTCTTCGCGCTGTGCCAGCTCGAGTGAGACTGGTGCGGGCGTCCATGTTCGTGGTGCTGTGAAGGAGGAGAGCAGCACCAGGAAGAGTGCGGAGCACTTGAGGATAGTCTTGATACCTGCCGGCGATCGAGAACTAGTGAATAGGAAGCCAGGTGCTACTTGGCTGGTGGCGATACCAAGTTCTAGCAGAAAACATGCGGCTGAGTGCCAGTTCAGGAGCCTCTTCGTAACTGCGTTGCTAGTAGTAAAGGCGCCAGCACTCAAAATCAGGGCATAGCCGATTAACGCGACCTCAACCCAGCTGGATTGGCTAGTTTGCAGGCTGTCTAGCGCAGCCAAGGTAAGCGCCAAGAGTTGGAAGAGAACTCGCGCAGAGTGATAGGTCATGTGAGTTTCATATTGACGCGCCCATCTAGGAGCCAGCTCCTCTTGGGAAGCTTTCTGTCTTCGAATCAACCTGAAGACCAGGGTAGAAAAGGAAGCCCCCATAACAAGGCAGGCAAGGCCATGAGACACTGGAGCTCGCCATGCCCTGATAGTCGACATTAGTACTATGGCGCTCTGACTAGTCTTGACTCCATCTTTGAAGCTGAGCTGCTCAGTTAGCAACCTTTGGCATTCACAACACTCGGGAGTAGTAGAGCGACTCATGGCATACCCTAAACTCTCAAGGTATATGTGGTCATTGTCAAGACTATATTGCAATTTTTCTGCTAGGACGGCAGGTAACTCTTCCATGGTGGTGATAACTGGCGGCATTCCACACGGTCCTGCAGTTTTGGGAAAGGAATGTACTTGGCATATAGTGTAAAGATGAAGAGATAAATACAGAGACAGAACCAATGGTTCGATGCAGTGCCAGTCCCAGCCCACCCGGTAACTCCAGCTACACCATACAACTTACCTCCCTCTATCATCTAGTCGGCGGGTCTGGCCCCAGACAATTCGTACATGAAGCGAGGCGCCTATCGGATGGGATGTCGTTGAGCGGCCCCGACTGCTAATCGCTCGGGAGTCACAAGCTATGCTAAGTGCGCTCGGCTCGCTTCTTCCTCGGCTAGTGGCTTGCCAAATTAGGAAATCCATAAGCGAGCATGACGAATCTTTATCGGGCAAGTTCTCCTTTTTTGCCCCGCCGTGCAAGTGTGCGGCGGCGAACAGCGCTAGTCCCAAAACAGGCACCGATAGATGCTAAAGGGCACTTCATAGGTGGGAGGAAGGATTGGTCCGCCTCGTATTGGACCAGTGCAAATCGTAACTCGGAGCTACCTTCTTACTTTCAGTATGAGCAGTCACTCGAAGCCGGCCAGATTCGATCCTCACGGCGTGCAGAAGCGGCCTCGCACAACACACCTTGCCCTTACATGTCTAGGTGTCGCCGTCCTAGCTGCGCTTCAGTTTGTCTACTCTTCGCAACAGGTCGTCCAGGGGACTCTACTTACAGACTCTACACTGTCCCGCGGGTTGGCTCTATGCAGCAATGACGAAGTCCGCCCCTTTGTTGACTATGGACTCGCCCAGCGCCGGCTGGGCTCGAGGCGAAGCAAGGCGTCAGCAACTGTCTTGAGGAATGCAACTCTAGTTAATGGAGATGGCACAGTGGAGGATAATATGGTAATAATCTTTGAAGACGATATTTTCATTTGTATTGCCAGGCTCGGAGATGGGTGCAGGGCCACCCCGTACGGTGCCACGGTTTTTGACCTGGCGGGCCGTTTTGTCACTCCCGGCCTTGTCGACATGCACTCCCATGTAGGTGTGCGACCGGTTCCTGAACTCTGGGCATCTGAAGATGTCTCCGAGCTCAAGATCGGGCCAATGTCGCCGTGGGCTCGCGCTTTGGACGGCCTCAAGCCTCAGGACAGCGGCATCCCGCTCCTCCTTAGTGGTGGCATCACCACGTCGCTTGTCCTGACAGGAGCGAAGAACCTCATATCTGGAGAAGGGATTGTGATCAAGATGAAAGAGACGCAGTCTCCCACCGATTTACCGCTTGACACTCGTGGCATGAGCCGGAAACCGCAGCGTCATCTGAAGATGGCTTGCGGTGAGAACATTAAAGCGACGCTGGGATACACGAGAGAAGGGATGTCGTATGAAGTGCGTCGCGCATTTTCTCTAGCACATGCTCTGAAAAGACGGCAAGATGATTGGTGCGCCATGGCCGCGAGCCCTCAAACTCGGGTTTCGCTCGACGCCGGTTACCCTGAGGACATCTCGCTGCAAACCCTCGTCGACGTGCTTCGGGGCGACCTCCGCACGCATGCGCATTGCTACGAGCCGGAGGATGTCTGGTCGCTGTATGACCACGCTGACGAGTTTGGGTTCAACATCACGGCGATGCACCACGCACTCGAGGCCCACCACGTTGTCGATCTCATCAAGTCTCACAACACCATGCTAGCCACTTTTTCGGATGAGTGGGGTTTCAAGAAAGAGGTGTACGGCGCTAGCGCCTACATGCTTGCGCAGGCAGCAGCCGCTGGGATCCCAATCGCCCTCACAAGCGATCACCCGGCAAAGAATGGACAGTTCCTGGCGTACGAGGCCCAAATCGCCCATCACTTTGGCCTTGACACTGGACTCGCTTTAGCTTCCATCACCGGAGTTCCTGCCAAAGCGCTAGGGATCGACAACAGGGTCGGGTATGTTGTCGAGGGATACGATGCTGATCTTGTGATTTGGGACCGACATCCTCTCCAGCTTGGCGCTCGCCCACTCCAAGTCATGGTGGAAGGAAAGACGGCTGTAAATGCTTCTCACAAGCAGTGGACCAAGAGCTTAGCCCTTACGAGTAAAGCCGTCGGAGCGCCCCCACACAGAGTGCAGGTGTCTCCTACGAATACAACTTGCGCACTTGGCGCAGGCGATGTCGTTGTGACTGGGCTCCGGAGCGAGTATATTACGGCGGAGCACCGGTCCTCCAATGGATCGTCCAATTTAACCCTAGTCGCCAGGGCCGGGCAGATAGTGTGCCTTGGCTTCCGCGACTGCGACCAGGCTGCTTCCAAGGCCCGTTTAGACGGCGTAGCCGAGATGCATGTTGAGGATGGGCATCTACTTCCAGTACGCGTCTCCCATACTCGACAAGGATGTTCTCGCTAAAGACAGTTCAGGGTCTCACCATGGTCACGAGAAACCACGGCCTAGCTGAGATTCTCAGCGAGGGATCTACGTCGGACGGTATCGCAAATGGGGAAGATTTCGACGCCCCTCGCCACACCAAGTACGGACTTTCGTTCGATGGTTGGCATCTAGATCGGGCTCACAGAGCGGGCATTACGCGGCTGGTCACACCTCCACGAAGTTCCGGCATGCTGCACGGCGTCAGCACCACCTTCCGGCCTGGTGCCGCATCCCGTGCGTTTTTCTCGGCCCCAGCCGAGCTTGCGGCGTAATATACCCTGACTTAGTATCTGTAGGCCTCGAAACGGGCGCAATTGCCAAAGATGACACGGCCATACACTTCACTATCGGCCACGAAGCAAAGAGTAAGCTTAACGCCGCCCGCTGATCTGACAAGCGGCACGACACACCACTTACAGTAACCAATTGGCAATAGGCGAAAAATTCCCCACAATTTCATCCCAGTTTGAGAAGCTGCGGTACCTCCTCAAGGGGGAGCACAAGAGTAGCTCCCTATACGAGGATGCAGCCCAGGGAAGGCTTCCAGTGGTGGTTCACACGGGGAACAAGGACGTGATATCTCAGGTTATCCAACTGAAACGAGAACAACCACAGCTCAATCTTGTCATCATGGGGGGAGCTGAGGCCTCGCATGTTGCGCCCCACCTAGCGGATGCCGCGATCCCGGTCATCATTGCACCGTGGATGTGCCACCCTTGGTCTTGGGACGTGCGGACTTGCCTTCTCGGGCCGCCGCTTACAGACGAGACGCCGGTATCCGCGCTTGTAGGAGCCGGAGTGAAGGTGGCATTGGGAAACTGGGACCCGCGAGACAGGTACGTGCGGAATGCGATCTGGGAAGCCAGCTGGGCGGCCGGCCCAGACAATGCGAGCCTGGCTATCGATATGGTGACCCGGAATGTTGCGGAAATCCTGGGGCTTCCGCAATCCGACGACTTTGTTGTTTACCAGCGAAGTCCGCTGGAATTTGGTGCCAGTGTGGCCATCGTCTTTGAGCAAGGCAGGATTACGAGATGTTGGCCTGACGTAGAGTAGCTCAACAATGGTAGCCCACAACCCCGCACAATTAAGACAAAACCTTGAGTTTGACGTTGCTTCTGCGTCTTGAATGGTGAATGTCTAAGACATCCCGGGAGCGCTGACCCCGCGGTGAGAGGCCACGAGAACCAGGGAACCGATTGTCCCCCCCCCGTTTTTCAATACCTTGCGTTCTCCTGAATCGGCTTGATTCTGCGGGTTAACCCATCGCCGATCAGCGCGCCACGCTAATAACTGGGGTAGCAACCAGCGGAACTGGCTGAGAGCGGGGCAAATGTTCCGTACAGGCCAAGTATCCCATCGATGTTGCCACCGTCGACCCTCCAAAAAAGGAATGTCTAGACCAGCAGTCTCGTCGAGAGCATCGAGACTTGGTTCGAGACTTGATTCAGAGACAAGGTCGGCTGGTGAGAGGCGCAACTGAAACTAGGAGCGACGGCTGAGCCTCTCTCCTTATCGCATGGTAATATCTCCCTGGACATTGGACAGCGCACAATTTTGTGGACATAGCCCGAATACCACACTAAAAATAGGAAAGCATTGCGACAGGGCACCAGAAGGGCTAGCTCGTGATCCTCAGCCGTCAAATCTCACCGTCTCGACTCGAAGGCTATTTAACTGCGTGGATCAGGGCTAGCCATCAGCTTTATGCTCCGGCGAACGCTGCGCTTATCGACCTGCTGATTTGGAGGCCGTTTTACCAATTCCAGGAGTTTGTACGAAATAAAGCGAGAACAAAAAAGTGGGACAAATCGTTAGTAGCGTCCGCTGAGTCTACCGACCGTTTGTTCGCGGTGGGCCGCCTGCCAAAATGAGGAACGATCTGGGTCCCTCGCTTACCGAACGCCCCCCCCGCTGGAATTGGCAGGTAGCTCGAGCTTGCTAGTGGATTTCGGGCAGACCGTGGCCGTCGCATGGCGATCGCCAAAAACTGCTGCGCCGTATCCCGCGGCGCAGGTTCCCAGGAGATCTGAGGTGCCCAGGCCCACGTCCATGCGCTGGGTCGGGTTTATTTAACAAGGAGCGAAAATGCTCTAGGCCGTCCGTGGCGATAGCAAAGATTGTTGCAGCTGCAGGCGATCGACAAAAGACTGCTAGATGGGTGGGCCGAGCCGGGGGCCCCGAGCACATTGCTACGCCAAAGTCCTCTGCTGGCCGCCATCCAGACTGCTGGAGCAGAAAAGGGGGGGGAAAGGGGAGGAAGGGGGGGAGGGGAAGGAGGCTAAGGGGCTAGGGGGGGCGAGGGAGCCAAGGTCTGGGCAAAAGGGAAGGTGCGCTAGAATTGGCCACAGTTCGAGAAGAGGCAAACGGCTGATGGGACGATCGTCCCGGAACGCATCTGTCTAGGCCTCGGCGAAGCGACAAGACGGATGGCTGGTGATAAGCTTCTGCACCCCATACTTGGAATTTTCTTGGGATTTCTTAGGGGTTATTGCTAATGCCAAGTGCACTGAGCTTAGTCCCTGATAAGCCGATCCATGGCTTGGCTGGTGCCTTGGTGCGGCTTGTGCGGTTTATTGGCGGGGCGGGAGGAGGGAGATGGAGGGAGATGGCCAAGGGGGCGATCCCCTGTCTTGGAGAGTATGGAGTAGGTGCAGGGTACGGCAATGCTACTACTATCCAGCTTCTCAAATCGGATGGTGGTTCCGGGGCTAGGTGCTTGGCCGGCTCTTGGCCAAAGTCGTTTGAGAAAGCGCATAAAGGAGCGCTATGCCGATCGGCCAATCAGAGGGCGCCTAGTGGTATAATCCACATAGATTGCAATCAGAACTGCCAAAACGAGAGCTGGTGACTTTTGCGCAGGCGAGTGGATATTCCCCACTGGGGAATGTCACAGGATCCCCGGCAGCTCCCTCGGTCGATTGCGGTGCTAATGCGAATGCAAGCCGAATGCAAGAGTGCCCCCCCTGCAACGCCAGGCGCGCCGCGCCCGTCCCTCGATCGTATAATTATCGCTGCACCCGCGCGTCTGAATCCCGCCGCCCATCTCGAGCTGCTTTCCCCCCCCAGCCTTGAGCCGCACGCCAGCCTTCCCGGCCGTCAATTCCTAGTCAATCTAGCGGAAGGCGTGATCGTCTATCAAAGCCGCAAGTATGGGTTTTACTATGCGCAAGTTCCGGGGCGAGACCACCACCTCGGAGGTCAACAGCACCGCCCTGGAGGGGTCCGACTCGATCGGCGAGGAGACCGTCGCTGCCGACATGCACCTCAGGCGTGTGAAGGACCAGCACCAATGGGATCCCTTTATGGACTACGACCAGATCGACGCTGTCGATGCTGCCCTCGCCACTGGGGACCCTGAGAAGGAGGCTGCCGTCGAGCAGTCCATCCTCCAGGAGGACTCGCCCTACATGGAAGTGCGCGCCTCGGTAAGTCAAATCTCGAGAACCTATCCTACGCTGCCCCAAACATGGCGCGGAATTGGGGCTAATTGGGAGCTCAGGTCAAACCTACGGATGACCCGACGGAGTACGTCGAGACGATCCGCGCATGGACCATCGGTTTCATTGTCTGCACCGTGGTTGGTGCCGTCAACGTCCTGCTCTACGAGCACTACCTCGTCGTCTCCATCACCAGCCCCGTCGTCCAGTTGATTGCCTACCCCATGGGTACCGGCTGGGCCAACTACATGCCCAACGTCAAGGTTTTCGGATATGATCTCAACCCCGGCCCGTTCAACAAGAAGGAGCACACCCTCATCACTATGATGGCCGCTGCCGGTACCACGATTAGTTACTCTATCTCCATCCTGATCGCCCAGCAGATCTTCTACGGCCAGATGTGGGGCTGGGGTTTCCAGATCCTCCTGATCATGTCGACTCAGGCTATGGGTTTCGGTCTCGCTGGTGTCATGCGCCGCTTCCTGATCTGGCCTGCTGCCATGGTGGTAAGTGCATCTGCAACAGAATTCTCGAGCCATCAGGCCGTGATTTCTAGGCCTCCCCCTTTTTTTCTATTTCCATTTCGACCCTTGCTGACCGTTCATGTAGTGGCCTGCGACTCTCATTACTTGCTCTGTGATGGACAGTCTGCACAACCACGCCTCTGGCGACCCGGTCAACGGCTGGAGGATTGGTCGTTACAAGTTCTTCATGATCGTTGCCGGCGGTACCTTCATCTGGCAGTGGATCCCCAACTCCATCGCGCCGTTCGTCGCGTACCTGGGACAGTTCCCCACCTGGATTGCCCCCAACAACGTCGTCGTCAACCAGGTCTTCGGTGGCCACAACGGCATGGGCTTCATCCCCGGCACTCTTGACTGGAGCGGTGTTTCTGGTTTCTTCCTGAACCCCCTGCAGTTCCCTTCGTTCGCCATCTGGAACTCGCTCGTCGGCGGCGTGGTAATTCTTGTCTGCGGTTACTCCCTCGCTTTCGGTGGCGCCGACTTCTACAAGTACCTGCCGCTGAGCGCCAACAAGAACTTCGACCACTTCGGCAAGACCTACAACACGTCCAGGATCCTCAACGCGGATCTGACCCTGAACGTGGAGGCCTACGAGGAGTACTCGCCTCTCCTGATTGGCCCTGCCTTCACCATGGCCTACGCCCTTGGATTCGCTGCCCTCATGTCCACCGTCGTCCACGTCATCCTTTTCCACGGAAAGGACATCTGGCGCCGCACCAAGAACGCCCGCTACGAGGAAGCCGATGTCCACCTCAAGCTCATGAGGAAGTATCCTGAGGCTCCCGAGTGGTGGTTCATGGGCGTCTTCGTCATCTCTTTCATCTTCGCCCTGGTTGCCTCCCTCGTCTGGGACACCAAGCTCACCTGGTGGGGATTCATTCTCTGCGTCCTCATCGGTGTCGCCTTGACCCTGCCCGTTGGAATCATCCAGGCCATCACCAGCCAGCAGACCGGTCTCAACATCATCACCGAGTTCATCGTCGGTTACATGCTTCCCGGCCGTCCTATTGCCATGATGCTTTTCAAGTCATGGGGTTACATGCTTATGGCCAACGGTCTCACCTTCGTACAGGGTAAGCCTCCCCCCATCGTCTCTCCCATCAAATCATTTCCCCCTTGATCTTCCACTGACTTTGAAAAAAGACATGAAAGTTGGTCACTACATGAAGGTGCCTCCTCGGTCGATGTTCCGTGCGCAGCTTTTCGCTGTCGTCTGGCTGTCGCTTGTCCAGATCGCCACCTTCAACTTCCTGGTCGGCAACATTCCTAACTTCTGCTCTGAGGACCAGGCGCAGGGCTTCACCTGCCCGGCTGCCACGACCTTCTACAATGCCAGTGTCATCTGGGGAGTTGTCGGCCCGAAGAGGATGTTCGGACCCGGTGCCCTGTTCTCGTGGATTAACTGGTTCTGGCTGGTCGGCGCTGGCTGCACCGTGATCCACTGGCTCATTGCCCGCCGGTACCCCCGCAGCATCGCTGTAAGTACACCACGCCAGGCACATTTTCGATTTACTGGAGACTAACACGTGGCAGCGTTACATCTACTTCCCTGCCATCTTCAGCATCGGCGGTATGATCCCCCCCGCTACCCTCTGGAACTTGTCCAACTGGCTCCTTGTCGGTGCCTTCTTCAACATCTGGGTCATGCGGCGGTACAAGGGCTGGTGGTCTCGCTACACCTACGTCATGGCCGGTGCGCTCGATGTCGGCAATGCCCTCTGCCTGGTGCTCTTCGCTCTGGGTCTCGGTCTCTCCGGCAGCTCTTTCCCTGAGTGGTGGGGCGTGACGGTTGCCGACAACACCATTGATGCGACGAGGCAGGCTCGGACCCGGCCAGCGCCCACGGACGGTTCCTTCTTCGGCCCGCCTGCGGGCAGCTGGTAATTGCTGGTGGTGAGCTTAGCTTTTCCGGTTGGAATATGGCATCGTGACGAACGAGTTTCCAGAATATCTGGGGGCTTACTTCCGTCGACGCTGCATACCGATTCACAACCTGCCTAGCATAAAATTGTAATCTTGAAAATCTTACTCTTCAAACGATCCTTGGTAGTCCATGTAATCTTGAGCACTCATTGCCTACGACGAGGTTAAACCCGCCGGTGCCGGCCCCAGCAAGCAGATTTTCAGTGAAACGTTTTTCCTCATTTAATTCAACAAAAAGCCGCGTAATGATTACCAGGAACAGCTAGGCCAGGATATATATATCCATCTAATCGTGGGCCCTGGTGGCGCGATCTACGGAGTAAATTTGCCTTGGCATACAGGCTTCCCGAAGCCCCTCCCCACTTCGCTAGATGCTCTTCAAACGCGTACCCCTCTTCAACCCGCCCCTTGTATGGCTATTAGCTCGGCACAAGACAGGCTAACCATATTTGAAGCCCTGAAAGCTAGTAGACGGCTCTCCTAGCTCGTTGCTGGCCTCGTGGGCTTGTTTCTGGCCCTTCCGCCTTGTTGGTGGCCCTTAAAAAACAAAACACAAAAACAAACAAACAGAGGCTCTATTAGAATATGCTTTCTATTCTCCATCGCAAACGGCTGAAGAATCCCGGGTCTCTATGCAGATGCAGATGTGTGCATTTGGCAGTTACTACGCCCGTCCGGATCGGGCGAGTTTCGCGATCACCTGGGCCGCGACCTCTCTCCCGGGTTTGTTCTGAGCCACCTTCCCCAGCTTCTGCGCATTCTCTCTAAAGGTTGAGGACTCGTTACTTGCTACCACTCTTATGATGGCCTCGCTCAGGCATTCCGGTGTCCACGACGGGCTGGATTCTCGACAGCCCCAAACTCCGACCCCGATCTGCTCGACAAGTTGCGCAAAGTTGTAGAGATCAAGCCACAACGGGAGGACAACCTGGGGCACACCAGCCCTGCGAGAATTAGTAGCTGCAGAAGCAAGTGTGAGGAGCATAAATAAGAGCTTGAATACGTACGCGATCCCCTCGTGGTAACCACCGGACCCGCCATGTGTGACGGACAAAGATATGTGCCCTGACTCGAGCAACGCCGAAGGATCCACAGACAACCACCTCGACACCTTCACCCTTCCAGTGTCTGTCAACGGCTTGGCAGCCTCCTCCCAGTCAAAAGTCAAATTCTCAGAGGGATTCACCTTCCACAAAACCTGTAGGTCGGTGTCTTCGAGGACCTTGGGGATGGCGCTGATCATCTGCCGCATCTGCGTAATGCTGTAGCTAAATCCACTGCCCAGGTTGATGAGAATAGTGGGCTTCTGTTGCATCCATCGAGAGAATTCTGGGTCTTGTTCCTCTGCCGGCGCAGCGGATAGAACAATCGGCCCCGTGCACGTCACGTTCGCCGGAACATACTCCATCGGCACCGATGCACCTGGCAGCGTCTGGGTGACCCAGGGCACATCCGCGCGGTGGGTTCCATAGAACTTGATCGGGTCAAGCACACCGTGTTCCTTGAGGAAGGTACGCTTGGCCGCAACGTCCGGCATACGGGTAAGGCTAGATATTATCCGGGCATTGAGGATCGCGTTCAAGGGAATCTGCCGCCACGGAACTGGAAAGGGGAAGCCCGAGCCCATCCTACACGATGGTAAGCTTCAGAGACGCCAGAGAGACATCTCAAACACTCGGCTGAGGACTCACGCAGGATACTTCCACAACATCCCCAGCCACGGCTGCTCGCCCACGAAATTTTCAAGCAGCGTGTTTGGCGTAATAAATGCGTGCAGTCGCTTTCTACCCCGTGTGGCCTCGATTGCGGGCATGAAAAGGGTATCTAGGACGACAACAGCGGGGTCTACTTCATCGATTATCTTGCCTATGTTATCGTGCAGCGCTAGGTGGTCCTCGGCGCTCCACGGCGCCAAGTAGCGCTGCATGCTGCGAGCCAGCTGCTTGACTCCCGCCAAGCCGGGCGGCTGGACGCTGGAGAGGTGGCCATCCTCGTCGGCGAAGTCTTCGCCGTGCAGTTTTATAGCTTCAAAGTACGAAAGACCCACTAGCAAGTGGAAGCTGACTTCCTGTGCCTTCGGCTCGCGCCGTTGGGCAAACGATGTCAACCTCGGGAGCTTCTTGGCTAGCTTGGGGTACGAGGCGAAGTGCACTTTGATATCCGGATACTGCTCCAGCAGCGCTTGTGTGGTAGCCAGGTGTACATTTGACAATCCGTTATGTTCGAGCGCTAAGAAGAGGACAGTATTGTTGCGGCCTTGGACGTGCTCAAACGGAGGCGAAGGTTGGCTCAGCAGTCGTGGCAGGACTGCCACCAAGACGGCAATTATTGCCCCTATGAGAGTAATACGTCTGAACATGGCTGTCTAGTGAAGGGAAAAGCTGGAAATGGCTTTAGAATAGACTGAGTGAGGTTAGCTGTTGGTTGGTAGTCATATATTATTTTTTCAACGAGCCAAGTCAGATCTCTCTGCAGGCCGGCGGCGTTCAGCCGGGGTCCGGGCCGTGAGTTGACCTGTAGACCGCTATGAGACACCGTACTGTACCGTGCCACCATAGGACTTCTGTACATAGCTACTTAGGGAACAGGGCGTCCTTGCCAAGCTTTTGGGAACAAACGGATCCTTGCACCCCCACTTCGCCCTCGTTCCTTCGGCTCGAAACGCAATAAACCCGTCCTAAGCTGCTCCGTGCTCTCTCCCTGCACACTTTGCTGTGCCGTAATCGCGCCTCCTACCCAATCCTGAGTTTGCCAGTACCACCTGGTTTCCAGGATCTGATTGGCGCATGCCTACTTCGGCTCGGACCACCGTAACGAGTGTTATCGTTGTTGGCTATTCTCGTCCTCCGAATCCTCGGGTGCGTGGGGGCGTATGCATGAATGCACGAGGCCAATATTCGATGCTATAAGCTATTGCGCACAGGGAGCAAGCATTGGCCCGGCACGGCAGATATATGTGTACCTACCGTAGGTACTTATGTATTCTCCTACTCAAGTACGCTCTGCAACCGTGCCCCGGCTGCAGCATCTGCTCTGCCCTATGAGCACCGGCAGAGATATCGAAACTCAGCCTTTCACAATACATGCAATAGCCAATTAGCTTGCGGTTGTGATATCCTCGAAATTAATACACGTAGCGAAACCTAGCCTTCTGCTCTTGATCAGTGGTGTCGAGTAGTCCATCATGATGCTGGACCGACTCTCCCTCCACGATGGGATGGGCTTTATCCCTCCTCCAGTTGCACCACATCAAATAGCCTTGCAGCACCATTGGAAGAACTGTCAAGAAGACGAAGCAAATGAATTGGGCCAAGAAGACGGTGGGGTAGCGAGGCGCCTCCGACTCCAAAAACAGCTGGGGGGCAATAACTTGGCCAGCGCACCAGCCCATGAAGATGATGGCCGCCGCAGTGCTCTTCTTGGTGAAGCCCGCGTAGTTGGAGCCCAGCATGACCATTAGAAGGCTGAAGCTAACGCTGTGCGTGCTGAGGACGTAATAGGATATTAGTTTTCCGGTACGATTGCTGTCGGGAAGGACGTAGAGGAGAACGGAGCCGATAAGCCCGGGAATCTGGGATAGTGCCATCACCCAGCAACGGGTATTCTTGAAGTGCGATGTGAACCAGCCTGACGAGACCAATGACACGAGCTGGATGGCCCCTTGTGGCACATTTAGGAGCGTGGTATTGAGCGAGCTGAAGCCAAAGCCCTTGATCACGATGCTTCCGTAAGAGGAAATGCCACCAGCCGGAATCGTGTTCAGCAAGGCAAGTGCAAAGAGGATAAAGGTTTGAGGGTCGAAAAGCGCTTCGAAGAATTGGTTCCACTTCCACTTGTGGTTGACAAAACCCGTTCGGTTCTGCAGCACTCGGAGGACGGCGATCTCCTTCTCTTTCTCCGACAGCCAACGAGCATTCATGGGGTTGTCGGGTAGAAAGACGAACAGCACGATGGAGTAGCAGAATGTGACGGCTCCAAATATGATGAAGTACCAGATCCACGCCCCAAGGTCCTTATACTCTATGTGACCGACGCCGTAGCCAATGA
Source organism: Thozetella sp. PMI_491 (assembly GCA_021432635.1). Classification (NCBI taxonomy): domain Eukaryota; kingdom Fungi; phylum Ascomycota; class Sordariomycetes; order Chaetosphaeriales; family Chaetosphaeriaceae; genus Thozetella; species Thozetella sp. PMI_491. The sequence continues at coordinate 289,358 of MU270091.1, forward strand.
CGCCGCCAAGGATCTGGCCAATGGCGTTGCCGACGAACCAATAGCTGACACGAGCAGGCTGTTCATCTCTGGTATACCACTGGGAGGTGATGACGACGAAGGCCGGGTTGATGCAGGACTCAACGGTGCCTAGGAGGAAGCGGACGGCCATGAGCGTGCCAAACGAGCGGGAGGCGGCGGTGCACATGAGGAGGATCCCCCACGTCATGACCATGATGCTCACAAATCGACCGATGGGAAACTTTTGGAGGGATCGAGAAATCACAGGCTGTGCAACCATGTATGCTTGGAAACCGTATTAGGATCGGTGGATAGTATGTGAGTGCCACGCTGCTTACCTAGGTAGAAGATTGAGCCGCTAGCCCAGCTGTACTGATTTCCAGTTAGGTGCTAAGGGATATAATTAGCTTTTGATTCGCGATTCCTGCTTGCTTCATAGGCACAGCCTACATTGTCTTCTTTCAGACCAAAGTTGGCCGAGTATGACAGAGCTTGCTTGTCCATAAAATTAAGCATATATGTGACGAAAAGCTGCCATCCAGGGTCAATAAAGAGCAAACCTATTCACGTCTGAGGTGGTACATACCATAGGCATCAGCCTCATGTCGATCTTGCGGCACATTCGACGGCTCTCCTCCTCGGTCACGGTGGCGTTATCGACACCACGTTCCAGGACAAACTTCAATGCATCATCTGCGCCTCGGCTGTCACAGAGTTCGACTTTGCCTTGTTCGGCTTCTTGCGCTGAAATCGCCTGTGAGAGTCCTTCAGGTTCCTGGCCCTGAGGCTTCTCCGAAGGACTTTGCGAAGCCATAATCACGGTTAGGATGGGCTACCACAGGGAGAAGATTGTCTGGGTGCTGAGAGGTAAGAGCAGCTATGGAAGACTGAAATCTCTGGGTGCAGAGGGATTCTCGTCGCTGCCTTTTGACCGCGTCTCCTAGCAAGGCCAAGCCGCCAACGGTGGCCTCGACATGCGGGGTGACGAGGGCTGTTCCCCGCTGGTCTACCCCAGAGTGTATCAATATCAGGCTTATCTTTGGAGATTGCCGTGTTTACATCACACGAGTCCGGAGGTTGAGAAAGGTGATGGGAGACATATTGTCCCTCACTGGAGATTGGCGACCGGCCGTTCAGGGTCGCATGCATGACTCGGTCCAGGCACTAGGGGATTGGCACTCGATCTCGCTTGTATGCTTTCCTAATCCGGTAAGTCGATAGCCGAACCCGTGGTCACGCACCGTCGGTTAGAACTAAGTATTACGTATCTACGCGAATAATCAAGGCCAAGGAATTATCTCGGGTTTAGTAAGGCTTACCTGGAAGTGAGGGCCGGCCGAGCTCTTCGCCTGGTATGAGGCGACGCGCAAGCGGGAGGGTAGCACACAGCGGGGGAGCAGTATTGGAGCTGAGTAGTATGGTATCAGATGGTCCATTTTAATGTCTGGGTATTTTAGGCAGGGAGAAGGATCTTCTCATTGTGTAGAGACACCCAGCCTATAGCCGCGCCGCCACGCTACAGACATCATCTTTGCCCTTTACCAGTGCCTTTATCCACCGCCAACATGCGAGTCACCAGCAGCCGCGTGCAGTATGAACACATTGTTGTCTCTGGGATGCCCGAAGAGCGTGGCAAGCGATACGGCATGAAAGCTGCCGAGAAGATCCGAAAGAACATCGCCCACTATCTGGAGCCAGGCCAGTTGCCGCCCTGGGAAGATGTCGTGAGATACATCCACTCGATGTATATCCCCGGCCTCAAGCAATACTTCCCCAGTGCGCTAGAAGAGATGAAAGGCATAGCCGCTGGGGCTGGGGTGTCCCTGGAGGAGATTATCATGGTCAATGCTAGATACGATTTGTCGAGAGCCCCAGGTGGCTCTAGGCACCATGCTAGGGCAACTCACGGCGAGAAGATCCGTAGGGCGGATGCTCAGACAGTCATTCGGCCAACGGTACTGAGTGGGTCGCGTGCTCGCGGTGTACCCAGCGTCGTGAACATGTCGGCCTTCGACTCCGACTTTGACGGCGATGCAAATGAGTGTACGAGCGCGGCATTCCTCCCTCCCACCACGGAGGACGGTGTCGTGCTCTGTGCGCAGAACTGGGACATCTCCGGCTACCTCTACGCAGATGACCTTGTTATCCTCCTCGAGATACATCCAGATCCCTCCGAGGGAAAGCCATCCATGTTCGTCCTGACCGAAGCGGGCCAGATGGGGCGCTCCGGCATGAATTCGGCCGGTCTCGGCCTCTGCGCCAATGCCCTAAACTCCTCTAACGACTACGTCCCTGCCTTAGACGACGAAAAACCGACTCCTTGTCTCCCTATTTCGATTCTGCGTCGGCTGTATCTCGAGTCTAAGTCGTACCCGCAGGCATTACAGGCCGTAGTCAACGCACCGCGCCACATGTCGGGCAACTTAACGCTGGCGACGGCAGAGGGGCATGCTATATGCCTAGAGCTCACACCACACGAGGTCTTTGCCCTTGCCCCAGAGAAGGGTGAGCACTACGTTGCCCACTCGAACCACTACCTGCACCCTGCGATGAAGGCCCGGCCACGATCGGATGTCTACGACGCCTACCTTGGCGGCAGCAGCTGGTACAGAAAAGATCGTTTCGAGGCGGGTATCAGGCCACACCTTAGTGGAGGAGTTAATATCGACACGCTCAAGCGCGCATTTTCTGATCACCTGGGCTATCCCCAGGCGCTGTGCCAACATGTAGACCAATCCCCCGGCACTAGGCTTCCGGGGTATCCGTTCAAGGGCAGCATGACGGTAGGATGTGTGGTGTATGATCTGACGAGGAGGGTCATCACGACATGCAAGGGAACTCCTTGCACGGGGGTGTTCCAGTCGTACAAGTTGGACGAATGATACTCCTAGGCAAGACGGGAGAGCTAATGATTGTCTTTAATATATCTCGGGTGTTCATTATCAATGAGTCTTGCTAGAGCCCTGGATATCAGATGACGAATAGACCCGTTGTTTCCTGCATAACTTGCACGAAGTCCTCGCGTTTTCCAGATCGATTCTGCCGCTCAATGATGGTTTCTAATAATACCCGAGTCTTGAGGAAATTGTTCCCCCAGACCTCAGCGCCTTGGAGCGTCCGCACGGCCCAGATCTGGTAGATAGGGTCGCGGCACACCATTCCCGCCACAAAAATGATGTGCCGCCAGACACCTTGCGGGGAATCGGGCCGCGCCATGTGTACACGGTTCACCAACCGGATAACCCTCAGCGCACATTCTGATGATGGCAGAAACTCATCGACGGCGAGAGATGCGGTAGGAGGCCTGTATTCCTGGTAGAGAATGACAGCCGTGTAGAAGGTAGCTAGAAGCATCACGCCATTATACTGGCCGGAAGAGACATCCGGCATGGCATCAGTCTCGCCTAGCGCGATTCTCATGGTCATCTGCGTCTCAGGGAAGTGCCTATTGTCCAATTCTTGCCTGAGGACACGCAGGCTTGCGTCCACAGCATCCCAACCCTGCTGCTTCGCCTCATTATCCGGCCATAGCTTCACGAGCTTGATCTGGCCCATGACCATGCGCAGCCGCAAGGCTAGTCTTAGTGTAGCAGAATAGGGCGAACGACGTGAGCTATGCTCGCGTCTAGAACAGTCTCGGCGGCAGGCGCACATCCATCAATGAGGTCGTAGACGTAGGGACAGCTCCTTAGGCACCCGAGGAGGTGGCCGGCGTTCCCAAAAGTCGAGGCTCGCGCGTCATATGCGCTCATCCAGACGATGCCTCGAATGCCCATTGGCCCTAGTCGGGCAATCGCTTGGTCCTTGTCGCATTCATCGAAGAGACTACGGAGGAGGCTGGCGGCACGATGGAGCAGGCTGCAGAAGATGTCGATCCCCTCCGCCCGTAGGCATTCGTATTGTAGAAGGAACCATATGGTCGTAATGGTCGCATCGATATGGTCCAATGGTCGCCGGTCCTCCATGAGCAGCTCATTCGCGCGCGCATACCGTTCCTCAGCATCGTCCGTAGGCTTGTGGCTTGACTGCGCAAGGTGCAGGCTGCTCCAGGCCATCATTGCCTGGAATAGCTGCTGATGGGACAAGGCCAATGTAGAGAATATGGAGATATAGACATTCTCCTGACGCGAATTCTTCATCTTGGAAAATTTGATCATCGTGTTCAGGAAATGCTCCAGCGGAGCGTGGTCGGCAGCGCGTATCTCGACGAAGCGCCTTGATGCATCGCCGGCGCTTTCATCATTTTGGCGCGCTTCTGTAACTGGTCGGGTTGGGTCGGTTATCTGCGAATCCTGCAGAGATGCGCCGCCCCGGATTGTATCAATATGACCTATGGTCGGGTGCAAGAGGTCTAATGATGTAGGGAACTCAAACTCGACGTCTCCGGTGTGATCCATAATGTCCCATAGATCATCAAAAATATCTAAAAGGCCGGGTTGCGTCGGCACATTATGATCCTGGAACTCGCCGGGCACCATCTGCTCGATACCAGAAGCGTCGGGGGGTTCATCGGCCGTTACGGAAATGGCAGTGCCCGCCGGGGACTCATCTGATATGCTTGCATCACCGAGAGCTGCCAATTGATCGGCAGAGTAAAGGTGGAAATCATAGGAGGAAGCGTCGGGGGGGGCATTCAATTGCCTCTCAAACAAGCCAGCCGGTTCGGCGAATCTCACGTTGAACCTGGGAGGCCGCGACGAGTTGGGCTCTGCCGGAAAGGCACAATCTAATCTCAGACGGCAACAGGCGCGGCAAGAAGGCTTCTGCTCGTCGCACCTGACCTTTCGACGGCGGCAGTGTTGGCATCCTGTCGGGATGTATTAGAGCCCGTCCTCTCTAAAGCGAGCCGGGAGCGAGGCACTGCTCTCACCAGTTTTGGTCCTCCGTGAGCGGGGAGGATGTGGTGACGTCTCAGCTTGGCGGGGAGACTTGGCAGCATCGTCTGTAGGCCGGTCTACGCCCTCAGACATGGCTTACAGCACCCGACCTGCCTTGGCGCTACCTATTATCTAAGCACGTTGATTGGGAGGTGTCCTCGGGGGTAGCGCCGGGGATAGAGTCGGTAGGGCTGGAGTAGATGCGGTAGTTAGAAACGAGGTGCCTGCTTCAATGTAGCGCAATGAGAGTAGAGGGTCAGGAAACAGGGCGATGGCTCAAGTCACCACCTGGGTTAGTGTGGTCAAAGGGCACTAAGAGCCAGCTCTGCGTGGCTGGAGAGAAGGCAATCGCCACAGTGTGGCTATCCGGAAGAAGCATAGTCTTCCTAGCATTCACGGAGCGCTGTGGGGAAAGCGGATATTTACGGGGAAATCTCCGTTTTACGGGAAATTTTCCGTTAACGGGGACTTGCGGGGTTGACATACACACGCGGCCGGCTTACTGGAGCTCGCTGAGAAAACAAGGGAACTGCATGTTAGACTACAGACTATGGATATAGATTAGAAATACATTGAAGGTGAACCTGGGTGCCGTGCGGGCTGAATATAAATAAGAGCCAGCACGATGCTTTCCCTCATACCACCGCTCAACACACAAGTTCCAACATTTCGACAATTCATTTAATCACTGTTCTAGTCACACACTGCTTTCTCCCTACTTGTAATTCCGATGGCTCCAACAACTAGGAACGTTCTCCGGAGACAGGGTGGTGGCGTTGTCCGATTCTCCAGCGAGCTTATTCCCTCGCAGGGATCGTCGGATGTGCTCATTCGCGTCCGAGCCGTCTCGCTCAACTACAAGGATGTGGCCATGGTGGACGACCGGTTCCCTTTCGCAGCCCTCAAGGGTGCCATCGTCGGCACCGAGTTTGCGGGCGAGGTAGTCTCGGTGGGGGACAAGGTTCGGCTGTTCGAGGTAAACCGCCGCCCCATTCAGTGCTGCTTGACGTAGGGGGCAACTCCGCTGACATACCTTAGGCCGGCGATCGGGTTGTGTCCCTCATGAATTATGACGATATCACTGGGAGAGAGTCTACTTTCCAAGGCAAGGCTTCTGTATTTACTATGCGGCACACCAAGGGTTCACCTAACAAGCTTCCTAGCACTCGGCCAGAATATCGATGGGTCCTTGGCAGAGTATCTCGTCGTGCCGGAGATCGCATTGGCGAAGATCCCGGCACACTTGACGTGGAACGAGGTCTGTAAACAGTATCAGTTCGCACCATTAACTTCGATTAACATACGCCACAGGCAAGCATGATTCCGTGCTCTGGCCTTACCGCATGGTCTGCCTTGATGGGTACCCGCCTGTCCGGGAAGACCGTTCTGATTCAAGGTGAGTCAAATGGATTTGTTCTCGGTGGGTTGTTCTCTAATAATAGTAGGAACCGGCGGTACCAGTATTATCGCACTTCTCTTGGCCGTCAAGGCTGGCGCTGCCGTGATCATCACTTCGTCCTCTGACGAGAAGCTCGAGCGAGCCAAGAAGCTCGGCGCGACCCATACCATCAACTACAACACACATCCAGACTGGGAAGCGGAGGCTCTAAAGTTGACCGGTGGCCAAGGAGTGGACGTGGTCATTGAACAGGGAGGCGCAGGAACCCTTGTGAAGAGCGTGACTGCGCTGAAGAAATGTGGCAAGGTTCAGCAGTGCGGATTCCTATCCAGCGCCGAGCAGGGTGATCTTTCGGCGATGGTCCAGATGCTGATCTTCAAGGTCGCCAGTGTTGTGTAAGCTCTGACCCTCACTCTTGTGTTCCAGAATCTTCCGCTAACCATCACGAAGGGGTGTCCGCGTCGGGCTCAAGCCCGATCTTGAAGATATGATGGAGTACCTAGGCGCGACCCAGCTTGAGCTCGCGCCCTGCATTGACAGTGTCTACGATTTCAGCAAGGTTGAAGAGGCCATTGAGCGTGTACGCAGCGGCAAAATGTTTGGCAAAGTTATTGTCCACTTCCCTTAATGTTCGGATGGAGGGGAGGCTTGTATCCCAGTATAACTAGTAGTTATGGGTAGACAGTAGCACTGACGAAATTGACCTCTCTTGACTGTTGTAGCAACCGATTGATTTTAACTATCTATTGAAGTTCTCTTGAAGTCTTACATCAGGTCTATTCGCCCTTCTCTTCATCCAACACTGAAAGTTAGCTAGGCTACTGGCGTCTTCTGCACCTTTGCTGGATCTAGCTCCACCACGCTCATTGTAGGATCGCGGTTACCTGCGTTTAGCGGGTCAAAGTCAAAGCGATCTGGTATACGGAGGCCATCACGGTGATAGCCGTGGGCACGGTAACGCCAGATGCTTGTCCCGTCCCTCCACAGCCACAGATCTTCGGTATCATTCTGCCACTGCTCTAGTGCTGCCCGCATTTCCAACAGCTTCTCTTTATACTGTGGATCATTAGCCAAGTTTCGTACCTCAGCCGGGTCTTGTTCCAAGTCGTATAGCTCTTCAGCGGGCCGGAAAATGTAGTCCTGGAGTGTGCGCTGGCCCACCATGACGGGCTTGCCGGTAGCTGGGTCGCCGGTGTTTCGCATGCCCTCGAAAGAGAGGGACGCGTAGAGGTCCATGGCAAATGGGAAATCGAGTTTCCAGCAGACATTTCTGTGGTATTTGTAACGTCTTTCACGCATGTATCTCGTAGGCCAGTAGTTGGTGACCTCGTGAAACGTGTGCGATCCGAACACTCGGGACCAGGCTGTGTCTTCCTGGTTAGTATCGACGATAGGGAGAAAGGACCGGCCGCGCCGCGGGCCCCAGCAACCACTCGTGGGCTGTCGACCAGCATGTCCAGCCCAGTCGAGGAAGGTGGGCAAGATGTCTACCCAGCTGACCATATTGGGGTTGATAATGCCTGCCTCCCGACCTGGTGCTCGCACCAAGAGGGGGAGCCTAACTCCGGCATCGTACAAGGTTGTCTTGGAGTTGATGAATGGCGGCCCGTTATCACTCATGAACACGACCAATGTGTCTTGGCTATATCCCATGTCCCCGAGGTTCTTTAGGATCAGGCCGATACCCTGGTCCATCCGGTGGATGGACCGGTAGTACTCGGCTAGCTCCTGGCGAACTTCGGGAAGGTCATTCGCCCAGGTCGGAATCACCACCTCCTCGGGTGTGTAGATACGATCCTGCAGTCGTGGATCATAGTTGCCGTCGACGTTGCCAAAACCACCGCGGTGCGGGATATCGCGATGTGGGTCAACAAAGCCAATGGTGAGAAAAAATGGCTTCGCTTCGTCGCGTGATGCTTGGAAGAAAGCCTTGGCCCGGTCGGCTATGAATGCTACATCCCGAGAGGTACTCTCCTCGCGGACTTGCCAGGGATACTGGCTGTCGGGGCTAACATGGACCTTGCCCAGGATGCCGGTCTTGTAACCGATATCGTTGAAGACCTGAGGCGCGGTCTCGATATCCCCGTGGGTCTGGAAGCCGTTCTTATCGTGGTTCAGACCGTAGCTGCCGTTGTTGTGCGTGTGCAGGCCGGTATAGATGGTGGTGCGGCTGCCACTGCATGAGGCTGTCGAGGCGAAAGCAAAGTCGAACCTAGTCCCTGATGATGCCAGGGAATTTAGGTGAGGCGTTTGGACGGCCTGAGAGCCGTAGCAGCCCATTACTTCCCGGCCGAGATCGTCCGCGATCATCAACAGGATATTCTTTGGCCCCGCCATTTTTTCCTGCCGCAAAGCGACTTTGGAGCTCACAGCACAGCGGTAAGAAGAGTTTACAGAACTGAGATGGAGTAGCTTGGACGAGAAGGCAGCTCTTGTCACAGAGAAGTGTGTGAGAAATACAAGCAGACCTCGGGATCTGGCGAGCTTAAAAATTCCTGAGAGACAGATCGAGATAACTCTAGTATATTTCTCCAAGCAACATCGCCAATCGCGGCGGGACTCGGCCGACGAGATCCGAGGGGTGGAGTCTTCTCCAATTCCCAGCACTCGATCGTCGCCAGTCCATATTACAATGCGGAGTAGCTAGTGACAGGGTTTTCATGTTGATTGGCCCTCTACGATGGGGCGTTCACTCCGCAACTTCTAGTCCCCCACAAACCCCACACGCCCCCAGACTTCATCCAGGTCAAGAGCCCATCCAATCTTTCGGATCTCGCGTCTTCCAATTGCGGGCCGGAGTGGCCCTGATCAACATACAGGATGCAGGAAGCAGGCCGGGTTCGCCTCACAGGAATTGGCCAGCCATCGGGGCCTCAGTTGGCCCGCTGCTCGACTTGCAGGCTTCGCAAGGTACAGTGACGAGGACCAGACCTAATGGCAGAGGCCAACTGGAACTGGATTGCACATGATTGGCTAACTGCGGCGTTCTGTAGGTGAAGTGCAGCGGCGGTCCGCCGCCGTGTCACAACTGCAATCGGCTCGGCCTGGACTGCAGCTTTATCGCCCTAAATGTATCTGCAGGAGGGGCTGGAGGTAGGTGGAAGCTCCCTCAGCCGGCCTAGGATTTCCTTGACGCGTGACGATGGTTACTTATCTCGCCTTCTCGTGACCTAGGAAGCAACACGGAGTCTGGGCTTGTCAGTCCGGACGAACGGCGTACCGAGGCCGGCACCCCACGGCGCCGGACAACGAATGCTTGCAACGAATGCCGAGGCCGAAAACTCAAATGCTCCGGCCATCACCCAAAATGCCACCGTTGCCAGCAACGTAGCCTGACTTGCACCTACGCGTCAACTAGACATCGACAGTCACTCTCCCCCTCGCTATCGAGGAGGCCTATCCACCCCCGTTCTCCTAGTCCGGCGATAGACCACCTGCAAGGCATGCCCTCGGCCCCCGAGGAGGCTACTATAGAGGAATCCACCTCCATCGTGCCGCTACATACAGCACTTGAGAAGCGGCTCCTTAGCAGAGATGTTCTAACACGGCATGTTGATGCTTACTTTGTCTATCTCTACCCGCTACCAGGATATGACTTCTTTCACCGCACCTCCATGCTGGAAGATTTGCATAACGACCAAATTACCCCCATATTGTCCACTGCTCTATGTGCATCAGTGGCAATGTATGTCTCTCGGTCTAAAGAAAGCAGACAAATCTCCGTCGAGTGGGCGCGGGAGACCGACGCATACATCTTGTCGAACCTGAACAGCCTGAACGTGCTGAACCTACAAGTCATCGTCCTCTCCATGTTTCACCACTTCGTCTACCGGCAGTTTGGACGCGTCTGGCTCATGCACGGCCTCGCAACTCGACTTGTAGTGGGCCTGCAGATGAACAGCGAGGCTTCAGTGGGTGCCGAGGGCGCCGGGGTCGCCTCCCGAGAGTGTCTTAGGAGGTTGGCTTGGGCTGTCTTCGTGCACGACAAGCTGCACTGCGGTGGCGTCGAGGAGTTTGTAGCTCTTCCGAGCCACTGGATGCGCATTCGACTTCCGCTGAACGAGAATGACTTTCGCCATGAGCAGGATCGCCACGTACAACGCCTCGATGAACTCGACGCCGGGCTGTCTTGCGAGGATCTAGGCATCAGCGGCTACATGGTGATGTTGGCGAGGATCCGCTACCCTGTCCTGAAGTATGGCCGTGAATCACTTACGTTTGAGCCAATCGTACCGAAACCGAACACCACGGAAGCTAACCGCATTTTGGTGACCTTAGGGAGACAAAGGTGGTAATATTGACGCGAGAATCCACGATTAATGAGGCGGAGGCGATCCTAGCACCCATCTCAAGGCTTCAAGGCCAGCTAGAAGCATTTCTTGCAGGTCTGCCGCCCCATTTGACGCTCTCTGACCGCAACATCCTTGCACATTCAGCTACACCTGAGTTTGTTAGCTACCTCTCCTTACACATGTGGTACTTTCAGTGCTGCTGTGATGTCTTCCGAATCTGCCTACCAGGGGTATTCAGGGAGAGTGCACCAGCAAGCCTTTTAGCAAATGTGCCAGGTGACTTGGTGCCGAAATGGCGATCTCTTGCGGTGTCATGCGCATTAAAAATGGCGTCTACTTGGCAAAGATTACTCGAAATGCGAGCAACCGGTGCTTTGAGCGTACCCGGAGATCTCCTGGCCTTGAGCCCGGCAGGTTGTGTCAGCATTTACCAGTGCACCAAGATTCTTCTAATCGCTAAGAGATACAAGCTGTACTCCGGTATTTTGGATCCTCTTTCTGGAGTCAATATCTCCCTCGACGACGACAAGGTGGGAATACTATGCCAGAGCAATGTATCCTTCCTGAACGAACTAGCAGCCATCGCCCCCATAGCTGCAGTCATCCAGCATGACATTAAAGAGATGATCGACATGGAAAGACGAAGCACACCGGCGACTCTAGCCTTGCAAGAGTATCCACCAGTTTCCAGCAGCGTGCAGCAGGACAAACTCCTGAGCCGTTACAATATATTAGCAATGGGCGTCGCCGCTAGCAGTGAGTCTGGCTTTTCGCAGGCTTCGTCTACTGCATCGCCCGTTGCATCTTTCTCTCATAGCCCGCGAGGCCAGGCCCCGTGCCACGACACCCAAAGTTCTGCCCAGCGCAGTGCCGAAGTAGCAGCGGATGGCTGGTATTCCAACGCATCTGATGAGCATCAGTCTCGTACACTCGCAGCTTCGTCTACCTCCCGGCAGCAGGAGCAGCGATATGAGCACCAACGCCACGGCCCTGTCAACCATGCGGAGAATGTTGCCGGATTCGGGATCCCTGAAGTTGGCAGAAGCGATTCATCTCACTGGGCCAATATTCCTCTTTCTGGATTATTGGCATCGGAATACACAGTCACCGCCTCACCACATGACATGGGCGGGGAACTTGACTGGTTCCTTATGAACAGCATTCTAGACCAACAAGCGGAAGGGTTAGAACCTATGAGCTGAATGAATAATCTCGATATACTTCTGTGATACCTGTTCTCAATCTTTTGACAACGAATTTTAAACTGCATAAATAATATTTGAAGTTGTTAGACACATCTCCGATTCAGAGCAAATGGAACCGAACCTCCGGCTCTGCGCGCTAGCCGTCAAGCACAAGAAGACCAACTCAATCGCGTCTCCAGTAGAATGATTATGGGCAGAAAACACTCAAGATATAAAATGGACTGATGGCTCGAACGTGGCTAAAGTATCTTCTGCAACCCTGGCTCCTGGCAAGCAGAATGCATTACAGGTCTTCATATCGTCGATAACACTGCCGCTTTCAAGCTACCTCCTCCACTTTCGGCCTGTGCTCCTCTTTCTTATCTAAAGCTAGCCCGGTATTTTCTATTTCTGCGAGGAGACGTCCAGCCCCGCTAGACTCGTAGTGCTTGAACTGTCGAGCCCCCAGTCCTGCTTCAAAGAGTTCGTCGACCTCCTCCAGGGATCGTCCCTATCAGATAGTGTAAGCACAAGTACAAGACAGTGAATGCCGGATCACCAAGGGGAAGGAATAGGTAAAAACGTACCTTGAGCTCGGGAAAGAAGAAAAATGCCCAAACGCCGGCGAAGAGTGCAACGGAGCCAAAGATCCAGCCGATATTAACGCCCATGTTAGGGAGCAAATAAGGCGTGACAAAGGTTACAAGAAACGCAGCAGCAACATCGCATGCAGTTCCAAATGCCTTGGTGGGCGTTAGCACAACATAAAGCTGGAGTAGTTCTCGCTCCGGGGACGCTCACCATTGTCTTCTTTCGCATTTTAACTCCGCCAATCTCGGCTCCTGTCAAGAACGATATTGTGGATGCGGAGATACGCGTAAAAGCAGGAAGCAGCATGAAGCATGAAAGAATAGTGTTTGCTCCGTTTTGGTCCAGATTGGACCGTAATCCGAGGCCGGCTGCTAGGAAAAGCAGGAAGCAACACATGAAACTGCCACCGATCATGAGGTGGCGGCGGCCGACAATGTCGAGCAGGACGAGGCAGACGGCACAGCCAACAATGCCGATGACCTGGCCGATCATGTTATAGGTAAAAGACATGGCTCCCAGACCCCGCTGGACGTAGAAGGTGGCGGCATAAGATTGTACGAATTGATTGCCGTTGGTTTGCTCTATGACGAAGAGAGTCACGGAGATCTGTGGTAAGGGGAACTCGTTAGCTGCATAGCATCCTTGATCTATTGGAAGCGGAAAGTGCGTGCTTACCCAAGTCCGCCTGAGGTAGTTTCCCCGGAACAGATCCAACCAAGTTCCAGATTCCCGGGCATCGGCGTCTGCGATCATTTGGGTGAGGGCGTCGACTTCAGCCTGGGTCGCGCCGCTCTGAACATCATGGGAGGGTCTTATCCTGTCCAGAGACGCCTTGGCCTCGTCTCGACGGTCCTTTGTGAGGAGCCATCGGGGGGACTCGGGTGTGAATGGGACGAAGGCGAAAAGCAAAACGGCCGGGATAAGCTGCATGCTGGTTGGGATGATCCAACCCTCTTGGCCAGAAGCGGTAGCGTAAGCGCGGGACATGCCGGCACCCCAGAGGTTTCCTACCGCCGTGACTAGCATGATTGACCCCGAGAGTAGACCGCGGAGAGCAGCGGGGGACACCTCGGCGTTGTACGAGGGGACGGCGTTTTCGACTAAGCCCACCGCGCTGTAGGCAATCATGCGGCCGACTACGAACTGCGGCCATTCGTGCGAGGTCAACTCGACTAATAAGTCACTGTGTCAGCAACCCCAGTGCCAGAATAACAGGAGATTAAGCGGCCTGCATTGGGAAAAGTGGCACTGGCATTACTTACTGATAACTCCCACGATCTGCACAGCGGACGCGATGTACATGGTTTTCTTGTATCCCAATCGATCGATCACTGGCTCGGACCCAAGGCAGCCGGATATCTTTCCGATCCAGGGAAGCGAGTTCATCAAAGACGCGCGGTAGGCGGGCAGCGAATAGCTACCATTTGGGTTTTGGACACCGAAACGGGATAGGAACGAGGGCAGTGCCTGGAGGGACCCGAAAGATCCGGTGTCACTGAGCTCGAGACACCGTATTAGCTACTGCGCAATGCCTAGGGAGATACCGAGACTCTGGGAACATATAAACCTACATGCCGAATAGGATCGCCCCCTGCAAGAAGGCCAACACGCTGAAGACCAGGGTTGGCGTCAACTGACGCCATGCCCTGAAGCTGGACGACATGCTAGAGGTCTGTAGATGTATGGAGGGCCTTGACCCTGTTGCTACCGTCGCTTTGGATTATGTCGGGTACTGCCGTGGATCTTGCATGCCATTGAGCCCGATGTGAAGTTCTCCACGGCTGAGGTTTTGCTTTATATCATCGGAGTGGTTACTATTCGAAATTTGGTCAATTGGGTCAGCCCCGGATGTCGTCGGGGGTTGCCGGCAAGGCCGACGAGATCCGCGCTATGGGGCAGCGCGTCCCCTGAAAAGCTGGAGTCACGCGGGGCATGATGGGTGTCTAGCTAGCGAGTCTAGGTCATGAACTACTAGTGGCAGCCCATGCGATAACTAGTACGCGTTTGAATTAAGCACTGGGCTGCCACTAAGGAAATGGCAGATGAGTCGAAGTTCGACCTTTCGCACTAGTTTGCCAAAGGATTGAGGAGCCCATGAATTTTAGTACTGTAGCTAAGAAGCCCTGGAGCGGAAGTATGTGAATGCTAAATACACGGTGTATATAAACCCTTCGGCAAACTATGAAATAGTTCCCGGCACAATAGACCAGTTCTCGGCTGTAAAGCATAACTGTCCAGACTCTCTCAGAGCCTCTGGGTCGAGGTAGATCTTAAGGCCCATATTGTCTTGGCCGAGGTTATACACCCGGAAGATGGCATAGATTGTATCCCGATTCTCCTCTGTAAGGGTACTATCTCTCATCTGTAGCAATGTTAGGAGCTTTCTCTCTAGGCTGACTGTTTTTTGGCGGGGAAGTCGGTAAGATACTCACTCTCTGATACTGTCCCTTACTCATAAAGAATGGTGTCTCGCAAGATATGGTAGTAGTCTTTACTTCAATGAAGTATTGAGGTGTCTTGCCTTGCCACGTCGCCCGAGGTAGATAGCCGCGGTTAATAAAATATCCCGTTAAAATGCTCCTGCTGTCCAGGTACGTGATGTCCGAGGTTTCTCTACCCGACCATGGATCCATGTTGGCATATTCTGGATGTACTGTAACGTATTTCCGGATAGTACTTCTCCAATTGTCTCGGGAGAACTGAGGCAGTGGACGAAACAGGGATATATGAGACAGTATCTCGAACACCTGACACGGTTCTTAGTCAGAGCATTACATAGAGTTGGTAAGGACATAGTATATACTTACATTGTTGGAACAGTAGATTCGCAGCGCTCGCTCGCTGTGGATATGGGAGCTGGAAGCTCCATGGGAGCCACGTGGGGAGCAACCACGTGATCAAGATGGAAGCTATTTAAGAGCTCTCTGGAGCTCCTAGACTGCTTTCCACCAGATACACAGAGAAGACCAGACCAACAGTATGAACCAGTTTTAGCCCTTTGTTTTACCCCAGGAATGGGATCCTAGTATTGAACCAACACTGATCAGTGTTGCTTTCAAAAGCAGCACAGATGAGCTAGGCGAGCATACGAACACTATTTGGAAGATCCCGTTCTTTGGATTAAGAAATCAGGGGCTTTTGAACAGTGGTGATTTGAGAGAGTATCCGTTCCGTGGATTCGGAAGCCAGGTGAT